>RXID01022410.1:0-310957 GCA_005019695.1 Trichopus zeylanicus subsp. travancoricus
ATTGTGTTCCCGATCTTCCCCGATCTCGTCTTCACGAGCTTCCCGATCTCGTCTTCCCGACGGCCATCCCGACCGCTGCCCCAATTGCGGCCCGACGGCCCTCCCGACCACTGCCCCGACCGCTGCCCTGACCCTGGCCCGACCGCTGCCCTGACCACGGCCCGACCGCTGCCCCTGTTCTTCACGAGTTCTTCACTATCATCGTGAAGCTATTTTGGTTGGATTACTAAGCTTTACGGTTCTGCCGTAATTTTCAGAGAAGCTGAAATTCGGAAAATTCAACCAATTGGGTTCCAAATTTGATAAAGGTATTATTTTTACTCAATTTTTTATCTGTTTTGATGATTTTTTTTTTGGTTGAATTACAGATGATCAGGTTGGGAGAGCGAGAAACAGAGTGCTTTAATTGCAGAAAACACTTATATTGGTTCTTCATTATTGCCGTAGATAAGGAAAACACAGAGAATTGTATGAAATCACGGGTCCATGGAAAGAAGACATGTTGTTTTTGTTTGTTAATGAGCCAAAATCCTGTTCTCTTTATATCATAATGTTTGTACCTTGCCGACATGATTTAGATTTGATGTTAACTTTGATCATCCAGTATGTTTTAATCATAGTAGGTTGATGTTTTTGATTCTCTGATAGGAAATTTAGAGTAAGTTTCAAAAATTTTGGTTGTATTTTACCTGTTTATACAAAAAGGAGGCTTTATGAATGAGTTTTTCTTCTACTTCAACAATTTATGGATTTGTCATTTTATTAGTTTCAACAAGTTTAGTTCAGTCGGTATATGGATTATTTTTCTGATATCTTCCTGGTACTATAGGTTTTAACTTTTTTATAAATATTTGAATATTAGATGGACGAAGACGAGTTAGATTTGTTCAGAATACGAGCTGCTGGATATTGCTACCTAATAGCAGCATATTTGATAATGATGATTATTAGCAGAAGAAGAAGAACCCAATTGCAAATTGAACCAATAACCAACAGAGAGTCTCTGAGATGTGGCAATATTCACAATATTTTATATGGTGGTAGAAGTAACTGTTTTGACTATTTGAGAATGGATGTGCCTATATTCATGCAGTTGGTCAATATGTTGCGAGATCGAAATCTCTTATACGATACACGACATATTACCGTTGAGGAACAACTTGCAATATTTTTGCATTATATTGGTTTTCACTCAAGAAATAGAAGCATGAAGATAGTTTTTTTAAGGTCTGGTGAGACAATTAGTCGATATTTTAATGCATGCCTCCGAGCTATATGTGGAATCAGAGATCAGTTCATGTCTCAAGCAGACGCTTCGACACATCCCATCATAGAGAACAATAGTAATTATTATCCGTGATTTAAGGTATGTTGTTATAACACATTAGATTTATTTGATTAAAAATATATTTTTAATATCTGATTATATTTTATGTAGGATTGTATTGGATTACTTGATGGAACACATGTGCATGCGAGAGTACCGTCGAATATGACTGCACGTTTTCGTGGACGCAAGGGTGTCACACAAAATGTCTTAGCTGCAGTTGACGTAGGTCTTAAATTTTTATATGTTTTGGCTGGATGGGAAGGATCTGCAAATGATTTTACGGTATTGAAAGATGCTATTTCACGACCTCCTCACGGTCGTCTTAAGCTGATAGAAGGGAAATATTACCTTGTTGATGCTGGTTACCCAACAATGGCTGGATTTATTGCACCATATAGGGGGGTGAGATACCATCTGAAGGAACAATTGGGTCGCCCACCACAGAATGCAAAAGAGTTATTCAATTATAGGCATGCATCTCTAAGGTCTAAAGTTGAACGAGCATTTGGGATTCTGAAGAACCGTTTTCGTATATTGGAGGGAACTCCTTTCTTTCCATTCAAAACCCAAGTTGATATAGTTCTTGCTTGTTGTGTCATCCACAATTATATCCTGATTGCTGATCCAAATGACGAAATACTGAATAGTAATATGGATGTGGATGATGAGAACGAGGTTGCAGCAGAGAATGAGTCATTCTACGTTAGTCAAACAAGAAGGGAGCAACGTGAGGAGAATCTCCAGTGGATTCGTTTAAGAGATAACATAGCTGCAGAGATGTGGGAGGCTTATAATCATCATTAGAATTTTGTTGTATCTGTGAACATGTTTTTGTGTTTATCCTTTTTTGCTTATATCAAATTATTTCGTTTGTGCCTATATTTACGTGACTTGTATTGTGAATGTCCTATTATTATACTGGTTTGTTTGATATGATACTTGTTCTTTATATTAAATAAGTATATAGTTATATATTTTGTAATGATCTGTTAAGTTAAACTATGTATTTAACTATCTTTTGAGCGGACTTTTGTATTACCTTGCTAAGATGTCTTTTGTAATATATTAAGTTGTCTCTGTAGTACATACAAATCATCATAATATTTATTGTGCTATTTATACATATAGTGAAACTGAAATCCCTTCATTTTTCGGTCTTTTTGTAAAATCTTATTAATTTTTAAAATTATTTCAATAATTTTAAAAATTAAAATATTTTCTTAATCAAATTACTTAAATGTTAATTATTTTCAAAAAAAAATAATTATATATTTTTTATGTTTATTTAACATTATTTTAGAAGATAATGAAAAAATTATATTAAATAAATCTATAATTGATTATAATAAGTTATTTTCATAGTCTATTTTTTAAATTTTTTTAAAATATTTATTACTTTTTAATTATTTTTATATATTTCTCAATTCTCTACGGTACAAAAATCATACAAATACAAGAATTCAACAACTTATGGAATTGATCAATTCCATTTGTCAACCAAACAACGGAAAGGAATTGACCAATTCCCAATTCCCTACAGTAAATACTCATCCAAACACAGGAATTATCCAATTCCTTCAATTCCCTCAATTCCCTGGAATCACTCAATTCCCTCAATTCCATGATTCCTTTCCCCGGAATTGAACCAAACGGGCCCTAAGTCTCTTTCAACTTTTCAAAGTCTTGCCATATCATAAAATAAATTTTCCAACAATCAAACTATGCTTGAAATAATTTTGTCCATGTGACTAGTAGTACCTGGATAAGAAAAAGTTGAATTCCCTACACATTAGGGTAGTAAACACTTTCTAGCACTAAACCAGGAGGTAACTAGCTAAGGTTACCTGATAGTGGACAGGCAAAAATTTAATACTGTACCATATCTTTAGCTGAATCTTGAATTTCTAATGGTTTCAAATATTTCTCCAACATCTGTTTTATAACTTCTACACTTATTCACAATAATGCCAAACAACTCCCATTGATAAGTAGCACATCAAACTCAAAAGTTTTTGGAATTACTTACAAGTTAATGGACAAAACAAAGCATATAGAAAGAAACATAACATGGCTCCTTCTATCTATAGAGCTTAAATTGGATTTTCTTTCTTTTTTGTTGTTGATCTCAAAAATAGACTAGTAATATTCAGAATGAAACCAAATGGAAAATTGGTCAAAGACCTCATCCTATACAGATTCAATATTTTAACATTAAGATTCCAAGAGTCAGAAACAGCAAGTTGTTCAATTAGAAAACCAACTTAAACTAACTTTCAGATAAGCATTTTACAATCCCAAGCACATTTTTAGCTACTCTACCGAAGTCCTCATCTCTTAATAAATGAACTGATCAAAGTCATGAAGGTCAGCCCCACTGAACATTCATTTAAAATTTGCCAGATAAGCATAAAACTGAATTTTTTTTTAATCCTTTTATTTAAATGACAGTTCAAGCTTTGAAAATGAACATATAATCAAACAGAAGGTTGCCAATCCCTTTTGTCTGAGCTTATTCTCTCATCTAGGACTAGGATAATTCAAATTTATAAATTCTAGGTTAGATAAGTTGCTATTGAGTCAAAAGATAGAAGATTTATAATACACAAGACAGGGATGATAGAAAGATCTAGGCATCTAGCAGCCGCATGAGAAAATTTTACATGTAGGTCATCTAACTAACTAGTTGTTCTCATATAGAGGAACAGAAAAAACTAGGTTTTACGCTTTCATAAGGGAGGAGTTTTTGGCACTGCATTCTTATTCATCTCATACACACAACAATCCTTTCATTTTATGCACCATCCTGTGAGATACGTTAAAAGAGTGTGCCCATTTCAAAAATAATAGCAGAAAGCATAACAAATTTAATCCCCAGGTAGACAATAATTTGTAACTTGCAATAAATCATTCTACATAAATAACACATAGAAAACAACATGATATTATGAACAAACAATGATGAGGTAAAATTCCATCTACCAAAGTACTAGTTGATAAAATGTCATGTGCCTTATCAAAGGAATCTATATTTGTGCCCACTATCATTGTTGTTGTACTCATCTTGAGTTAAACAAGAGAAATGCTAGCAATAACTGCTTCCATAATCACCGTATGTGAAAAGAAAAACTCCAAAATTTTTCTGCTTCCAATTCTAAGTACCTTCAATCTGTGACATAGAAAGCATTAACAGCATGAAGAATGAAGCATGCACCACCCGACAACCTTCATCCAGTTTTCTCTTTACTTCTTTTCTTTTCATTATTCCAGCACAAAATGGCTAGAAAGAAACAGTTGGTCATAGTTTTTCATCAAAATAAAGGATAAGACCTCTTATTCATCTCAAACTTCTGGCACAGTTTCCTCCAAAGCACTCACACGTAAAGATTACGCCACAACAAGTTCAACCTCTATCCACTCACATTGCTCGGGAAGATGTCATTGCAAAACTCTGATACTTACAAATTCTGAAACTCAACTACCCGCATTAGAAATCCTAAAAATCCCAAATCATCCTCGTCAGATCAGGTATGCAGTTCTATTTTTCCAACTAGAAACCCTAATCCCCAACTTCACCTACAGTAAAAATCCCCAATTTTCCCAAAACACAGATCCAACCGAACAAAACGAGGATTTTTTTCCCGAACCTTAGCACGATGTCCTCGATGGAGGCGAAGGGGCGCTTGAAATCGGGGTTGCAGACCTTAAGCACGTCCTGGTGTGCCATCCCCATCTCTATCGAGCTCCTCACCGGCCTCACTATCCTCTGCTGCTGCTGCTGCTGCTGCTGCTGCTGCTGCTGCTGCGGCGGCGGCGGCGGCGGCGGCGGCGGCCCCACCGCTGCCTGAGCCTGCGAAATCTGTATCTGTTGCTGTTGCTGCGGCTGGCGGAATTGGAAAGATCGGAGGCCGGGAGCGCGTAGGTGGGCGTCTATATTGGAGGGGAAGCGCGACATCGCCTGCTGCTGCTGCTGGCGAGCTTGAGATTGTTGGTGTTGGTGTTGGTGTTGGTGTTGGTGTTGTTGGTATTGCTGGAGGAGGCGCAGCTGGTGCTGGTGCTGCTGGAGGAGGAGTTGCTGCGCCATCGCCACCTTGTTGCCACCGGCGCCGGCGCCGGCGCCCGCGGTGCTGTTGCTGCGGTTGTTTCTGTCTTCCATATCTGTCTTGAGATCTGCAAGAGGGAGGGGTGATTGAACGGAGATGAGCTCGATCTGATATTGGAGTATTTTATCCCGAGGCATGGGGGGTGTGGGTCTTCGAATTCCACTTGTTTTTTCTTATCCATACCTGTAATTTTAAGGAAAGCTAATATGGTATACCTGTCTCGCATATATTATATTATAAATAAATTTTTATATTATATATATATATATATATATATATATATATTCTATAATATATATAATTTATTATAAAATATATTATTTGCCTAATAAAAAAATATTTTGATGTAAAAAAAAATAATTGATTGAAACAAATGTTTTACTTTTATAAAATTTACTCTATATTATTTTGATAGAGAAAAATTTTGAAATTATAATAATTAAACTAAAATCTGTCCATTATGAAATCTAGATATTTTTTAACTTTACTTTGAACATGAAATTGTTAAATCGATGTTCTTTTAATCCACCTTTATTGAATCATTATTAACTCATTTAAAATAAATTACCAAAAAAATTTAAAAAATAAAATAATTAATTAAAAGATCTTTTCACTTGTATAAATTTATTTTTATCATCTTGATAAAGATAAATTGTGAATTTATAATAATTAGTCTAAACTTTATCAATTATGAAATCTAGATATTTTTTAAATTTGACTTTGAGCATAAAATTGTTAAGTAGCTGTTTTTCTAATTCACCTTTATTGAATTATTGTCAACTCATGTACAATAAATTGTAAAAAATAAATTTTTTTTTAAAAAATATGAATATCATAATAACAATTCACAATTTTCTTTAATTCAATGGGTAAAACTCAAAAATAAAAAATAAAAAATATGCAATAAATAGAAATAAAATATGAAAAAAGATGGTGAGAAGGAGAGAGACCTTTGCAAGTGATAAAGTTGATGTGATTGCCAAACTCTTCATCTTTATTGTTGGATCTCAAAAAATAAAAAGACAGTGAAGAAGAGGACCTTTGTAAGAGATAGGATTGATGCAATTGTCAAATTCTTTATTTTTATTCTTGGATCTTGACACAACATCTATGAAACTCTTTTATTCATATAATTATTACTTTCTCGAACCTAACAAGCTACCTCTAGCATCAATATCTACCATAATTATATGAGGATGTTTAGGTTCCACAAAAGGAAAGAAAAACCACAACTTGAATTACCAACATAAAGTCAAACACACTAATATACATAAAAAGTATAATAAAACAATCATATCTCAAATAATATGATCACTTATAACCAAATATAAATAAAATATTAATCTTTTAATTTTAATAATAATCAAACCAGTGTTTAATAGGTTTATTGTGTTATGGTTAGTCATAAAGATATCAACAATTCATCCAAGCATATGAAGATTAACGTCTAAAAAATAATAACTTGAGGAAATTAAATTGAATATTATGAATTAATAGAAGATCAATAAAAAGGTCGAGAAACCACTTAGAGGCTTCCACTATGTGTTAGGTGTGTTGAGTTGTTATATTTTTCAATTCAAACTTATTATTATTTCTTTAAAATGAGTTGTGCTTGTCAAAGTGTTTTGGCTTATAAAATTACGTAAATTAAAAAAGGCAAAGGACAATCAGTTTGAGAAAGGACTATTTGATGTCAATATAGATTGTCTGATCTAATAAAAGTGAAAATAAGTTTCAATTTTTTTCATATCAGCTGTCTGATCCTCTCACCAGTTGTCTGATTTGATAAAACTAGAAATCCAATTTTATTATATTAGTTATCTGGTCTGCTTACAAACTATCTGATATGATATTTGGACTGATAACTTTTTTATCAGACTCATTGTTCAGTGGTTTCAAACAGACCGTTTGGTATCTTCACATGTTGAAAAAAAATATATAATACGTATATTATTTATTGTTGGATTATCCGATCAAATTGAGCAGACAAATGATTAAACGGCCGGTTTTTCTGCAAACCTTCAAATAAATAGGAGCTCAATTTGGACTAAAAAGTCTTGTACAATTTTTTGGGTTTCAATCGGGTCCAGATTTAAGTTTGCAAATTTGGACTTGGCCTTGGCAAGGCCCGAGCGCAATTCAGCTTAATTACAGCCCTAGGCTTGACTTGTAGAGGCTACTTGGATCAATTCCGATTTGAAATTAAGGAAATTATCAATTCGATTAATTACGGAGAATTAGTGGAATTGGTGGAATTGGTAATTTCGATATTTGGATATGTTTTGAAGTAAAATTAAGGAATTATTAATTATTTTAATTTCGTGAATTTCGGTGTTTGAATTGAAAATAAAAATCAATCATTTTCGAATAAGTAAAATTACTGTTTTTATTTTATTCATATTTATTTTTTAAAAAATATAAATATTTAATAAATAAATTAATAAAACATATTTTGGTGATTAAAAATAAATATAAATATAAAAAAATATTTACGCTAAAAAATAATATTTAAAATATTTATTCAATCAATAAAATATATTTTAAATTAGAAATTATAATATATAGGTATTAATATTAAAAAAAGATGTAAAAAAATAATAAGTAGATGAAAAAAAATTTCATATGATTTTAAATTAAAAAATTTAGTTTATTTTTTAAAAAACAATGTTAATGGTTGAATTAATATATATATTTTTTATTAATTTACCCAAATAAATGTGGGTGCCACTAAATTCTGAACCGGAATTATGAATTCTATTTTTTAAAAGAAGAATTCAAAAGTCACTGTTCGGATTGGTTGGAAATATCAATTTCTTAATTCCAAACAATATTATTGTAGCAAAATAATGAAATTATAGGAATTACATCCTCAATTTTCCCAATTCCTCTAATTCGGAAGGTTTAAAATTGATCCGAACAGTCCCGTACCCGCCCACCAACTAGCGGATTAACCTTTACCGAGTCCGAGAGTCCCAACGGGCGCGGGTCCGTTGACGCCAATGCTAAAGCCCCCAAATCAGGAGGCAATCTTGTGGGGGTGGGTTTATTTGTCCTATTGCAGCAAATTTTCTCGGCCTGAAAGGCCACGGAGTGGCAGGTTTGTTTTCAAAAGCTACGTTAATGGCTTGTTGAATAAAGAAGGATCCATGTAATTCATTCTCGACAACACAATTGCTTTTGTCCAGAGAGAAGACAGAGAGGATGCAGGAGAATGAACAGGAGTTGAGGGTATGGGTTTTAAAACTCTAAACTCGGGGTTGGGTCGGATAACATAAATCTTATAACGTGGGGGACTCATCTCACAAATGTGGCCGAGTTTCAACTCATTTTAATTCAGGGAAAAGGGTATATGATTTGGTTTTCCAATTGACACAAGACAATACAATTACTAGTTCGGTACTAATAATCAGTGAGATTCGATCACCCGCTATTTTGGCTGATACTTAAGTTTCTGACGTTAAGTAAAGGGCTGAGAAATTCACCCTCATTGCCAAATTAGCATTTCAGATAATTTTGATTTTAAGTTGAGAAGAATATTTTTTTTCCAATATACATCCTGCCCTTTCAGGTGGACTATTTTTCCCAAAATAGCCTTGAACAACTTGAGAACCAAAAAACAATGATGGAAAGCACAAGTTACCTAAGACTTCTACCGTTCAGTTTATTCGAGCTTTGCACCGCAGTATATTATTAAATAAATGCTGTCAACAAACTTACCTACATCACAAAAGACAGCTTCAATACAAATACAAAACATTTGGTTCCTCACTTACATGAATCCAACTCATTTGAGGAAGCATCAACAAGAAACAAAGCCAACAACTATATCAAAAATACTTTAGGGAAATGACTTACTACAAGAAAGTATTCAAGTCTAAATTCCATAAAGCAAGATAAATGATGCCCACTACAGACAAGTCTAAATTCCACGGCTACTCAGTTGCTGCAAAGAATGAGTAAAACATTGGGAAGCAGAAACCAAAGCAACGAATTCAACAGGCCTAGCTCATCCTCTGAGCTGCTTCCTTTGCAAGCAGTCTTTCCTTTGCCTTGGTCTTGGCCTGGGATTTGGAGCCCATGATGCCGCCTCCCCACTTCTTCCTGATCTCATCAAATTTGTCATTGAAATTGGCCTGATACAGCAATCATAGTTAGTTGATGAAGCAACAATAAAATATAACAAGGTTCACAGAATTGCACTTGCCTTAATGGCCTCCAAGATCTTGCTGAATTCAAGCTTGTCCTCGTTCTTCACGGTGGTCAAACAAAGCACAGAAGCAGTTTTCTTGTGGACAATCTGATATAAATGGACAGAAATAGGTCATAACCTAACATTAACTCTATTTTTTGTTAAGATTATGCCAATAATTGAAAGAATAAACCTACCGATCCCAACCGTGCCTTTCCTTTCACAATGCAGTAGGGGATCTCCATCTTCCTGCACAATGCTGGCAGCCAAACAACCAGCTCGATTGGGTCCACATCATGAGCAATTACAACCAACTGTGCCTTGTTCTATATAAGCAAAAGCTACATTATTTAGGATAGAGTAAAATGAACAATTGTCATAAGAAAATCCAGAACAAGCTTTCACTTAGAGATAAAAGAGATAAAGCAAGCAGAGTCTAATAACTGGTATGGCAATTCAACAAACCTGCTCAATAAGGTAGGTAACATGATTAAGACCATATTTTACCACAATGGGCTTCTTCAGTTCTACAGTCTTCCCTTCAGCCTCGGCCTGAGCTCTCTTCAAAAGCCGTTCCTTCTTTGCTTCTCTGTCTTCCGGCCGATATTTCAGAAGCATCTTGAATAAGCTTGTAGCTGCAAGAAAAATTTTGAACGAGGCAGCTTTCTAGTTACTTGATGTAAACAATATTTGACACAGAAAAGGATAAAAAAATCCACACGCCAAATAGAACTCAAGAAGATTCACACCCAAAAATACACAAATCAACTGCAAGAGTTAGCAAAAATCTCAGCAGCATTACATTGCTTTAGGTGGACAACAGCAAAACCATAAATTAACAATTATACCACATAATTGAGCAACTGGTGCTTCCAACCTTTAAATAGATATTCAATTAGGTCTTCATTAACAAGCATAACAGGTATTCTCTAACCACATTAAAAGAGTCATGCATATTAATCTGGTGTTAATCTGTTAACTACTAGAGATTTTTCCTTACAAGCTATAGAAAGAATGCATGAGAGAGAACAACAGATCAAGGTTACAGAAAACTGCACCAACCATTGCCACCAAAGACTGAAGGATATCGGTAGTACATCATAATATGCTTAAATCAAGAGTTAGCAATAAGTTCAAAGGCCATCTATTAGATACAATTAAAAACAAATGTTACCATTCATTACAAAATCCAAATGTTTTTATCAACCAAAAAATTGCTTATGTACGACACTATGAACTATAATATTGCATAAATCACAGGCATGCTTCATCCATGGAATCAGAAGCATACTGAAATACAGTAAAAAATACTTAATCTACTCATGCTCTCGAAAATCTGACATGAGAGTGAAAACACAAATCGTATACCCAGGTTCTTGTCGAGGGTTTTGGTGAACTGGTTGATCGCCGGGGGAACCTTCAACCGCTGCTTCAAAATCCTCCGCTGCCGTTGGATCCTAACAACCTTGGGCCATTTCACAAACCTGTGCAGGTCCTTCTTCGGCGGCAGCGCTCCTCCAATTCCGAACTGCTTGGGCCTCTTCTCAAACAACGGATTCACCACCTTCTCCTGCGATCAACCAATCGAAACCAATGACAATAATCAGCTAAAGATCCAGAAAAGAAATTACTCCAAATTGAAGAAATGGTACCGGTTTGTTCTTGGCCGGCACAGGCGCCTTCCCTCCTCTCTTGGGAGCCTAGAAAACCAAACGAAGCATGGAAACGTGTGAAACAACACAAAAGGAGAGATTTTTGGGGCAGATTAAGGTAAAATAACTGCGAGATGAATGAATCGAGAAGTGGATTTCTGCTCAAATCAAGGAAAATTGCAGGTTCGAAGCGTAAGAAACAGAGATAGAGAGCGGAGAGGGAGATGGGCTTACCATTAGGGTTTCTGGAGACGAGGGAACGTGACGGCGGCCAGCAACTCCAACGACGTCTAATTGTCCTCTGCGAGGGTGTTTTTGTCTATGGACTGTTTGCAACTGCACCCAAGCAAAAGTCGTAAATTGCCTATCCGCGTTTGTCTACGTGTATATCGAGTTTGCCTACGTGGTTAATTTTACATTCCTCCCTGAAATTTTGAGGAATTTCATGTTACTCCTTCAAACAAAAAATATTGTACATAACCGGATGCGATCATCTATTAGGCCTCGTTTGGTACGGGGTCAGGGCTAAGTTGACCTCGTCCAGACCAACCAGGTTATCTTCCAAACACCAAATAGTTGACCGCACTAACATTATTTTATTTATTTAAATTTTAATCATGTTTTGACTAAAATACCCTCACTTGATCTGAACCGTCGGATCTCGATCCAACGGCTCAGATCGGGTAACAGTCAAATACCGTCACTTGATCTGAACCGTTGGATCTCGATCCGACGGCTCAGATCGATGAACAGTAATATCTCGCCAACTGTTCATCTTCTCCGTCCGCGAGCTCCGCGGCGGAGCTGCCCCCCGAGCTCGGCCGGCGAGCTCCGCGGGCGAGCTCGGGCGAGCTCGGGCGCCCGAGCTCCGCGGGCGAGCTCAGGCGGCGGGCTCCGCGGGCGACCTCGGGCGGCCGGGTCCGCGCGCGAGCTCGGTCGAGCTCGGGCGCCCGGGCTCCGCGGGCGAGCTCGGGCGGCCGGCTCCGCGGGTGACCTCGGCCGAGCTCGGGCGCCCAGCCTCCAGGGGCGAGCTCTCGCGGCGGGCTCTGCGGGCGAGCTCGGCCGGCGGGCTCCGCGGGTGACCTCGGGCGAGCTCGGCCGCCCAGCCTCCGGGGGCGCGCTCTCGCGGCGGGCTCCGCGGGCGAGCTCGGGCGGCCGGCTTCGCGCGCGAGGTCGGGCGGCGGGCGAGCTCGGCCGCCCGGGCTCCGCGGCCGAGATCGGCCGGTCGGCTCCGCGCCCCTTCCCCGCCGGAGAGGAAGATGAACAGTAATACGAAGAGGGCATTTTAGTCTATACAAAAATTTAACCATCTGTTGACCAGATCAGGGACCAAACGGAATTTAGTTGACCGCATTAGCGTTTTACATTTTACCCCTTCCTTTAATCTTGACCCTTGACCCCGACCCCGTACCAAACGGGCCCTTAACGTTCTTCGTTGAATTAACCGGGACTCCGACGAATGGCTATGAAATATTCAGCTAACAACGTCAAATTGGGTGTAAAAAGATGGTTTTGCCCTTATATTTATATTGTTTATCGAAAATATTATTTTAAACCTGTTTAAGAGTTTATTAAGTTTGATAAACCTACTGTAATATGAACGATTAGAAATCTAATCGTTTAGAGATCTTGTATGCTGTATTTGTGCATGTGAGCTTATTTCAAAATCGATGTCGGTTCTACCGCACGTGATTGTGTTTCGGAGCTCAAGATTAACTTTAATATCGTTTTGAAGCTGGGCTCTTGCATAATCCAATAATCTCGACAAAGGCCATTTTTGAGTTTCCAATAAGTTTTACATTCATTTGTTGTCAATTGATATCAATTTTGTGTGATTTTAAGAGGAGGAAAAAAAAAAAAATAAAGAATAGCATTAAACTAAGAACAGGAATACACGATACATCAGCTAAAATGAGGTTCCAAAAATAATATGTGCACGTCCTCAAGTTGCATGCCCCTCAAGCGCTGTTGTCCAATCAATAGTGCTTTTGCTTCTTCTTCTAGTATTAATTCAGTCCTTATTTTACTTCATACGTAAATAAGGATGTATTTGAATTGGTCTACATTTCTAAAAATGACGGGAGGGAGACTACTTTTATCACTTTCGTTATTTGGTTGGATCTTATTTTTAAAAATAATAGAAATGTCGTTAGCAAATGAGTTTAAAAATAAATTATGAATAACTTCGGCAGCTTTTTTTTTTGGGAGAAAAGAAAATCTCTCGGAAGTGGGAGAAGTGAGTAGGACAACGTCTTCCACTTTAATGAATTCAGCTTCGCAGAAGCATCACTTCCGTGTGTTGCATCCCAAACTTCTTATTGAGGAACGCTCCTACGCCCACATATTATCGGCCCAACGACCGTCATTCTTGTCGCTCTTGCTCTTGTTGTTGTCATTTTTATGTTCGTCAGAGCCGCACCCACTGTGCCCTATCCAGCTTCACGATCTTAGTTTTAGCCCCAACCTCACTTGAGCAAAATTTGATCCCATACTAGCTGACTCTAATTCTACCTCACTAACTGAATTTGCTCTTGTATTGGCGGGATTTATTCGCTCATCTTTGTCAAATCAGATTTGCTTCCTCACCCTTGCTGGCCATATTTACTCCCTCACTTTTGCCGGTACAAATATGCTTTCTCACCCCACCAAACCAATTTTGCTCCGTCGCCCTTACTGGCCAGAATTACTCTCTCACCGTCGTCGGTACAAATTTACTTCCTCACCCTCGCCAATGATGATGATGTTGAATCACTACTCGCATATGGAAAGGTGAGTGATTAGACCTTGGTGGTCTTCTCTGGAGGCTTGGATGACCTCTGAAGGCAACCACCTCCTACTATTCTAACGAAGCAGGCTGATGTTTAGAGAGAAAATGTTTGGGTTTTGATGATAGATCAGAGATGAATTTGAGTCTATTGGATTTTGTCTCTATATTTAGATTTTTGATGATTTTTGTTCCGTTCTTGTTTCTTGGTTATTGATGTTGAGGTGTTCTAATTTTTTTTGACAAGCTATTTTAAGCTACAGTTGCTAGGAGATTTGGAAGAACAAAAATAGCTAGGTGATAGAGAAGATAAGGCTCAATAGTATTGTTCATGTCACAGCCGCTGTGTTTAGCAATAGAGTGTTGGTTGCATGAGATTGTGTTGATTTGTTTGAAATTTTGCTCCAATGCAATGTGTTATTGCGAATTTGAGTCTTTGTCACTTGTATAATCTCTCTCATTATTTTTATTATCTTAATTATGATTTTGTTATTATCCTAATTATGATTAGTTAGTTAAATATTTTTTATTATCCTAAATATTAACAATATTATAATTAAATATTATTTTAATTATAATTAGTTTTTAGAATCATAATTGTATTAATTTTATTTATTAAAAAATATTATATTTTTAACTAATATTTCTAACTAATATAACTATCAAATCACTTCTATATTTTCACATATCACCCTATCAAACTGCTGAAGTCACATTTCCACTTCGGATCTCGCTATCCAAATACTTGAAGTCATGGAACTCACGAGTTATCACTTCTTCCACTTTTATATCAAAATTCATCTTTCTCCTCTTGTGCGACATTGAATTTGCCTCTCATCTTGGCAAGATTGACATCTTGCTCTCTCTTGTGCATGCGACCCGGCCACCTCGTGTATGAATTAGGAGCTACACAAATACCTCATCCTCTCTCATTATACACGCGACCGATAATGAAATGAGATCCATCGAGATAAGTGAAGACCAAGGTGAAGATGAGGAAACTGAGAAGGGCAACAACAAGGATGATGACTAATGAGCAAAATTTCACTTTCGGTACTAGGGAACTTTGGCTTTTAAGTGAATAAATATATAAAGTAAAAAAATAAATACATAAGTTTAGAAAAATGAATACATACGTACAAATAGTTGAACACTTATGAGTAAAAAAATGATTACATGTGTGTAAGAAAATGAATACATGTGTGAAAAATAATTTATGATATAAATATAATATATAAATATAAATGTTATATTTTTTTAAATTTGAAATCGAAATTTAAACCGAAATCGGTCCAAACCAACTGAGAACCATGGTTTACCCTGTACATAGGTGGGTCGGGTCCAGAGCCGCCGTAAAACCTAATTTTTGAGATGTTTTTCCTTACTTTTTCACTGGAAAAAGTAAGAAAATAGATTGAGAAAATCCTACAGAACTCATAAAACAGAAATAAATTCAAATATTACCTAAATATAACTACATTGTAATACCAGACAGACATTGTAATAACATGACAACAAATATGATTATTATGATCAAATAACGCAATCAAATGTGAATTCCTCTAAATTCATATCTTCATGAGCTCTTGGAAAGCCTGCATTGCAGAAGCCGGCAGCCCCAGCAGCACGTTGATGCTCTTCCTCCCCTCGCCGTGGGACAGGAAGAGCACCACTTCCTTCTCCGGCAGTGCCACTGGCCCTGACTGCACCGGCTCGCCCCACCCGAAGTCGGCCCCATTGAACTCCAGCCTTGACCACGTCGTGATCAGAAGCGTGCCCGCCAGCGATGGCCTCGCCCGCGTCGTCTCGAAGTAATCAATCGCCGAACGCATATACTCGTCCGTCACCATTCTCACCGCCTGCTGCACTCGCTCCACCGCGAACGACAATGGATTCTCCGTCAGCTCAGCCGCGGTCGCAATGGAATTGGTCAGCACGATACCATTGCCGAAGTAGCCTTTTGGAAGCGGAGGGGAGAACCTCTGCCGCCCGTCCACAGCGAACAACAGCTTAGTACGTTGCTCGGGGTGTAGCTCCAGCGCTTTGGTTCTTGATCGCCAGACGAAGGCAGAGACTGCTTCGAAGGTGGAGCAGCGTGTAGTAGCCATGACGAGGTTTTTGAGCTTTTGAAGCTTGTCAGGGTCGAAGCAGAAGGAGCGGTAGCGCATGGGCTGGGAGTCGTAGAGGGAGGAGGACTGAGATCTGTCATCGATCTCGGCGAATTCGTAGTGTGGAAAGGAGATGAGGGGAGGGGAGCGGGCAGCGAGGACGGTGCGGCAGAGGAAGGGTGGGACGGCGAGCGGGATGCCGCGGGCAGTGAGGCCCCAGGCGTTGACGAACTCCATGGCGCCGAGGCCGTCGAACATACAGTGGTTCATTGCCAGTCCAAGGATGAAGCCCCCACAACTGAACTTGGTCACCTGAGAATGAAGAGAAGAAGATCAAAGGCTTCGAACCAGTCTAAAATCTTTGATTTGGGAGGACTAAATTGCAAGCATGTCAGAAACAATAATGTTAAAGAATAGGAGTTATATGCAATAAAGACATTTTTAAGTTGGAAGCCTGGAAGGGAAATAAATCTATATTTCGGATTTTTGTTCCTATACATACCCATAGAGAATCAAGAAATCACAAATATGCGTACACATTGAATAGATGTGTTTTCTCATTTTCTACCCTAAAATATCATGAACATCCATCCTATATGCAATTTGTGCAAGAAATCGAAACTAGAAAGAAAATTACCTGAGCAACAAGAAGAGGCATTTCCAATATGTTCTTGGCTCCCGGTACACTATAAACAAGCTTCCCCAGCGTGGCCGGGTCCGGCTTCGCAATGTCTCCAATATCCGCCATCTGGCATCCGGCCTCCGCCTCGACGAACACGGCTCCCTCGCTAGTGCAGTCCACGATGAGCTTCCCCTCCTTACTTATCGCAAGCCGCCCGGCGATCGGGTAATACTCTACCAGCAGCTTCGCCAAGGCACTCTTCATCATCTCTGCCGCCTCCTCGTTGCCCTTCTCCTCCGACTTGAAGCAGTATATCGTCTGCACTATCACTGCTATGTTCTGGTCGAGGTTGGACAGGAAGTAAAGTCCCTTTGGCGTCTCCGAAGCCGGCGTCACCAGAGTTGGCTCGCCTTGCGAAACTATTAGTTCTCCGAGCTCCGCGACCATGATGTTCTTGTTGTTTGGAGGATTGTAAGAAGGAGAAAGAAGAACTTGGAGGGGAGAGGGAGAGAGATGTGGGAGAGTTATATAGAAGGAGGAGGAGGACGACGAAGAAGAGAATGGTGGATAGGTGGAGTAGGCAACCTGTTCGATTCTACGAGATTGAATGCTTGATTTTGGAAGCCATTAAATCCAAGATGGCCCTAAGTCAATTTTTGTGTTTGTGGATTTATGATTGGATTCTTGCGTATAACCCCTTGAAAGTTTGAATGGTTCTCATATAGCTCTTGATTTTTGGTAATTACACATAACCCTTTTGTTTGTATAATCTCCAAAGTCCTTGAGAACTCGAGATTGCACTCCAATCGCGATTGTCTGTCACTGGCTCACTGCCCATCCCATCAGTTGCTATTGTTGCGCATTGGTTGTTTGTCTTCAATTAATGGTTGAAATTGATTTAAATTTTAAAAATCTTAAATGTATATTGAGGTCGATTATTTTTTCTTTTCTTATAATTTGAAATGTCTTTGTATTTACCAACTATTAATTGCAGTCTATTACGTGAACTTAGTATAATTGGAATATTTAGTATATGAACAACCAAGAAAAAATCACCCTATTTTTATTTTTATTTTTTTCTGTTTCATCTTTTTGTTTGGAGGATTTTGTATGGAAAAGTTATAATTACAGGGGCTTATAATGGATAAAACATTGAGGTCTCTTTCTAATTATCTCAAATCACAGGGTGTTATATGTGAAGAACTTTCTGTTGTCCAGCACTGTATTGGTGGGGGTTGCTCACTGGCGAAGGAACCAAACGCCACCAGTATTTTGATATTTTAGAGGCGAGTTGGTGTGGGTTGGACCGGTTGGTCTCCAACCTTGTCTTTTTCTTCCAACAACTACTTTGTCTTTGGAGGGAAAAACGAAAAAAATGAAGAGAATTTGTGCGATGGTCATGTACTATTTTGTGTGCAGGTCATTTCCGTATGCAAAAGTTTTTCGTCATATTTTTAGATTCTAAAATTCTAAAATTTAGCGTCCATTATGTAAAATATATTAGTCTGTTAAAATTAATCGAATTTCATAATTTTATATTTTAAAATTTAATACGTGAATATATGCTAAATTTTAGAGTAAGTGTGGCGAGATCGTGTTATCCCAAATTCAACAGATGTCTTTCTTGCTGTATTCTCTTCTCCGGTGGATCTTCCACCGCAGCAGTCTTATCTCCCGCCGCATCGCCTTCCTTTCTTGTCGATCTCCGCACAAATAAACACACCTGCAATTCCCACATCCCTGACCTAGGGCTCAGAAGAGCGCACCAAGATCGAGTTCAAGAGAGAAGAAAATCAGAAAACATTGAGATTTTCCTAATCAAAGATGGAATTGTTCGTGTTGGGTGCACCCGCATCGTCGTCTTTCTCCACAGCGCCAACCTCTTCTTCCACTCGCTCTCCGACCACATCGATCGCCTTCCGCTCCCTCAGGTACCGCAAATTCCCTGCTTTCCTCTACTTTCAATGGTTTTCGCTGTCAATTTCGCGATTTTTTTTGACAAAAATGGATTTTGATGGGTGGAGTTTGGTCTTTCAACTTCCTACTATTCCTCGGCCGGTAGAAATGAGGGAGAAGAGCAAGGCCGTGGCCAGGAGCTGGTGGTGGTGGGATTAGGCTTTTGTATGAAGCATATAAGATCTTTTGATTGGAACTTGTTGTGTTGTTTGGAGGCTTTTCTTCTTTTTTTTCTCTAGCGGAAAAATCTCTTTTTTTCGGTGACAATTTGAGGATTCCAAATATGAAATTGTTGTCGTGTTGGGGAATTTTTTTTTTTTTGATCTCAAATTAAAGGTTGAGTTGGTGTAAATTGTGCCTTGATTAATTTGGATATGTTTTTTTTTAAAGAATGGTGTACTAATTTTTTTTCAATAAGATTTTTATAAACAAACTATATCAAATTATAAATTTAAAAAACCCCCTATTTTATTATTATCAATAAAAAATTATTTTAATTAAAATATTTTAAAAATATTTTAATTAAGTTTAATTTTATTAAATAAATTAATATTAAAAAATTAAAATTGTTCTTATTTATTTTTATTACATCATAATTATTGAATAATTAATTTGATAAAATTAAATTTTAAATTTTCAGTTTCTAATCGATTTTTTATAAATAAGTTATTTGTCCAAGTTAAAATTTAAATAAGAATAATTTAATCTTTTTAATTAGTAAAATCGAATTAAAATAGAATATGTTTTAGATATTTTTAATATAAATTTATAGTATAATATGAGAAATTTTTTTACGAATACTGATAAGATAATTAATTTTTTATAAATCTGCAGTAAAATAAGTGATTTTTATTTAAAATTCTTTTAGTAATAATTAAATATTCCCCCAAAACATTATCTACAGTCGTCAGTGCAAGTTTCTCTATTTTAGCACTCTTAAATACAAATTCTGTATTCGGTGGGTGGAGCCATATATTTTATATCTTGCGTACATGAGTGGTAATTTTTCGAAATACCTTGTTTGATATACGACATTGGCTTTACAACCACAACTATCAAAATGTAGAACTATTAGTCTAACTAGCACACGCTTTCCAGTGTCACGTTGTTCATATTTTCATGAATGATATCCAACTTTTCATCTGATTATTTTACCTTTTATTAATTTGAAATGAAATAATCTCATCATCTAAATTTAATGGAGATCATATTATAAAATTTAATCAAATAAACATAAAAATTATAAATATAAAATTTACAAATTCAATAAAATAAATACCAAAATTTTATCTGAATTTACATATTTTATAAGACAAATGTAGTAATAAAATTTTTAATTTAGATTTTTGAGCTTTCACAATATTAAAATTCTATAAAACAAATAAGTTGACTACCACTTTCTCTCCTAAATGGTAGACGGCAAAAGATATATCACCAGCTTGACATCCATAGAAAATTTATTTTCTAAATGAATGGTTTTTTGTTAATCAAATTTGTTGATGGAATCAAACTCACCATTAATTTTGATTAGAGAGATTTTTTAAGATCTGAATTCATTGAAAAGACTCGCATTGCGATTTGTAAAATAAAGATATCATAAAGAATGACCATTATAAGCTAGAAGTTTTATTTCTTTACCATACGAGAGAAGGCGGTCACACTTGAGAAGATAATCCAAAGACTACAAACCAGATTTCATATTTAGAAAATATTTATAAAATAAGAATATTTTCAGAAGAAACTAAAGCAGAATACTGTAATGCCAAGCGAATCCTAAGCATAAAAGACTACAAACCAGATTTCATATTTAGAAAATATTTATAAAATAATAATATTTTTAGAAGAAGCTAAAGCAAAATACTATAATGCAAGGTGAATCCTAAGCATAAGTGGTGGCTTACATTAGTTTATTTTTGAAGATATGCAGCATAGACTACAATAAAAAATTTTTTAATGTAGAGTTGTGACCTAACTATTTCATTTGTTTCGTTGCAAGATTTATCTCACTCAAAATCAGAAGCTAATTAGACTAACACATTATATTATTTTCTAGTATTCAATATATTGTAAAATTTCATATCTATAATTAAAAAAATCTCAGATTCATGCATGTTTGAAAACTTATCATAATTTAGAGATACACTTGCACAAGTTATATATAAGCCCATTATATAGAAATTAAGTTATACAAAATGCAACATACATTCTCAAAATTACATGCATCAACAAGAGAAATTAGTCATCACTTGAGATTATTGTTTCCATTTTGCTCGTCATTTCTGTAATTATAAAGATAAAACATGTGAAATATATAGGATAAATATTAAAAACCAATAATTAATTTTTACAAAAATAATATAATGAACAAATAATTTTTACGTTCGGATATCTTTTCAATTTCATCAAGTGTCTATTCAATATTAATAGAAGAATTAGTAGAACACAATCAATCTCTTATACAAGTAAGTGCTTTCACCATTTTATAGATATAGAGAATATAGAAATCGATCAAGAACTCGATCTTTCGTATTAAAAGCCAATTGTGAAGCAACGATAGATATGGGCATAGCAAGTACATTTTTAGCAATCATGGAAAGAACTAGATACTTAACACTATTTATTTTCCACCAAAGAAGAATATCAAAATTTTGTGCTTCATCTTCACGTTCCTCCTCCAAATACTTATTCAATTCTGTTTTGCAAGTAGAAGTCTTTTGCTTTGCTTTTGCTTTTTTCAATTGATATTGAATTAGCTGAAGTAAATCAAAATTACTTATTCTAATATCATTTCTTTTCTTTTTTATCAGTTCAACTCCTGCAACATAATGGGAAGAAGAAGAAGATTTTTCTATAGTTGAATATTCTTGAAAAAGTCTATCCAAAACATTCTTTACTTTACACTTCAGCTCATTGACTTTTTTCATTCTCATAGCTTTCCTCAATCATCCATTCTATACTCTCCAATTTTAGCCTAAGATCAAGTATAGAAGCAATAAATAGTATAATATTGAGCTTTTCAATATTTGCCCAAATTTATCATATTTGGTCTTCATTTTAAAAGTCATATTATTTAAGCAAAAGTCATTTCATTCAGAAAATTTTTTGATCATCATGTCAATTTCATACATGCCTTGCATATATATATTTCCTATCACATAAGAACAACCCGATATTTTTAAGGTAACATCATAAAATACTTTCAAAAAAGGTAATAAAGTCCGGACAACATCCCAATTTCATGTGTCGGTGAACCCTCTGACTTCTCTTTCATTAACTCCTCTACATATTTTGAAACTTGGATCTTTAATAATTTAAAAGCTTTTTGAAATTTCAAAATAATATCAAGCATTAGATATGTAGAGTTTCATTTTATTTCAACATCAAGACAAACTAAACTTTTGCATTATATTTTTTCTTGTTCCACATAAAACTTGAACTTTTGTGCTCTTGCCGGTGATGATCTCACATATTTAGCTGCAACCTGAAGTCTAGCGCTCGAATCATTTGAATCTATAAGTCATTCGTTAACAATTAAACTCAGCAGATATGCATAACATTTTACATGCAAATGTTCTCTATTAAGTACATAATCTTTTCAACTATCAAGCCTCTCCCTCAAGTATTAAATTCTAACATTATTAGAGGATGCATTATCTACAATAATTATGACAAACTTATCTATGCTCCAATCAAATAAGTACAAATTTAATATTTTATCAATTACCATACCAATATGACTTGAAACTGAACAAAAATCTAAAAATTTTTTCTTAAGCTTCCAATCATCATCAATATAGTAAACAGTCACAATCATATAGCCTAAGTTTTGGCATGAAGTCTAACAATCAGTTATGATACTCACCCTTTATTTTAACTTGCTAAAAAAATTTTTCAATTTTTTTTTCTTCCAAGTAAATTTTGAAACAATCTTTAGCGACAATAAATCAAGAAGGAACATCAAATTTAGATTGCAATATAGAGGTATACAACCTAAAACTTTCACCTTCAACATGTTTGAAGATAGTTCATTAAGAATCAAATATTTGGCTAATGCAATTCTACATGCTTCTTGATTAAAATTTTATGTAATAAGTGTGCATACTTGAGTGCCACCATTGTCATCACTAACTGATTGAAAGACTAAATTTTTTTATTTTTTCAACTCCATGTTTGGATGATAATCTTTGCATTTACTTAAGTAAATATTTAAACCACTTGTTCTATAATTAGCAGGGCATGAAAGGATGCTTCCACAGTAATTACATTAAACTTTATCCTTATAACTATCTTCATTGGTGTCTAATTTAGAAAAATGATCTCATACTCATGAACTATTTTTTTTACCTTCCAAGCTTTCTGATTCGTTTTCTTTATCCTTGAAGTTATATCTTGAGCTTTACTTGTTTTCTTACCAATATTTTGATTTGGACAAATTTTTTTTTTGAAATATTCATGTTTGTATTTTTATTGGTGATTTCTCTACTTAAATCTATTTAAAATAGAAAAAAGAAGATAAATGAGGTACAATCAAAATAATTAATATAAACAACTGACCATTGTTAAATGTTCATAGTAGAATTCAGAAAATATATATTTGAATTATTTAGCACTTGCAACTCATGTTTGAAATTTGAAATTTGCATGCTATTTTTGCCCAATGAAAATAAATATTGATAAAAAAAATACTAAAAAAATACTCACTGAACAGCTCTACAAGAAATCATCTAAGAAAATATTAGACAATAATGAAAATCATGGATGATTAGAAAGAAAGTAATTAAAAAAATTTAGATTATGACAGTGATAATAATAAAAAAGGACAAATTTTGCATATATAATGTTTTATTTTTTATTATGACCAACAGACCAAGCATTATAGCTCCTATTAGAACTATAGGAAAGGTTCTTCAAGGGAGCATATACAAATCCAAAAAAAAATTCAAAAATATATTTAATTGACTAATGGGAAAATTTGTTTTCCATATGAAAAACCAAAGCAGTTTATATATCAGGTGGATGTTCAAATTTTCAATAAATTCAATTCACATCATGCCTGAATCTTTATTTTGTGCAATCTTAACCTCATGATTATTTACTAACTTGAAAGTTTTTTATTTTCTAAAAAATTACTTTTTAGGCTAAAGGTTCATCAAATAGATTCAAATCAAGTTTCAAGGAAAAAAACCACCAGATTGAGATCATATGGTTATTTTAAATCCTACACTTGTGGTCTATGATATGAAAATACTAGACATAACCACTATTAAATTTAATTCATCCATACATTTATTTACTACATATAAAGTTCTCTACACTTGAAATACATTTTCTACCTCTACACATTAGCAAAAAAGAAGGGGAAAAAAAAAGGCTAGCGCAAACAAGAATCATGATAAACATTTAAATAGAGATTACAAACAAATCCAAATTCATGATAAAATCCATTATTTCACTAGCTTAGCTAGTGCATTTCACATTAGTCACATTATTATTCTTCAAAGATTAATCTACCATTAAATTTGAAGAAATAAAAAAGCACAATACCTAATTCACAGAATTGGCGTGATCAGTCACGCTGCAACAGAAAAATCCTTCGAACGAGTTGAAATTTAGCTTCCAGTCCCAAAATTGTTGAGAAAACCCTCAGAAAATGGAACCCGACATTAGCAAAAATAAAAAATCTATTGAGAATGGAGACGAAGGAGGGAGAGAGGGCAAAGAGGCAAGAGAAGAGCTAGTAGAGTCGAGAGAGAGGGTGTACTGGCGTAGATCACTGCTTTAGCGATGGTTGGAGAATAAAGCAATACCAACCACCAAATTGGCGATGGAGAGAATAAGGAATTGAGAATTGGAGTCGGAGTCTCAAAGTAACAGAGATGACTGAGACATTAGGATTTGAGTCTTTGAGAATGAGAAATCGGAACAATAAATATAAGGTTTTGATATTTGAGAATGAGAAATCGAAGTAAAAAAAATAAGATTTCGATCGTTGAGTATGAAAAATCAGAGCAAGTGACAGTAAAATCGAAGATGTAGGAACCTAAGATTAGAATTCGAGAATGAAACAGATAAAGAGAAATCAAATATATATATATATATATATATATATATATATATATATATATATATATATATATAGTTAAATGACCGATATAATTTTGGTTCCACCAGTATTTCACATAATTTATAACTAAAATTGAAATAATTTTTTGATTCTATTAAAATTAAAAATTAGAATCGTACCAATTTATTTTAAAAATTAATTTTTAATATAATTCTCAATTGATGGCGTTTGATATATCGATTGTCGATTTTTTCCCCACCCCTAACATGTACGGAACTTAGGTCGGATAATATTCAACCTCTTCTGGTGCTATCGTTGTGGGACCCAACGCGTTCGCGGCAGAGAAACAGATCATTTTCATGAACATGCTCCGATAAGTTACTTGTTTTGATCCGAGCCGTTCATCAGTTTTGAGACGCAACATCAACGGCAAATATAGAACAGGCGAGTGTTGAGCCGGATTCTAGCAAATGGGCTCAACCCAAGTCCAAAATCGGTTCGATGAGACAATTTGGTGCCACCCAACGTGGTTCGTGGTCCGCGCCACATGCCCTGTATATAATAAACACGCAAGTGACTCACTTCACCGCTGGCTGAAACCCTAGCGCCCCCAAAACCCGAATTCCCTCCAGTCTCCGATCCATTTTCTCATTTTTCAAAGGTATAATCTCCATCCAGTTCCGGTTTCGTGTTAATCTTTAGGTTTTTTTGTTTGTTTGGTTCTTTTCGTTGATTTTTTGTGCAAAAATTGTGAATTTTGTTCTGATTGGATATTTCTTTACCTACTGATGTTCCGATCACTGGAATCGGGAAGTTTTGATGGCTGAGAGTATGCCGGGGCTTTGCTTAGATTCATGAACCTTTACATGCTTTTCAGTGTTTTTGGTCGTTTTGAGACTCAATGACTTGCATTGATTTTTAGAAGTTGAGAATGTAGTGTTTAATCTTTTGGCTTTCCAACCTCTTTCCAGTCAATGATTTTACTTGATTAATTTGGGTTTGAATTTATCAATTTAGTATGTACTGAATCGATTTGCACTTTTTCCCTGAAATGTTATACGTTATTATTGTATAAATCAGGCCTAAGCGTTCGGTGGGATGCCATCAGACCCGTCCTGGTCAACAAGAATAAATATATGTCTTACATTTTTTTTCTGTTGCTGAACTCAATCCAGGTTAACACTGGTGAGAGTGGGCTTTCTAATCTTGTATCATACTTGTTTGCGAGTACATTACTGGTGCTTCTGGATTGAGCTTTTATATGTAGACTCCATACAGCTTCTAATAGTTTTTTAAGAACTTGCCATCAGTGATGTCCTCTTTGGGGATTGTATGTGTATGTTGTCTCAAGAAGAAAATTCGTTGTTATAAAGTTTCAGTTTTGTGAGCTATGATTATGGGTAGTCTTGCTTAGGCAATGATGACAAGTTTTTTCGCTTGTGGTTCCTATTTCTGCAGTCACCAGATATCCACTTGGTTTCTTAAACACACAAATTGAGAAATTTCATTTTCCAGCTGCAGTTTATGCACTGCCTTCCAAATAGGATAATAGGCAGTTGTTTTATTGGACATGAGAATTTTGTTTTTTATGATTTGCTGACACTTTTGCATGCTAAATTATTTGGTTCTCAGCAATTGGTAAACAACTTATTATTTTAAAACCAATATTTTAGCAATCTATAATTGCAAGGATTTGCATAAGAAGTGGGACCTGCTTTTTATTGAATTTGACAACTAATTTTCTCATGCAGATGAATAGGGAGAAGCTCATGAAAATGGCTGGTGCAGTCCGCACTGGTGGAAAAGGGAGCATGCGAAGGTACTGATATGACCAAGTGTTTTATGATTTGATGGAAATATGACTAAACCAAACACTGTGCTCATGCAGCAGGAATTTTTTTATTAATGATTGCAAGATGTCAAAAGAAACATTGTCATCAATCACATTTATTTATTTATTTATTTTAATGAACTGCTTTCAAAGCATCTATTACCTTTGATTAAGTTAGCATCAGTTTAAATCTGGCTTGAATATAATAGTTTCTATGCACGAATATGAAAGATTTTGCTTGTCTTAGTTTTCTGCTTGATCTCGTTTTATTTGGAGTGGTTAGCGTAGATCGTAGGCGTCAGATATATAGTTGTATCTGCAGACTATTTGCTTCTTGTCTCTGTTATGTTTGTGTTATAGTTTTGTAAAGGAGTAAATGTGTGGGTAAAGAACTTCTTTGCATTATAATTTAGTCTTGATTCTGTACTATTCCCAGGAAGAAGAAAGCAGTTCATAAGACAACAACCACAGATGACAAGAGGCTTCAAAGCACTTTAAAAAGAATAGGGGTAAATACCATCCCTGCCATAGAGGAAGTGAACATTTTCAAGGATGATCTTGTCATCCAGTTCTTGAACCCCAAAGGTATTAGCTTGTTGTATCAATGCATATATTTTTTCTCCCCTCAATTAAATAAGTCAGACTTTTCTTGTAACATATTTTGTTTCATTTTCAGTTCAAGCTTCAATTGCAGCCAATACTTGGGTGGTTAGTGGTTCTCCACAGACAAAGAGTAAATTCCCTTCCTGTAGATTATGAATTCATTTTCAGTCTGAAAGTAAAAGTTTCTTTGTGCTATACTATTTGAGTTTCAAATTTTGAGCATTTGATGGTCAAAATATTTTATTTAAGTAGCACCTTTGTGCTGACAAAATAAATAAATAGATAAATTAAAAGCCTGCATATGGCAATCAACCAAATTTGTTGTCTGCAGTTCTCTTTAAACCATGCGATTAGAACTTGGTCAGAGAAGACCCTTTGAAATTCACTTTTCTGTCTTCTCTTGTTTCAAATAAATCTGTTTACCTGTACATACTTGAGTATATACTGATTTGTCTAAATGTCTGATGGCAGAACTTCAAGATCTGCTTCCTGGGATCATCAGTCAGCTAGGTATGCTACTTGTACTTTTTTTTGGACTCATATCCTTCTAGGTTTTCTTGCACTGGGGGATTTGTTGTTTGTTGCCTGATGGGATAAAAGCTACCTGCTCTCCCTGACTTCAGATCAACATAATTCAATCTCTTTAGGGTCTGTGGTGGCCATTTGTAATTGTGAAAACAGTGATGTGCCAATTATTTCACACCTTTTGAATTTGTGGGATCATTTACTGTAGTCCATTTTCTGTTTCTTACTATTTGTTTCTTGATTGCTATTTTACCAGTATTGAACATTTTTCTTGTTTATCTGCTTCTTTATTCTTCATGCTATTTCTGATTTGCTGAACAAATAACTCAATGTATAATAGAGGTTATTTGTGTTCTCCGAGTAGTGCTCAAATTATGTTACCAATTTTTTGCTGGTAGATATAGTGATCAGAGATCAGGTCTGCATAGTTAATTTTTTGTTCATGTTTCAGGACCTGATAACTTGGACAACTTAAAAAGAATTGCAGAGCAGTTCCAAAAGCAGTCTCCTGGTCCTGGTGACGACAAGCAGGACGAGGTTGACAGTGAAGTTCCTGACCTTGTTCCAGGAGAAACATTTGAAGCTGCTGCAGATGAGAAGCAAGCTTCATAAGTACCATCAGCATCATAACCTTCTCTGTTTTTTGTGGAGTTACCTTGGATTTCAGCCTGTTTATGTCTATTATTCCTGTTAGAGATCATGTCCCCTTGTTGGCCCTGCTTTTGAGCTACATAAATCATTTTGATGAATAGACCGGGATTTTATACCACCTTCTGTCATGGATTGTCTTGGAATGCATTTTGAAGGAAGTGGTTTTGGAGCTCTGTTTGTTTTGCTTTTATATTGATTTTGCACTATTTGGTTTATATTAATGTCACTCGATTTGTTTTTGGGGGGGACCCTTTAGATGACAGTAGGGGTGAGCAACCTGGTTGACCTAATTTTTAGCTCTCATGAAACCCAAAAAATGATGCAGAGGGAGGGCTTTCATACACTTCGGATTGGACTGGAATCGGTGATCTAGCCGGTTCAATTCAGTAGAGACCTGTACGTTGCCTGAAAATTGACTGAACGGGTTGGTTTAGTAACTTTCTGTTTCTTGTGAACCGAATCAGTTTTTTTATTACTAATCTAAGTAATAAAAAATTGTTTTCGTTTTGGAACCCAAGATTCTTTGAATGGCCAATTAAAGTAACAATTATTGTATATTTTAATGTGGCCAATTCTTCCTAATTTCATTAAGCAGAAACAGAAAAATATTATCGCCAAAGCACACCAAACTAACAGGCCATCATGGGGACCCTATCGCTAGTGGAAATTAGGTAAATCCCCAGATGGAGCAACCCAAAATACAAAAACAAACACACAGAAGCAACATAAATAAAGCAAAGACGGGCGACATAGCAGCAGCCCAGAGACAAAACAGAGGCAGGCCACCAAAACAGCAGCATGGTCGCTAGCAGAAACAGGTAGGGGTGAGCAAAAAAACCGAAAAACCGGTTAACCGAACCGTACCGGTTGAGAACCGAACCGGAAAACCGATTCTCAGGCAAACCGGTACGGTTCCGGTTCTGAAATTTCATAAAACCGGAAAACCGGTTCCGGTTCCGGTTTCACGTTTTCTGAAAAACCGGTTAACCGGAACCGTACCGATTTTCCCCCTATATATAAAACCCTAACCCTAACCCTAACCCTAATTGCGCCGCCTCGCCCTCGCCTCGCCTCGCCCTCGCCTCGCCCCCGAGCTCGCAGCAACGCGCCGACGCCGCCTCGGCCTCGGCCTCGCCTCGCCCCCGAGCTTGCAGCAACGTGCCGACGCCACCTCGGCCTCGGCCTTCGCGCTCGCCCCCGAGCTCG
The DNA here is from genome assembly GCA_005019695.1 of Trichopus zeylanicus subsp. travancoricus. Lineage (NCBI taxonomy): Eukaryota > Viridiplantae > Streptophyta > Magnoliopsida > Dioscoreales > Dioscoreaceae > Trichopus > Trichopus zeylanicus. The sequence continues at coordinate 29,602 of RXID01022410.1, forward strand.
CAGCGACGCCGCCTCGCCTTCGCGCTCGCCCCCGAGCTCGCCGCGACGCCGCCTCGCCCTCACCGGTCGTCGTGACGCCGGAGCTCCGATATATCGGTTTTAGAACCGTCTCGCCCTCGCCGACGCCGGCGGTCGCTGGTGGTTAATTTGCAGTAATATAAAACCGGTTAACCGGTTTTAGAACCGGTTTAAACCGGTTTAGAACCGGAACCGAAAAACCGGTTTTTCATCCAAACCGGTACGGTTCCGGTTCTCAAATGAGCAAAACCGGTTCGGTTAACCGGTTTTGCTCACCCCTAGAAACAGGCCACTAAGCAGCAGCACAAACACTAGACGACACGCAGGTAGCTCTCAAGCTGACCAAGTTCCGACTTCAATAGAATCTGGGATGATGTGTGAGCACAAGTCCGGAAGGAAAGGTCTGATGCAGCCAATGCGAGTCCTAATGGGAGTGCGTATTACGCGCCTGTTTCTGTCACTCCAAAGGCACCAACAAATTCGCATGACCATAATCCTCCAGATTATCGAAACGTTTCAAATTTCCACGTGCACTTCCGAGAAAGCAATGAATGGTTGAAATGTCGCCAGACGACCAAAGTTCCAGCGCAGCCATGTAGTAAATGCCAAACCGATTCTTCATCGGCATCACAGAAATAACACAGCTGCAATGGCACCACAAATTTCCCCTTGCGAAGGTTGTCAAACACCATTGGAGAGGAGGAGGAAAGTGGCTACCTTCCCCCTCAACGGAACCGAGGCCTTTCAGAACCAAGAAAGCGAGGGCCACGTTGAACCGCCACCATTCATAAAGGAATAAAAACTTCGAACTGAGAACCTGCGGCTGATGGATCATTGCCGACATGCACTGACAGGCAGATCAGAGCCTTCAAGATTGCACTAAAGTTGAATGAAAGTATCATATTCTGTCGATGCCCCCCTTAGAAAGCGGACAGGCAAAAGGAGGTACTTCGAATCCTGAATTGGCTTTGAGTCGTATGAGGTTGACGTTGCAATTAGCAGAAGCACCGAGGGCCAGGAATACGCAGGACAGCGGATCCTCAAAGAGCCAAGCATCGGGCCTGACTTCAATATGTTTGTTCTGTTGACGCTTCACGCCACGGGACAGACATAGCGATGGTTTTCTTCGAAAAATTGGACCTTTGCAAGATTTGTAGTACCCGTGGAGGACAATCGAAGGCCACAGTGCAACAGTGGCACATGTCTGGATGGGTAAAAGAATATAAAATCAGTAATATTGTACTGTAGTTAGACAATCATACCGAAAAAATTATTTTAAAAATAAATCTATTTTATTTTATTTCTTAATTTTTATAGAATCATACAATCGATTTCGATTCTAATTTTATATTTTACAGAAAACTAGTGAACTGAAACTATAATGTTAAATAAGTATATAAATATTATATATATATATATATATATATATATATATTACATATATATTAATATTTTTAGAGTAAGAAGCCGAACAAAAATTTTTTTAATTCTATATTTATGATATTTAATATTTTTTTAATCTCCACTAAAATTATAGTATTTAAGGGTGTTATAAAAAATATTTTATAAATTATATTGAATTTTAAAGTATTATAATATAAAATATGAATTTTAAAATTAATAATTTAAAAAATCGGTATATTAATTTAGAAACAAAATCGAAAATCCTACTTTCAACCTAAATGGGAACAGTTTTGATTTTAAAATTTTCAAAAATTAAAACAAGATTTTAGGTCTAAAAATTACCATATATTTCCTCAATTTTGCTCACTCCTAAACACATTCAGAATGCAAGAGGATCCACCACCATCGGCCCAACAAGGCCCGGCTGAAGTCCCCCGAGTTCGTGATGTTTAAACCACTTCAGGTTTTGGACTTGCACAATCTTCCCCAGTCAATCACATGGATGCTTCATTCCTTTGTTTCAGAGCCACTCCAAAAGAAACTGAAAAATGTCTGATTGAATTTGAGAAGGATGGTGCGCGGACGCCAAGAGAAGGATAGCCAATAGGCCGACTTGGCGTTCTGGACACTACATATCGGAGTGCTCCTGCCACGTGATGACATTGTCCTTGCCATGCCGCAAGTCGGTGTTGCATTTTATTTAGGGTGTATTTGTTTCAATTCCCGGAACCGAGAATCGGGAGAATGGATGTAATTGAGAGTCCAATTTCCTCTATTTTCATATTTGTTTCGATTCCCAGAACCTGGAATCGAGAGAATCAGCCATTTCCGGTTTCCTCCGATTCCGATTTTTTTTCCCCTGGCCAAAACGAAGGGAAAACACCAATTCTCGTGTTTTCCCCTCGTTTTTCACTATAGAACCCGCGAGTTTTCTCTCATTTCCCACGATTTTAGCTCCCCATTCCTGATCTTGTCCAGAGCTCGTCTTCTCCACAGCTCCTCCTTTAGCACGATTCCCCTGCCTCCCACGATTCCCCTGCCTCCATCAGTCCGACCGCTGCCCCGAATTAGTGCGCCGGAGTGCCAGAGCGCCTGCCTCCCACGATTCGAGAGCTCATCTTCATCAGACCTCGTGATTTCGTCCAGCCGGCCGAGTTCAGAGCTCCATCGCTTCGACCACTGCCTCGAATCACTGCGCCAGAGTGCCGAAGCGCCGATTTGCAAGTGAGCGCGTGATTTCAGAGCTCGTGAGTTCCAACCGGCCGAGTACTGAGCTTCTCCATCGCCCCGATCGCTGCTCCGAATCGCTACGCCGGAGTGCCAAACGACCGATCTGCAGGTGAGCTGGTGATTTTAGAGCTCCTAAGTTCAGAGCTCGTGATTCCAGAGCTCGTGAGTTCAGAGCTCGTGAATTCCAGCCGGTCGCTGCCCCGATTGCGGCCCGACTGCTGCCCCAACCGCTGCTCTGACCGTTGCCCCGACCGCGCCCCGACTGCTGCCCCGACCGCTGCCTTGACCGCGCCCCAACCGCTGCCCCTGCTCTTCACTATCATCGTCAAGCTATTGAACGGTTCTGCCGTAATTTTCAGAAGACGAAGCTGAAACCCTGAAAATTCAACCAATTGGGTTCGAATTTTGATAAAGGTGCCATTTTTACTCATTTTTTGATCTGTTTTGATGGTTTTTTTGGTTGGATTACGGATGATCAGATCGGGAGAGCGAGAACATGATATTTTTTTTTTTCGGTTTGGGGTTATTGAGCTTTAAACCTTTGCTCTTCTCTTTCTTTATCAAGCTCTGCATGAGTTTTGGTTGATTCTATTAGCTTCCGTGCTGTAGTGTTCTGTTAGTTGCAGAAATCACGGGCAAGTTCTCTACAAATGAGAACAAGGTCACTGTTGGATCTGTGTTTGCATCGGATGACCTAACCACAGCGAAGACAAGCGCAAACAACTCCGGGAAGCTGGGGGTCCTTCTTCAGCATGAGCTGAAGCCGAAATTTGTTCTGACAATCTTTGGCGACTTTCGGCTTGGCACTTGCTCTCAAGCCTTGATGGCTCTTCGGTTTTGCCAATTGAATTTGAAACTAGGCGTGATAAGAAGCCTCCCACGGGTTGGCACTAGCTTGGTAGTAGGACTTGTTTATGCTATTCACAAGGATTGCTTGGCGTGGTAGTATGGTTGTCTATTCATCTTGTTTGTTTCTTTACGGTTGGAGACATTGATATGGGTTTTTGCAAAAAAACCCTCGAATTTTTCAGAAATTTTGTTTAATTTATTCCATTGTAAATATCTTAACGATGGGGGTTTTTTGATAAGTGTATTTATATTGAAATTTTGCAGCGTCTGGTGAAGGAAGGGTTGAAGAAACGTATTGGACCACAATAAATCAATTTGTTGATCAGGTCAGATTTGTAAAGTTAATTTGTTAATTTGTTACACTTGTAGTGTTAAAAATGTTAAAAAGTCAATTGAGAATGTATGAATAAATTCTTTCTTGAAAAATATTTGAATATTAGATGGACGAAGACGAGTTAAATTTGTTCAGAATACGAGCTGCTAGATATTGCTACTTAATGACAGCATATTTGATAATGCTGATTATTAGCAGAAGAAGAGGAACCCAATTGCACATTGAACCAATAACCAACAGAGAGTCTCTGAGGGGTGGCAATCTGCACAATATTTTATATGGTGGTAGAAGTAACTGTTTTGACTATTTGAGGATGGATGTGCTTGTATTCATGCAGTTGGTCAGTATGTTGCGAGATCGAAATCTCTCATACGATACACGACATATTATTGTTGAGGAACAACTTACGATATTTTTGCATTATATTGGTTTTCACTCAAGAAATAGAAGCATGAAGATAGTTTTTTTAAGGTCTAGTAGGACAATTAGTCGATATTTTAATACATGCCTCCAAGCTATATGTGGAATCAGAGATCAGTTAATGTCTTAAGCAGACGTTTCGACACATCCTATCATAGAGAACAATAGTAATTATTATCCATGGTTTAAGGTATGTTGTTATAACACATTAGATTTATTTGATTAAAAACATGTTTTTAATATTTGATTATATTTTATGTAGGATTGTATTGGATTAGTTGATGGAACACATGTGCATGCGAGAGTACTGTCGAATATGATTGTACATTTTCGTGAACGCAAGGATGTCACACAAAATGTCTTAGTTGCAGTTGATGTTGATCTTAAATTTTTATATGTTTTGGCAGGATAGGAAGGATCTGTAAATGATTTTACAGTATTGAAAGATGCTATTTCACGACCTCCTCCCTGTCGTCTGAAGCTGATAGAAGGAAAATATTACCTTGTTGATGCTGGTTACCCAATAATGGCTGGATTTATTGCACCATATAGGGGGGGTTAGATATCATCTGAAGGAACAACTGGGTCACCCACCACAAAATGCAAAAGAGTTATTCAATTACAGGCATGCATCTCTAAGGTTTAAAGTTGAACGAGCTTTTGAGATTTTGAAGGGATGTTTTCGTATATTGGAGGTGACTTCTTTCTTTCCATTTAAAACCCAAGTTGATATAGTTCTTGCTTGTTGTGTCATTCACAATTATATCATGATTGTTGATCCAAATGATGAAATACTGAACAGGAATGTGGATGTGGATGATGAGAACGAGGTTGCAGCAGAGAATGAGTCATTCTACATTAGTCAAACAATAAGGGAGCAACGTGAGGAGAATCTCCAGTGGACTCGTTTGAGGGATAACATAGCTGCAGAGATGTGAGAGACTTATAATCATCATTAGGATTTAGTTGTGTCTGTGAACATATTTTTGTATTTATCCTTTTTACTTATATCAAACTATTTCGCTTGTGCCTATATTTACGTAACTTGTATTGTGAATGTCCTATTATTACACTGGTTTGCTTGATATGATGCTTGTTCTTTATATTAAATGTGTATGTATTATTATACTTGTTTACTAAAACCTATGTTATTATTTAAAAGGTATAGACTTAGATGGATATGAAGCATTGGACTCCTCCAACTCACTTTCTGACAGGAGTCCTAACTTGGAAGTAGCAGTTGCGAAACAAAGAACAATCAAGGCCAGGATTCATAGATCACATAAAGTGTGGTCTAAAAGCAACTCTGAGTTTCTTATTAATTTTTTAGTTGGACAAGTGCATGCAGGTTTAAAGCAAGACAAGTCTTTCAAGAGGCAAGCATTTGTCACAGCTGCAAATGCTGTGAATGCACAGTTCAATACTGAGTTCAATGTTGATAATGTTGAAAGCCATTATAAGAAGACATTAAAGAAGCAAGTTGTAGTCATTAAAAAGGTACAAGACTTCAGTGGGTAGGGCGGATTGAAGATGAGAAGATGATCACAGCATCCGGACAAGTCTATGTTGATATCATAGCCGTAAGAAAGAAATATATTTTTTTAATATATTATCAGTTTAGGTTACATCTAACATATTTTAAATATAATTTTGCAGCAAATTCCGAAAGCTAAACATATTTTGAACACATATATACCCCTTTACGAGGAGTTGCTCCTGATTTGTGGATTATACTATGGTGAAATCTGCATTTGACAATTTTGGAGAAGATTTTAATAGAGAGGAGGCTCAACAACAACATTCTGTAGACGAGGATACTCAGAATGCAGCTGATAGAGAGGGACCTTCTACCAACTATGCTATTGGTAGTTAGTCGAAAGGTAAACAGCAAGCCTCTTCTTCAGAGAATACATCGAGGTCACGTAAGCGCAAAGGCAAAACTGTTGATCAGAGGATGATGGAAGAGTTGATGATCAGCATGCATCAAGTTTCATCCTCCCTTCAAACAGCTGGAAAGGATTCTTGGAATAAAGCCGTGTATCCAACTTTGATGAAGTTTAAGGGGGAACAATTTAGTAAGCCTTTTCTGAAACTTGCATATAGACGTTTACATGAGGACGAGGTTGATGACATGACGTTTGTTGATGGTATGACTGATGAGGACAGAATTGAGTGACTTCAGGAGTTTATAGATGATATAAGTATGTAGTTATATATTTTGTAATAACCTATTAAGTTAAACTATGTATTTAACCATCTTTTGAACGGACTTTTGTATTAACCTGCTAAGATGTCTTTTCTAATATATTAAGTTGTCTATGTAGTAGATACAAATCATTGTAATATTTATTATGATATTTGTATATATATTGAAACTGAAGTCTCTTCATTTTTGGGTCTTTTTGTAAAATCTTATTAATTTTTAAAATTATTTCAATAATTTTAAAATTAAAATTATTTTATTACTCAAATTACTTAAATATTAATTATTTTCAAAAAATAAGTATATATTTTCTATGTTTATTAAAAATTATTTTAGAAGATAATAACAAAATTATATTAAATAAATCTGTAATTGATTATAATAAGTTATTTACATAGTCTGTTTTTTTTTAAAAAAAATATTTATTATTTTTAATTGTTTTTAATATATTTCTCAATTCCCCACAGTAAAAACTCATTCAAACACAAAAATTCAACATCTTATGGAATTGATCAATTCTATTTGTCAACCAATTAACGGAAAGAAATTTGCCAATTTCCAATTTCCTACAGTAAATACTCATCCAAATATCGTAATTATTTAATTCCTTCAATTCCGCGGAATCACTCAATTCCCATAGTTCCATGATTTCTAAATCCGAAATAGAACCAAACAAGCCCTCAAGAGAGGCTACCAATCCTTTACATGAGAGAGCGGGAACGGAGAGAGGCAATCCAAGGTAAGTAGCGTGTTATGGATAGGGGGTGTAAACGGGCTAAGCTAAACTTATTCTCGATCAAGCATAAATTGAGCTGGAGAAATAGAGCTCACGCTCAGCTCTAGGTCAAGCTCAAGCTGCTCGAGTTTGGCTCGACAAAGTTTGCAAGCTCCAACAAAGGTGCTGTCTTGATTGTCCACCAAGGGGGCTTTCGAGACTCGAAAACTACAATAGACGAACGGAAGTCGGAGTCGAAGTGGACTGGTCGGAGTTAGAGACTCGAAGTGGATGGGCTAGGGTCGGAGGCTCAGAGCAAACGGGGCTAAATGGGCGCGGTCCACACGGAGGAGATCGGAGCGTGATCAACGGAAGAAATCGGAGTGCAAAGCGATGGTTGGTGGAGGAGGTCATCTGTGCGCGGTCGGCAGAAGAGATCGATAGACGTGATTGGGGTGCGGAGGCAGAGTGACGGTCGACGAAGGAGATCCGGATTTGGGGTGCGAAGCTGCGGTCATTATCGGCGGAGGAGATCGGAGCTTTGAGATAGGGTTTTGGTCTTCTAGATCTGAAAGTTGGGACTCGGGAGTGGCTTGGGGACACGGGGCTCCGACCTACGGGAAGAATCAGGATATTTTACATAGGCCCTGTACTTTTAAGTGGGTTCTGACGCTGGAACGAGCAAACTCGGCTCGTTTTGCAATCGAGTCAAACCGAGTTTGAGCCAGAGTTCAAGTTATTTTTGAGTTACATACCAAAATGACACCCCTAATTATAAAAGATCAAAAAAAGTCGAAAGATTATATATATAATCTTCAATAGAAAGTCAAAAAAATTTCATAGTCATTTTGGTAACTGAATATTTTTTATTTATAAAAAATTATATTGATTGTACAATATTTTTATATATTCATAATTTTTTAGCTAACTATAATATTATAAATAAATGTATAACTCACTCAGAGTGTGCAACAAGTCATTAAATCTTATTATTTTCACATTTTTTGTATCATACTAAGGATGATTACTGTTTATTGTGATCTTATGTTATTTTAGTTGTCACAACCTCACTTTCTCTCAAATTATTTCTCCTGTTTTTCATTCTCCCTCTTCCACTCCATCTAAATTTTTTAACAAAAATTTCTCAAATTATCTCCATTAAGTTTGATAACCAAAACCAACTCCTCTAACGCACTCAACTTTTACTATATCTTCACGAGCAATATTTATTTAAATATCTTTATGATTTTTATTCTACTCCATCAAAATATGTTTTCATTTAAAATGACAAAAGTAAATCTATCATAGTCCTCAACTCAGACTTATACCATAGGATGTTTGTGGATTAGATGCTATTAGGAAAGATCATGATCACCCTTCCGAGGTCCATTCTCTCTCAGATTGTTGGACTCAAGTCATCTCGCAAAGTATGACCAAATTTGAAGTATCACATTCTCTATAATACAAAGTATGAATAATGTAATTATGATGCTAATTACAAACTATTTGTAAGGGGTCTCTTCCAATTTTAGATTATTTATCACATGTGAATACTAATGAAGATACTCTTGACGTTATTTAACAAGCTATTATCAGCATGAATATTATTGTCTGCATGCTAGCAAGATCGATTCCTGAGTATGATTTACTAGTCACAACTCTTATGGTTTGTCTTGAATCAACTATTTTGTTCGAACTTCATTCTCTTTTACTTCAACAGGAGGCTCATTTGAAATAAGAGAACTTGCTTACTTGATCTACAAAATATTTTGCATTCCATTTTCAAAGCAATCATGGTCATGCAAGAGGCTACAAGGGCAGTCGCTCTAATAGTCGGGTCCACCATAAACACAATATTCCTATATTATTTACCTCGACTTCTAGTGTTCTTGGCTTCCATCTTAGCAATCTAGATTGTTGCATTACGGTCTCCCAAATATGCGACCACCATGGCCATAATGCATTTTAGTGTTATCATAGATTTAATTAGAATTTTCTAACCTACTAAACTTATTCAGTCTTTTACAATGCTGAGCATAGCATCTTTTGATCAACAGTGATATTTTGATACAAGTGCCATATACTATGATTGTAGATGGTCAACATCTACACAACAAGATTCTTTATGAGGGTACTAATTATATTCAAGTCGATAATGGCTCCCACATTCTAATTTTTTATACCAATACCATTGCTATTTGCACTCCCTATTTAATTTCATTGCAATATATTTGTGTTATGGATACAACGAAAAATATTTTATTTGTTGCTCAGTTGAAAAAAGACTTCGATTATGTTTTCATTTTCGATGTTGATGGTGTTGGTATCAAGGATTGACATTTGGGTAGGAATCTTCATGTAGGGTTGAGTAAAGGTGAATTATACCCTATTTCTTCCAATTATTTTCTCAATTTAACATTTTCTTCATAAGCTTTTGTTAGCATTAAGGCTAATGACAATGTTTGATATCCACATCATAATATTACTCATCAACTAGATAAAAATAAGTCCATTATTGTTAATGGTACTCTTCAAATAAATTACCATATCTAAATTATTTAGTCAGAAAAATTTCAAAATTACAATTTGGACTTTCTAATTCATGCTCTTCTCATTCTCTTGACTTAATTCATTCTAATGTTTAGGGACCAGCCCCAGTTTTATCAAATAATAGTTATCAATTTTACATGAATTTTATGGATAATTTCTCTTGATTTTCTTGGCTTAGTTCACTACATTGCAAAAATAAGGTATTCTCTTATCTCTTATTTCATCCATTTTAAGAGGATGATTTAGAATGCTTTATCTACTAATATTATGACTTTTAGACTTATATAAGTAAACTTTTTTGCTTCATTCATGAACTCCAATGGTATTTTCTAAATCGCTTACCTGCTATAGTTCTTGGGAATGTTTCTACTTATGATGAAAGTTATTTGAGAGGCGCCTAGACTATTATCATTTACAAGTCATTGAATGTGCTTGTTATTCATACTTGATTCCTTGAGATAAAGGCAAGCTTGAATTCAAGACTCGTCAAAGTGTGTTTCTTAATTATGTAGTGCAATACAAGCGATGCAAATGTCTTAATCCAACTAATAAAAATATTTACTTATATTGACCATGTCATCTTTGATGAAATACTATTTCCCTCATTTATTCTTGTCCACCTCCATCATCTTCACCTCTAACTATATTCACATAACTATTTTCTTTGGCTACTCTAGACAACACCTCTAGTTCTCAAAATATTTAACAAAGCCTTGATTGAAGGATTGACATAGACTCCATGATAGCAACACTAGAAGACTATGATATTAGGCAAAGTTGCTTAAAAAATATTTTAGAGCTACTAATCATTCCTTAATCTACCAACTCAATCCAACCATCTAACCATCATATGATTTGCCTCAAGGCTTGAATTTAGAAACCCAAAATATGATATTTGACAAAACATCCACTGCCTTCTTATTATTTAATATTATCATACAACTCTCTACAAGATCTCACTTGTTATTCTAAAGTTGTAAAAGGACATCATTGACGATTCACTATGTAGAATAAATTTGATGCTATCCTTCACAATCAAACATAGGCTCTTGTCCCACCTAAAGAAGGTATGGATATTATTGGATGCAAACAAGTCTATAATTTCAAAAAAAAAATCTTATGTCACTATTGAATTTCATCAGGCGAGATTGGTTGCTAAGATTTTCTATCAACAATAAGGCATTAACTTCGACAAAATTTTTAGTCTAGTGGTAAATACATCAATAATTTTTGTTATTCTATCACTTGCCAATTTGTTTTCATTGGCCTTTCTAACAACTCAATGCTCAAAATGCATTTTTACATAGTAATTTTAAGAAAGAGGTTTATATGCACCAACTTCTAGAATTTGTTGATCTTGGTTGGCCTCATCATGTTTGTTATCTTCACAAAGCTTCATATGGCCTCAAGCAAGCTCCACATGCATGGTCCTATTAATTTAGTATTATTTGAATATGGTTTTTTATGTAGTCATGTAGATTCATCTTTATTCATCCAATCATTATTCATGCATCATGATACTAAACTCTCCATATATCTTCTACTATATGTGGATGATATTAATATTTGGAGGTGATTACACTAGTATTACCTCTCTTATTGCATGTTTGACTTTGCAATTTGACATAGAAAACTTGGGACTACATTTTTTTTCCTTTAGATAGAAGTTTTGCACACCTTTACTTTTCTATCACTCACAAAATCTAAATATAAAACTGATATTTTGGAGTACACTTTTATATTTAGTGCAAAGTTACTCTCCACTCCAATTGTATCAAAATCTAAGATTTGTGCTTTAAATGTCTCGCATCTCTCATATTCTACTTTTGAACATAACTTGGTGGGAGCTCTTCAATATCTTATCATAACCTGACTTAGTATCTCATATATTGTCAACCAAGTTTCCCAATTTATGCAAATTCCTACTGATATTTATTTAAAGATTGTTAAGTATATCTTATACTACATCAAAGGCCCCATAGGATATGATCTTCAATTTCATGCGTCCTTCTTTCATCTATCATTGTTTATAGTGATGTAGATTGGACCGGTTATCTAAATGACTATCGCTAAAAATCAAAAAGTTCTATTTTTAACAATCTTATTACTTGGGTCTTCTGTAAACACCCTATAGTAGTTTGTTCAAGGAAAAAGACTAAATATCAAGTTCTTGCGGTAACTGTTGCTAATTTATGTTGAATGCATTCACTTGTTTAAGAGCTTGATCTCCATTTAAATCAACCAACTACTTTTTTTTAAACAATGTTAACACAATCTATTTCATAGCTAATTTAATCTTGAATGTTTCCACCAAGCACATTGAGATTGGCTATCATTTATTAAAAAACATATATCTTGTGTCTTAAAGATCAATTTTTCTAAAAAAAAGTATATATATAATAAACTCAATTTGATTTTCAACATTGCGTTTGAGCATAGATATTATGAAAGACTAATAAAAAAATGAATCATATCATGTTAAAAAATGAATTATATAAAAAATTGATATTCCATAGTTATTTTAGAAAATAATTATTTTTTATTTAAAAAGATATTATATGGATTATAAAATATTTCTATATGTTTTCTACTCTTTTTAAGTAATTAAAATATTATAAATAAATGCACAATTCGCTCGTTATGGTGGGTGTACAATGAGTCATTGCATCTTATCCTTTCTATAATTTTTTATTATGGAAAAGTCATTGGCATTATTGTTAAAAAAATAAAATAAGCATTGCAAACGTTTTTTCAGAAATGGTCAACCCAAAGAGATTTGTTTTTTGTTGAAGTTTATTTGTAGACATATTATAGCTTCAAACATATGGAGAGGTGTTGAACCGAGTCTCGGTCCGGCCCGCACATCATCATGTGTCATTAGGATATTAGGAGTAAAGCAAAAAAATAGAATTAGACATGAATGATATTAGACATTGATGAGATTAAAGAAAGATAACATAAATATTAGAGTTTATATAAGAACCAAAAGGAGATATATGTAAAATATTTTTTCAGGTAAACCCCACCTACCTAATCGGATCCAATTAAAATTAAATTCAACTAGGGCAGGTTGTTCAAATAAATTAATTTTTCCATAAAAGGTGGAAAAAGTTAAAATAAATAAAAAAATAAAACCAATTAATAACTAATTTTTCTACATGTTTCCTATAATCTTTCATAAGAGTTAATTTTCAGATTTTTTTCAAAAAATTATTTAAAAATAGGAGTATCTACAACCTCATGAGATTTACTTATTTATCAAAAACCCTTCGAGATTTTAATAATTATCTATACCTTTTCTTTTAAAATTTATTACTTACAACTCCTGATTGTTATTTAATTAAATTTTTTTCAAAAATTTTATTTTTATCCTCTGTAATTTTATAACTAAATTCCTAAAAAAGTGAAATTTTTTTTAAAAAAATTTATTAAATAATAATCAGAAAAATATAAATAATAAATTAAAAAAATATTGATAATTAATAAAATTCGAGAGATGTTTAATAAATAAAATAAATCTCAGAAATGATGGGTAAATACTCTTTAAAAATATTGGCCCGCGAAAAAAAAGCGACAGCAGAAAAAACAACAAAACCCAATCTTCACCTCCAAAATTGTGGCTCAAAACCCACGTCTCCGCATCCACCCCCACCATCTCTCTCCTTCCTAATGCTCTCATGCCTCCCTCCCACTCCAGATCCACTCGTCCTCCACCCTTCCCACCACCGCCCCACTCTCACCACCCGCCCTGACATCTGCTCCACCTCGGCCCTCCTCCTCCTCTCCAAAGCCCACACCACCTCCCAACTCAAGCAAGCCCACGCCCGCCTTCTCCGCCTCGGCCTCGCCCACCACCCAACCGTCTCCGCTACCCTCCTACGCCTCTATTCCTCCCACCGCCTCCCCCAGCTTGCCTTCTCCATCTTCTCCCACTCCTCTCCTTCCTCCACCCTCCACTGGAACCTCCTCATCCGCTCCTTCTTGATCAATGCCTCGCCCCATGACGCAATTCGCATTTACAATCTCCTCATCTCCAATGGCTGCCCTTCCCCAGACAAGTTCACCTTCCCCTTCGCCCTGGCCGCCTGCGCCGCGCTGCAGCACCTCCCGAAAGGCATGGAAATCCACGCCCTTGCTCTAAAGGCTGGCTTCGCCAATAACACCTACGTCCACAACAATCTGGTAAATTTGTATTTTGCTTGTGGCGTTCCTGATTATGCACGCAGAGTGTTCAATGGAATGCCTGTCAGGACTGTTGTCTCGTGGACCACTATGATTTCGGGTTTATTGGCTTGTGGGTATCTGGATGAGGCTCGGGAAGCATTTGATGCAGCGCCGGTGAGGAACGTGGTAACCTGGACAGCGATGATTGATGGGTATGCTAGGAGTGGCCGCCCAGACGAGGCTTTTGTGCTGTTGGGTAGGATGATGAAGGAGAACGTGCGGCCGAATGCGTTCACGGTTGTTGCCTTGCTGATGGCTTGTATTGAGCTGGGCAGTTTGAAGTTGGGCAGATGGGTTCATGAATTTGCACAGAAGAATGGTGAACTGGAGGACAATGTTTACGTGGGCACTGCGCTTATCGATATGTATAGCAAATGTGGCAGTTTGGATGATGCTGCAAAGGTGTTTGAGGGAATGCCTCTCAAAAACTTTGCAACGTGGAATTCGATGATTGGTAGTTTGGGGGCATATGGGCGGGCAAAGGAAGCTGTCTCACTCTTTTGGGAGATGGAGAAGAGTGGAGTGAAGCCAGACCGAATCACGCTTGCAAAGGTGCTGAGTGCGTGTGCCAAGGCAGGTATGGTCGATGATGGTTGCAACCTTTACAGACACATGGTTGAGCAGCATGGCATTGTGCCAGAGATTGAGCACTACAAATGCATCGTAGAGCTTTTGGGTTTGTCAGACACTAGAACGGAGGATGAGATTGTCTACTTGGTGAGGGAGTTGATTGCAGAAATGGATGACACGGGGAAACGGATGTTGGTTGAAGCATGCGAAGATCATATGAATGGCGAGGTAACGGAAATAGTTCAAAAATGCATACATGAGCTTCAGGCTTTGAGAAATTGCAGCAGCAGATTGGTTGAGCTGGAGCAGAGTTGTTTTGAGTGGGAAGTAGGATGATGGAGATCACTAGAATTGTTGACTGGGAAGCATGGGAATGCATGGATTTGTATTTCATTGATGGAATTTTGATATATGTGTATATGTATATATGTATATATGTATATACGTATGTATATATACTAAAAAAACTTGCATTACATGTATCATAGTAATATAGTTTGAAACAAACATTTATAATGGTGTAATCCTTAGAACGATTATTTTTGTAACTTCCATCAATAATTTACTCTTTAAAATTACTATCTTTGAAATTTTCATTGAAAATTTAGTCTTTACAGCAACTATTTTAAAAGGTTTGGTCAATAATTTAGTATCAAGAATGATTATATCCGTAATTTTCATTAATAACTTAGTTTTCACAGTATTTTTGAAATTTTCATAAATGATTTAACATCTACAATGATTATCTTTGGAACTTTATTCTTAATTTAAATAGCTATTATCTTTGAACTTTAGTTAATGACTTGGCCTCTATAATAATTATTTTTGAAACTTTAGTGAATGATTTAGTTTCTACATTACTATTGTTGTAATACATAATGATTTGGAAGAATAGTCAAGACTGAGCTCCAACTAGATGAATCCACTTTGAACTCTAGGAGTGAGCTGGTGCCTACAATACAAAGGAAAACTATCCGTTGGGGGTTGCTTGGTGGAAATCTTTCTGACTCCCAAGTCGGTAGGGCTCTAAGATAATAGAGAATGGATATGTAGATGGAGGAAATAAAGATCTCTCCCTCTATAGAACTTGAGAATGGAGGTGAGAAAGATGTAAAATATTGAGTTTGGATGTCTCGAATTTGGATTGAAGTTTGAGTTAAAATAGAAATCCAAAGTTGAATTTAGATTTATGTATAAACTTGGATATCTATTATATTATATTAGAAATTGTAATCAAAGTAGAATTTATATTCAATAAGGGTTTATAAATACTCTAGTAATATATAGAGTTTAGGTGTAATACTGAGGATGAATTAAAGAGAAATAGAGAGAATAAAGAGAAGAAAATAGAGAGCGAGTATCGGTTCTAGTGTGTGAGTCTTTTTGTTTTTTTTTTTTTGTCATCTCTCATGATAATTTCTCATAGTACCCTTTTGGATATTTTCTCTGAAAATAGAGAAGTCATCAAGGCTTGGTGAAGAATTTAGTCAGAGAAAAAAAATGAAGTCTTTCTTGTAAACTCTTGTAAAAGTTATTGATAGTGGATCTCTTACTCCCCTAGTAGATATAACCTGATTTGAGATAATCGCTTATATCATTGTATCTCTTTTTTTTATTTTATCTTTTATTACTTCTTATTTTTTGTGTTATTTGAGAATAAGATAATCCGTGAACCTTTTGTCATGAATCACAACAATGGAGAGCATAACAAATATATGGGACTGGAGATTTATATACCACTTAGTAATTTTGTGATTCAATAAAGATACTGAGAGAGCTTGCTCATTCCATAGGGAAGGTTGTACTATACATTCTCTTTTGTTGTTGTATAATGGAAGCTAAAGCAAAAGGTGGAGCAAAAGATGGCTATCTCCACAAGTGACCATCTTCTAGAGTGCCCATTGGCATGTTGACATAGGTCGAGCTGTCATATCCTAACTAAATCTTCAAGCCTCCTTTAGGCAACACAAATGGCTGAGAGCTAGATATTAGTTGAGGTGCGAGCACCATTCAGATGTTGATATTATCCAAGGACTAAAAACCAACTGGGATATGGATACGAGCCTATCATGGTCTTGGAATATGGCAAATCAGGTCTAACATATTGTTAAGATCTTACGCAAACCAAGTTATGCGGCTCTAGTGGAGCAACTTAGCCCCCCATCACTTTGCATATTCTCTTTAGACACATAAATTATTTTCCAAAATTTCCATCAAAGTCTTATTCTCTACAGTAGCTATCTTCACAACTTCCATTAATTACTTAGTCTCTAAATGGACTATCTTTGAGATTTTTGACAAAGACTTGTCTCTACAATGACTATCATCAAAACTTTTATCAATACATGTATTTCCAAAACTTGTGTTGTAGTCATTACATTCGGTTAATCATCTACAAAACATATATGACAATCACAATGCATCTTGTGATAAAGAAGTTATCTTATCACATATTACTTGATAAGTTTGGAAGCTTCTTTAAACTACATTGATAAATCTTCATACTTATCAAAAACTATCTTGTAACCACTTTATATAACCACCCTAATTTTTTTTTTGGTAATCATCCTCTAACATCCTGTTATAAATAGAATGGTTGGACCAAAGGAAAAGGGGACAAACAAAATGGTGGACAACAAAAAAAGAAGAAAATTTAGGAAATGTCAAGAGTCTAAAGTCTTTCTTTTCTCACCAAAGATAAGAAAACTTTGGCCATACATAGCCAAAGTTCTCAAGATCTTGCATTTTATTTATCTTTTTATAATTTGAGATTTTCATTGTCAAATATTATATTATAAGTCAAAATTTTCTTAATTTGAGGTTTTCTCAATAAAATGTAATTAATAAGTTTTTTATTATAATACTTGAAAGTGTGGCTCCTACAATTGTATATTAATTTTGGATATTTTATTTTCTTTTGAGAATCATATTTATGCCTAGATTTGTAGTTCTAAAATCAAGAACTATGACCTTTAGACAGTATGGTCTCCAAGAAAAAAATTTTATTATATATCCATATATATTTGGCTAATATTTTCATCAAACACTCCCTTTTTTAGAGTAAAGAAAAGGAAGTAATGTCTCTTGTGCCACTCATATTCTCCTAGTTGAGCTAGTATACACCTACAAATATAGGAGTACACCATACTTTGACATCAGGAATTTTTTAAATGAGACTTTCCTTGAGCATACTACTAGAACAAATTGAGAAGAAGTCAAGAGGATGGCCACTTGCTAGGTCATTTTCGGCGATGTTCTTTACAAGACATTGTTGGATGGCATTCTACTTTGTTGTCTTGATAAGAAGAAGTCTACTCAAATCCTTGAAGAAACACATGTTGGAGAATGTGGTGGCCACATACATGCTCAGATACTAGCCAAAAAGATTATCAGAATGAAATCTTATTAGCCCCTAATAGAGAAGAATTATGAGAACTTTGTTTGTTAATGCAAGTATTATCAACTCCATGCCATCAAGATCCATGCTTGTGCATTATCCCTTCACACTATCCACACCATGGACATTTTGAATATGGGTCATAGACATCATCAAGCCCTTCTTAGAGAGTGTCATTGATGGAAGAAAGTCATAGACATCATCAAGCGTTTCTTAGAGAATATCACTGATGGACGAAAGGAGTTTGTATTAACTACAACTAAATATTTCAATAAATGGGTTGAGGTTCATTATTTTCAAAAATTTTTAAGTCTGTAGGAGTGTTGTGGTTCATCAAACTCGATATATTGGTATAGTTCAAGATTTCCAAGATGATCATGATGGATAATGGACCATAAATCTTATACCAACAAATGCAAGATCTCTATAAATGATTTCTATTGAATTGGACCTCTTCACCCTCTATCCTTAAGGATTAGGTTGAAGTAACTAACAAGTCTCTAATTAAAATTATTAAAAAGATGGTAAAAACTCATAATAAAACCAATTGGATAGATAAGATAGATGAGACTCTTTAGGACTACCACACAATGTGAAGGTGATAGTTTCGTATGAGGTTCAATTACCATTATTAAGGATTGCTATGCAAAATGGGTTAAGTTAACTAACATAGAAAAGTCTCTTTTTACTAGCTTAAATTGTTAGATGAGAAACAAATTAGCTCAGCCAACTATGCGCAAAATTATTAGCATTGACTATCATGATTATATCAAAAGAAGGTGACCGAGCACAAATTTTAAAAAGGAGATTTGTTTCTAAAGTGTATTATCTTACCCAAGGACAAGGAAAAGTTGAAGCTCAGCTAGGAGGGACCGTATGCAATCATAGATGCCTATCATAGTAATGCTTATCAATTGGCAAAATGCTGATGATGAGATTCTTTATGACACATAAAATACCATGTATTTGAGAAAGTATTTTCCATAAAAACAAAAGTCAAACATGGAACTAGTTAAGCTTCTCTCTCTCTCCAAGAGACATGATCTCTCAAAGAAAAGCAATGTCAAAAAGAACAATGATGAAGTATACTAACATTAGAAGCCCTGTGTCTCTCTTATACATTTGAACCTAAGTTGATCTTCATAGTGAAACTCAAAAATAAGGCAACTAATCCACAAATAACCAAAAGTTTATTAAGAAAATCACTTCTCAAAAATAGTGCAAATATTGAATAATAACATCTTGAAAAGTCGCTTCTAAAAATAATAGATCACGCTCCTAAAAAGGTGATAAACAATATCCAAAGGAAAAATCTCATATAAAAAATCAATGCAAAAGAGACAAGTTTAAGGAGTAATAACTAATTGGCATTTGTGCGCTGCAAATCATGGATATTCAAAGAGAGGAATAAGATTGCAAAGCAAGACAAAGTGGCAAAATACAATGTGAAATAAAAAAGAAAAAAGGGGGAGGGGGAGGAAGTCAGAATTAGAACTTATTTAGTTTTTATCTCAGTGTATTAGTAAATAAAAAAGATGACCCAGTAAGCATCAATTGACATCTACATATACATAAATCTTAGAAAATAAGAGTAAAAGATATTTGGAAGTTAAAGCTAAGTAAAAAGAAGTGATCTTGTAAAAATATGATGAAAAAGAATCCAAAAAAAAATAGTGCACTAGTAGAAATGTGAGAAGAAATATCAATTAATTTATCATCCATATGAGACAAAAATATGTTGGAAGTGTAGGAAAATTTGATCAAGAGGACACAACCAAAACAAAAGGAGAAGCTTGCTGAGTCACTCTCATACACACACACAAAAAAAAATAGAGAAAAATTTTTAGTTTTCAAGAATCAGTTTCATTACATAAACAAAATTGCTACTAAATTTTTTTTATTGAGAGTAGTGGAGAAGTATAGGAATTAAATGCATCAACTATCATGGTTATAAAAGGAGTCTGCCTCTGAATCAATTCGGACACACGGGAGTTGGTATAAATTGCTTATTTGACGAGTTTGACATATGTATCAAATTAATAAGGCTACCATTAGATTGGACAGAAAAAAATAAATATGCTAACAATCTATTGTTTTTCTATAAAAAAATTTATTAATTTATTTAAACCTCATTTCTAACTAACCATATTCATGAACTCAAAAAACTCATGAACATGTATATTAAAATTATCCTCACACTATAAGAATTTATATTTTTATCCGCTGCAGTCGAAGAAATCTCAAATAATTTTCGGCGTTTTTGCTAAAATGCAAAAATACTGAGAAACAACTTCGGCCAAATCCGTCATTTTCGACTTAAAAACGCCCGGTTTTCTCCCGTAAAATCCGACACACGATCTCCCTCTCCCTTACTATGACTGATCTCACGGCCGAGCAAGAGCAAAACCCTAGCCAGGCCAAGCCGCCGGCCGCTCGCCCAGCCCGTTGCAGCTCCGTCGTCGCTCGTGCCAGGCCACCGCACACGCCAGCCCACGCCAGCCTGCTCGCCGCCCGCCGCTTTGACCGGAGATAGCCGTCGAGATCCGGATATGGCTTCTGGTTTGCCACCTTCCCCTTGTGTTGAAAGTTCGATTTTGATCGGAATGATCTGTGTTGAATAAATTGAGAAGATCAAGCGAGGGTTTTGATTTTAACGTTTAGCTTGATGCAGTGTTGCTAATCTCTGCATTTCATTGGCAAAATTCTAAAACTTGGTCGATTTTAGTTTCTTTTATAGAATTTTTGCGTGAGAGCTGGAAATTTAGGTTACAAATTATCGGGATTTTAGTGAAACATAGAAAAAATATTTAACATTGTTACAGATTGCTCCGTAAACATATGATTTCTGTTTGTCACTATTACTAGATGTTTTCTTTTGGGAACGAAATGTTTAGCTTTTTACTGATTCATTTTTATAATTCCATTCTTCTTTCTAAACTTTGAGATAAAAAGTTGAGCCATAATTGTCGTTTGTATTTTTTTGGAAATTATATATCTGAGTTGTAGTTCACGAAAGAAGTATTATATTACGGGCTGTCCACTGTCCGCTAATGCTACTCAATTTTACTCTCAAACCAAACAGGGCCCAATGGATTTTTTTCTGAAGTAGTGAAACAGTCCCTAATATTTACATGATTCTTGTGGTATTTTTTATATGTTCTCATGAAGCTTGTTTCTTTCAGCTTGGTGTGTAAATTTTATTCTTAACCTAGTTGGCTGTATTCTTATTGTGGAGTTCTTCTTTTTTTCTTTTTTTGGTTTGATTGTTGTATCATTCTATTGGTGGCTTCTTCTGACTGGCGAAATAAATTCTTTTTCATTAGTGCATTATGTCTTAATGATCCCTTTATGATTTCTGTGTTAGTATTCTCCTGATTCTGTGAAGGACCGTAATACTTCTTTGCTCTGAAGCTCTTATGGGATTTTCTTTCTCTAGCTATACTTTAGGTTTCCTTCAACAACAATATATATGTTCTTTAATCATGCATTTCATCCGTATAAAATTCCTATTGGTTTGGGTTATAGGTTCCTATTCTGTGCTAAATAATTTTCCATGCTTTTCTTCCCAGGTTGATAGATGCACTGGAGATGATGAAGCAGGGGGTGCGACATCTCCTTGTGCGCAAAAGCATTGCATGGAGACATGTAAGCAAGCTGTTTTCCATCCTCTACAATGGCAAATGTCTCAAGACCCTCAACAACTCTGCTACAAGCGCGGCTGCCACCAGCAGCCCCCCTTGCTCGCCCTCCGTCCATGTGGACAGGTACTTCTGCCTTTCCTGGGAAGACGTGGTCCGCTTCCTTATGGTTGCCTTGGTGCCCTTGCCCCTATCCCCCTTTCCTCCATCTTATCCCTTGGTGCCATCACACCCAACTACATCCACATCGAAGCCTTCGTCCCCGCCCTCAAAGCCATTCACAAGCTTCCTCATGACCCCTGTGTTGTTGCATCTCAAGTGGAGGACACCCTCATGGGGCCTTCCCCAAGGCCATAGAAATTCAGTAGCCGAAGCATGAAATTTTTCAGCAGCCAAGCAAACCAAATTGCTGTTGGAGGACTAAGGAGCATCTACTGGGGCGGAGTGTGCCATTGACGTGCAGGCACACAAGCTCCTTGGCAGCTGTGATGACCCAGATGCACTCACATCGGGCTACACATGTCTGGGTCACCGATGCAGAGGCAGTGGATGCTGTCTGGATGGGGGTGTCGTTCTGTACAGCGACGTCCTGTATGTAGTGACTCTGCCCTGGCAGCCTTGTTCCTGCAACTATGTGAAGATTATTTGTCACATATATTGATGGGCAAATATTGAAAGTAAGATTACCATTGCAGTAACCATTTTTTCAATCTCCAATGCCCATTACTATAGCCGGATTACTATAGCAGTAGAATATATCCAGCATTTTTCTAAGAAAACACCGAAAATTTTTTGAGGTTTATGGTACAAACACCAGAATTATTGTGGTAGGATTAATGTAGCAGTAGCACATTCATGGTGTTTTTATAAAAAAATGTCCGAGATTTTTTTGGCATTTACTCACCAATGTTAAGAATATTCTTGGTGTTTTTGAAAAAATATTGTTAAATTGTACCATCGACATTTATTAATTATCATAAAAAAATACTAAAAATAAATTTTTTTCGGTGTTTTAAAAACACCAAGAATTTTCTTGACATTTTTTTCAGCATTTCTTAAGCATTGGAAAATTTTTTTTAGTGTTTTTAACACAATTAGAGGCATTTTTGAAATGTCAGAAATGCCCTAAAATATTGTAATATCAACTAATATTGTTAAACAATTATCATTGTTTTTAGAGTTTTGCTTTGTTTTCTTAATAGCTTGCAAGACGGTGACTTTCCTATTTTTAAGGTTATATTCCAATATTCCCTACACTATGGGTTCCACATGTGACTACGTCAAAAAAAAAATTAGTACAACTAGCTGCTAGTTGCATTTCCTGGTGACACACATTGAACTCTCCTACAGTGAGCGTCTTGCTAGAAAAATTCCATTCTGAGTTTGAGTATACCTCTGGACTGTCATATGGATTGTAAGGACATTTGATGAACTATCATTTTTTCTTCCTAATAAGCAAAAGTAATGGAATGTAATTACTTAGCCTCTTTAAGGAAAAATTTGATGAAACTCGTCCATTTTTAAGGTGAAAATTATGGAGATCCGACCAAATAACATCCAAACCCTATATTGTCTCCAATATACAGTTTGTTGCGAGATTTGGTATTCGAAAATAAAATTCACTGAGGTCTTGACTTGAATGAATGTGATTTGTACTTAAGTTATGTCTCCAATTTTTATGACTCAACAAAATAATAAATAATAGAAATTTAAACAATCATAAGACATCCAAAAAAACTCAAAGTTATATGGAATTAGGTTAAATATAAAAATTTATCTTACAAAAAGATATTCCACCATGGTCGCCATTCTTAGGTTTTTCTGAAAATTTGGTCATTGGTGTTGAGTGCAATGATCATATTGTCCAGGGCTCCAAGATATGTGTATGTACTTTGAGACCTACACTCTTAGCTTATGAAGCACTAGAGTTCTCCATGAGATTTTGCAAGACTTATTCTTACTAAGCCTGAGATATACCTTGCCTTGGTGACGTACAATTTGTCTTTACATATACATGAAAAGAGAGTAAAAGTAATTTACATAAGGCTCTCATGTGTAAAATTTATCTGAAAAATAAGAAATAATAATAATAAAATTGGAGGCGCTTATCCACTGTCTCAATGAAAAAGAGATAGAGGACTCCTTCCTAACCCTTTTATATTTGCCTAAAGGTTGAATAATCAATTTTACATGCAGAACTAATAAAAGATGATCATATAATGAAAATACAAAAGGAAAGAAAAGGAAATGAAGAATTTTGTGCAACCTGTGCAATCTTTTGTTTTCTCAAAAGGCTCACCAAAATCGAAATGGAAAATTTTATAATTTTAGCTTCAAATTAATAGTTTGTTGTGATAGGATTTTCAAAATTCTCGCTTGAAAAA
This sequence comes from Trichopus zeylanicus subsp. travancoricus, assembly GCA_005019695.1. NCBI lineage: Eukaryota > Viridiplantae > Streptophyta > Magnoliopsida > Dioscoreales > Dioscoreaceae > Trichopus > Trichopus zeylanicus. The sequence goes on from RXID01022410.1 coordinate 53,538, forward strand.
TGAGAAAAAATTGTGGTAAAAGCTCTCTCAAAATATCAGAGAATTTAAAGAAAATACTCTGTTGCAAATTATTTATTCCTCAAAGCTTCTTGATAATTGTTGACGGTCTAAAGTTGTGAAATATGATTTATATAGCTATAGAGGAGGAACATGCTAGGAATATGTCAAGAATATGGTGTCCCGTGCATGGCACATGTTAGAAATACTAGGCATCAATTGATTTGAGATCAAGTTCAAAATCAAACTCAAGATCAAAATTAAAATATAAAAAGATAATAGAAAAATTTTAATATTTAAATGTTAGTCTGACTAGTGAATTGTATATAGTTTTTTAAATCATTATGTATTTAAGTATATTATTTATTGAGATTTGAATAAATAAAAGTAAAAATAATATGATAATTTATTTTTTTAAGTAAAATAAAATTACTTTAATTATTTTTTTTGTATTTAAATATTAGGTCAATCAAAATATAATAATTTTAGTTTTGATCCCGAGCTAAATGAAGTCTAGTGTTTTACACAACAAACACTAGGAATATGCACTCGCTAAGGGCAGATGACATGTCATAGACGTAAAGTTCGTGTCCGCTAAGGTCATGGGATCCAAACCACGTGGATTTTAACCACGTAGGGTACTTCCACGTGGATTCCAGCAACATGAGGTGTAGCTATATCGTGTCAATTTTTCTAAAAAAAATTATAAAAAAGTCTAAAAAGTTAAAATAATATTATGATTTAGAAAATCCTATTAAGAAAAATGCTCTGAAATTCGTGCGTCAATTAACATTTTTATCAATAAAATCCTAGATTTTTTAAATTTACGGATAGGTTCAAAATTTTTTTAAAAAAATTACAGAAAATTAAAATATTTTTGAGGGAAAAGTTTAAAAGCTAGAATTTAATAAGTTTTTGTAAATAAAAATATTTACACATAAATTTCCAAAAATTCTACTTTCGTGATTAAAATTCAAAAACTTTCATTATAAACAATCCAAACATCCTAAATCGTGTGAAAAGCCCCATATTTGTAAATAAAATCCCAAAAATATGAAAATCTTGTTTAAAATTAAAATTTATGTAAAATGATAGATCAAGTCAGCTACAAATTATACTAATAAGTTAAAAAAATCGAAAAGATGGGTATTTACAAACATCAATTTTACTAAGAAAAATATGTTATATGAATCTAAACAGCAAATCCAAAACCATTAGGGCTGTAATCGGCTAGGTCAAGCTTGAAATTGTATGCTCAAGCTCGAACTGGCTCGAACCAGAAATTTTATATTTTATTTTTCAGATCGGGCCTATTCGTTTTCTACAAATATCTAAGCCCAATACAATCCCCATCCTAAGCCTGAAAACATTAGGGCCAAGCCCGAATTTGAGGTCAGGCTTTCAGGCCGCCTGAGTCCGCTAACAGCCCAAAAAACCAACCTTACACTTTATTGCAGATGTGTTGGTGGTCTTTGGTTAAATTCCTAAATCTCCATATTAAGAGAATTGAATAAATTGAAAGTCAATTCTTTTAATTCGTGTTCGAGCCTGCGCCCTTGAGTTGGTCTCTGGTGTCTGCACTTATGCACTTGTGTGAGCGAGCTCATCAACTTAGCATCTGCACCATTATTGACATCACGGCCGCGCTCGTGCTCTCGTCGGACTGGTCCCCGCATCCGCTCCCTTATTGGCCTCGTGCCCTCGCCTACCTGGCCCCCACGCGCTCGCCAGCCTGCTGCTGCTCTTTTGCCCTCCTTACGCTCTCGCCGGCCTAAACCTTGCTCCCACGAGCTAATGCCGGCCTCGCATCCGCGCCAGTGCCCTTGCTAGCCTGACCCCCGCGCCGTCGCACTCGCACCCTCACCGACCTGACCCCCGCGCTGTCGCACTCGCGCCCTCGCCGGTCTCTGCCAATGATACTGTTCATGTCATTGTTCATTATTTCAAAATTTTTTACATATTATAATTTTTTTAATTTGAAGTTAAAAAATAATTAAAATTAAATTAAATTTTGGTCAAAATATAATTAATAAATAAAAAAAATACTTTGGTTGAAATTAAAATGGAAATGATTTTGATCGAAACACGTTGATTTTTCTGTTCACGTGCATGCGTGCATGACCATTCCATCGAAAGCAAAGTCAAAAAAAATTGTGTCGGTCCTACCCCCATGTGAATCACTATCACGAGATCGCGCAGAACTAGTTGTTCTATCTCGTATGTCTATAAATACTCATTTGGATCATGCAGGTACTGAATTCATAATTTTACATTCAGATGTTCTAAATTCAATTGATGATGATTAGTTATATTACGTTATAATTAATAAATTATATATGTGTCAAATATATTTTAATAATAAGTTAAATTTGCTTATGTAAAATTTTAACTTTTAATCATATTCATATTATTTTTCTTGTATATTTTTTATATAGTAATATATAAAAAATAAACTATATTAGTGGTTAACTATCAAAATTAATTTTAATTAATTAAATTAATATTTAATATTATGGTAAAATTAATTATAAATTATTTTATAATTTTTAAATTTTTTTAAAAAAATTTCAAAATTTCATCTTATTTTTATTTGAAGTCAAAGTATAATCAAAATATAATCAAACTCTAGTTAATACGCAATTAATAATTAAAAATAATCTTTGGATCAAAACCGAAATGGCCAAAATTGAAACTAAAACGGCCGAAATGATCAAAACATATCGATTTCACTAGATGCTGAAACCAAAACCAAAATCAAAATCGAGATTTAAAACCTTACTAATATATATAGCCTCGACTCTCGATATCGTCATCTTTTACATACCCTCAAATTCTTACGGATTTTTTACCATGTTTCCCCTGAAATGTTGATAATTAGATATAACCCCTTCATTTTTTACCCTTTTTATATAATTTTATTAATTTTTGAAATTAAATTTATTATATTAATATAATTAGTTACAAATAAATTATTTTTTAAATAAGTACATATTTTCTATGTTAACTAAAAATTATTTGATAATAGAATAACAAAAATATATTAAATAAATGCCTAATTAATTTGCCAATTTTTATTTTGAATTAATTATACTTTCGTAATAATTTACACAAATTATTTTCTCCTACATAGTATGTATTTTAATAGATTAATTTTTAAATTCTACTCCAATTAAATACTAAAATTTGATAAATTTATGAAATTGATCAATTTCATTTGTCAATCAAACAATGAAATTTCAAAATTTAATAAATTGATTAAATCCGAATTTTATTCAAAAATTACTCATCTAAATATCAAAATTATCTGTTTTTTTAATTTCTTCAATTCTTCTAAATTACTTAATTTTTTTAATTTTATAATTTTAAATTCGAAATTGATCCAAATATTATTTTTTACCGCATCCTCGCGTCACGACAAGGACCAAAAATCCATTTACACGCCCATGCATGGGTCGCACGTGAAATATGAATACGTGGCGCCCGAGGTGATAAGGCGAACGGCTGTTCCTACGTACATGGCTGAGCGGATAGGATCGCCATCGAATTCCATTAGCGGATCCGGTGGGCTCCCCGAACTTGGTCAGCAGGCGCCGACCCAGCCGTCAGACACAGCCACGTGTCCACGTCGCCACAGGCGCATCCAATCTAGGTTCGGGTCTCGAGGCCGTTATTATCCGAATTCTGAAATGACGCCTCTGCCTAGGAGAAACACGTTGACGGAGGGGTAAGATCGTCCTTTTACGGGAAAGAAAGTTAATTAGTGAAGGGAGGTGGCGGGGGCCCACGGTTTCGTGTGGAATCCCGGGCAGCACATGCGGGCAGCCCGTGTTGCCCCATCGGGCACAGGGCAGCGCGGGCAACGCCGACGCGGCAATAAATCCAAGTATCGCTCGGAGAACTGCAGTTTGCCGCATCGGCCTCCCGAGCTTCTTTGTAAGCTTTTCTTCTTTTTGATTATCCTTCATTTTTCATCATTTTTACCTCTGAAAATATTTCTCTGAAGGAAAAAACGCAAGGCTGTCGAGTAAGTTGATCATTCCCTCCTTAATTTTTCTTGTATTTTTTATAATTTTGTTATATATTTCTCTCAGATCTGCGTATCAGACGCCAGTTTTTTTAAATTTTTAAATAAGTTTTGTAAACCAAAAATAATAATATATTTATGTATATTTTTTCTTCTGTAGAAAGAAAGGACAAACTACAGATAAAATGGCTTCGATGTATGTGGATCTTGGAGAGGAGAACAAGGATCACTTGCACAGCCAGCACCACCACCATCAGCCACAATCGTCGCCGAGGCAGTCTTCACCGAAGGAGATGAAGAGGACATGGTCTGCGAACGCAGCGTGCGGGCACGGGGTTTCGATGCCGAAGTGCGTGTGCGCACCGGCGACGCACGCGGGGTCATTCAAGTGCAGGCTACACCGGGTTAACTCGCAAGGCCATCCGCCAGCGCCGGCGCCGCAGCCCGCAGTTTCATCCGCCTCCACTCGCACCGTGGAGGCGCTTTGAACTAGAAAACCAAGAGGAGATTAAGAATCTATTATATAATATATATGATAATGAAGATTGAGTGGATTGGGTGAGTGAATAGGTGGGGATCTATTTGTATTGCCCAGTATTTCTCTATCTCTATTTCTCTCTCGCTTGGTATTAATATTTGTGGTGTCCCCTTTGCAAGGGAGATTGATGTGAGTGGTGTGTAATTGAAGAGTATATCGAATGGATTGATGTTGTGGTGTTGATCTTTGTTGAGAGATGTGATTCCCCAACCGAATTCAATGATTGTGTTGTGGATGGATCTTTGTGATCTAAATTCAGATCTTGTATGGGGCGTGCTTTTTGCTTCAATTTTTGTCAAGTTGTGATCTTTTTGGGCGATGGTGATGAACATGTGTTCTTTTTCTCATTTTTCAGGTTTGTCATTTGATCATTGTTGCTGTTGAATGGAGTCAGTGATTTACCTGAGAATACGAAGAAATCCATTGTCGTTTGTTAATCATATTCTGCTCGTAAGTTTCTCTCTTCTATTTGTCCAAAAAATGCTTCCATTTTGAGTTAATCAATCTTGAATTCAAGTTGAAGAATAGTCTTTTTTTTTTCATTTTCAGGTTTTGACTTTGGTCTTGCGTGGATGAGAAATTATTCACAAGTGGAAAAATGTAAGTCTTTTCTGTATGTCTTGTCATTGGTTGGTAGAATATCTTCTTGTTAACGATTTCTATGAACTTAATTATCTGCTATTTGGATCTGTAACTTTTCCTTGTCTGTAGATGGAATGTCTGTCACATGAACACCCCAAATATGAAAAAAGTGGTTGCGATGTAGAACTCTTTTTTACCATTTATGTGGTTAATTAATCTTAATTTTTATATCCTTAGCATACAAACTTGTTGCATTGGAAACAACTATTGAACACATTTAACTCCATGTGGTGCAACCAAGATTTTAAGCTTGCCGGAATTTTGGGCGAAACCAATCTCGTTGCCATTTCAGCCAAATTTACTTTTTAATTTTCTTAATATATTTTAAACAATTTTTAAAAATGTGAAAAAATTTAGATATGCTTTTTTTAATTATTATAACTTTTTTGGTAAAAAAAATCTACAATAAAAAAAATATTAAACCTTATCCATCTCACCTAAATTGCAGTTTTGAAATAAAAATGATACGTTAATTAAGTTCAAAATCGAATTTTAAATCAAGTTGTTGCAGGTATGGCCAAAACCGAAACATATTGGCTGAAATTTGAAATCCTAAGTGCAATTATATTGTTTATATTTTAAATTTGTCATGTCTTAAATGATGAAGGTAGCATCCATCAGTCTTTTTCTATAGAAGGCTGTTGCTTTACATATTTTCTGAGATTTTTTTTTTGGGTAATATTTCTTAGCAGGACCACCCATCTAAATGTCTTTTTCACTTTCTTTTTGGTAGCTTCCTAGAGATGGACTTTGGATTTTCTATTGGACATTTGATTAAAAAGATGGATGTATCCTTGATCTTAATGAATTGAAGCTTTAATTTTGGTGATGGTGATGGTAAGCAGAGTAGTGGTGGTTGGAAGTAATTGTAGATTTATGAAGATTCAAAGGGTAAAATCAGATTGAAATTTGGCTTGACCCAAAGCTAATCCATCTGAAAGCAAGTGATATATCTATATCCAATCTTACTCTTGAAAATGAATTAGACTGGTTGAAGACTTTTGAGTGTGGCGTTAGGATCAGATTGGATAGAATTCTCTTTAAATTGGAAACCGACTGAATGTCAACTTATTCTTGTCGGATTTTCTTGTCAAACTAAGTAACTATTGCGCTGGATTAGATTATTATTGATCTGTTTCCCATCCATTAGGATCAAGGATTATGTCTTGCTACCCTAGATCATCTGAGTTAGAACAGATTTAACCAAATCAAGTCAATTCTGGACCAATGAAGGGTTAATCCAACTTCTACTAGCAATAGATGCTGGTGCGATGGAATAGTTGAATCTTGAGGCTTGAGTTCTTCAAATTGTTTATGGAAAGAAACCCCTCTGTGCATATTTACAAGCTTCATGAGGGTGTTATAACTTGTGTCCTGATTTGTTATGTTTGATCGATCTTCTTTGACCATTCTATCACCATCTAAATTTTGATATTTTGAAGGGATAAATATTGTTGATCTGCACACTCCTCCAAACTGCTGCCTTTTTCATTACATAGGGAAGAAATTTTCTCTTGTATTCCCCAAAGGAAGCAATTTAGGTCCCTGCCCTAGGGTTCACCCATTCATCTATGGCATAGATCTGGGCATCTATGGCCCAGAGGGGCAGCATAGCATAGGAAGATGGTTAATTTTGCATTGTGCACCTTCTATTTGAGTTTCTAATGTGTTGAGCAGTGAAATGGAAGTTGCAATACCAAATGATAAAACATGGAATTGAATCTTGCCCTTGATAGGCTTGAAGCCATGTGGCATTTAGCTGTGACCCTCGAGCAAGTATTGATTATAAGACATGATCGAGTAGCACAGGATTCTGCATCTGGGAGTAAACGGAGTTGTATTCTGATCTTTGATGGCACATCAAGACCCCAAACTGATCCATAAGTTAAGAAAAGAACAGGATAGACATGATGAGATTCAAAGACAAATGAAGGAAACAGAAATACTGCTAATTTGTAGACCAGTACTAAAGGCTGATTTTTACCATCTTTCTTTTGACTATTTAAACATGATTACTAGAAAATGGTGAAATTGTCTCGTGCTTATTCCCTTTTTGTATTGTGTTATATTGATCTTTCCTCCACGATTGAAATTTTATGAGATGTTGCTGGTTGACAGCTATTTGCATTGTTTTCCAGGTATAGGTTTTAAGCAAATGTGGATTGTGTGATGATTGCCAAAGGATTTGATCGGTGTATATAGCAAGGAGCAACTTCTCGCCCTTTTGTACAATTGAGCTTTGCCTGTGTGTATTTTTGCAATGATGTTAAGTGGCTGTTTATTTTAAGAGGTCATTTTGTCATATGAGCCATCCAGCAACGCTTGCCGAGTTGCAGGCCTGGACTGATAGTAGATAGTGCTTCCAAGAGTGCTGTGACATTAGGCAGTGATTTGACTCTCACAAGGGTATACCATTATGTAGTTAGGCTTATTTCGATTGAGTTATAGTTTTTTCAAGAAAGTCATTAGTGTGTTGTTACTCTATTTTCCTGAGGCTAGGAATTGCTTGCGTAGCAGTTAAAACAAATTCAACGCAATAAAATTTTGAGTTCAGTAAGCTGATGATGCTGAGTGTTGTGATGATATGAGTTGCTGCTCATCGCCAAGATGAACCCATCAGTCCCTTTTTCTTCCCACTTTGTTTTATCTTTTTGGGAGGTTTTTATTTGTGTTCTGAAATTTGCCGTTGGATTCTGTCTTGATTCCAATTTTGATTGATTTATGATGTTGATTTGATTTTCTTTTTCTTTTTGTTGGAGATGGATGGTTTGGGGTGCTTATAACCTGTTTGTTAGAATTCGGAAATATAATTATTAAAATTATTTATTTTAGCATGGAGTTTCAGTTTGTTGCATGATGTACTCTCATTAAAGTTTTTTTATAACTTTACTGGTTGACATTTGGGCTTTTTCTATATATTTTGTTCTACATGATTCATTAAGAAATTTCTTTCATCGAAAATATTGAAATTCGATTTAAATGGATCCAAAAAATGTCTTTGGCTTAGAATTTGAATGATTGAAGGAACTTGGGAACGGATTTAATTCGGCCTCGGCAGGCAGCAATTGATCTGAACCAAGGTTTACGATTTCGGTTTCGATTTCGAGATCGGGATCGGCCGAAATCGATACGTTTCGGCCGTTTCGGTTTCGGCCGAAAGAATTTTTTAAATTATTAATTGGGCGTTGACCAGAGTTTGACTATATTTTGACTGTACTTTGACTTCAAATTAAAAATACGATAAAATATTAAAAAAAATTTGAAAAAATTTGGAAAATTATAAATGAATTTATACTTAATTTTACAATAATTTAAAATATTATTTAAGCTAAATTAAAATTAATTTTGATAGTTAGTCACCGATATTATCTACTTTTAATATATATTAGTGTATTAAAAAAACATACAAGAAATGATATGAATATGATTAAAATTTAAAAACATCATTTCATACATGATATAAATCTACGTCTTATAACCACATACTGTTCCGAGGTGGATCTTGAATAGATTAATATTCTTGATCAACATATTCATCAGTACGATGGAATTGTGATCGATAATATTGTTTAGCATGCGGATAACAGAAAATGGTATGGTCCTGTATTGACTGATGATATCCTGAATTGTAGGAAGACATCTCGCTCATGATAATCATTATAGTAGCTATAGCTCGCATTATCTGTTGGACATTAATTAACATCTTGCCTGCCATGCGAATTATACTAATCAACACACTAAACCCTAAACAGAACCGAGAGCGGGGGCAAGCATCGTCGCCGGCTGAGCTGCGCTCGCGGGGGGAGTTGCGCTCAGCGGCTGAGCTGCCCTCGCTGGCGGAGCTGCCAGAGATGCCGGGTTGTTGAGCTCGCCGGAGATGCTGCGCGGGGATGCCGGACATGCCGGAGATGCTAGTTTCGAGCCCTGAGCTCGCCGTGGGCGCCATGGGCGAGCTACGGTCGGCCCAAGTGCGCTGAGGATGCCGCTGGCGTGCTGCGCTCGCCCCGCGCGTGCTGAGCTCGCCGCCGGCGCACTCAGCTCGCCCTGCGTGCACTGCGGTCGCCCCGTACACGCCAAGCTTGCCCAGCGCGCGATGCGCTCGCCATGCACACGGCGAGCTCGCCATGCACGCACTGAGCTCGCCGCCAGAGCCCTGCGCTCGCCGCCGACGGCTTGAGCTCCCTGCAACCGCTCCGCGCTCCCTGCGATCGGCCCGCGCGCCCTGCGGCTGCCCCGACCTCCCTGTGCCCGCCTCCCGCGGCCTACCGGCCGCCCGAGCACGCCGCCTCGCCCGCAGTCGCCCGCAGCTGCCCCGAGCCTGCTGCCCTCGCCCGCCCTCGCCCGCAGCCGCCCTCGCCCTCGCCCTCGCCCGCACGCGCCCGCAGCCGCATTGCAACACCAAAACCCTAAACCGAAACGTTTTTTAGGGTTTCGACGCGAGTTCAGCCGAAACATTTCGGTTTCGGCCGAAACCGCGAAACATGATCTGAACGATTGAAGAACTTGGACGGGACTCGGGGGTAACGGATTCAGTTTCTTCCACGCAAGACAAGGACAGATCTGGACCATTGATTTTCAGATAAATTTTCGTGAGGAGATGGTCTGCTCCGCCAGGAAAATTTGGCCCGCTTGGCAACAATCCTCAGCCCGTAGTCAAACCCAAACTCTCAGATACATCACCGACCCAAAGCCAGAGGCGAGAAATTATGAGAAGAAGTCTTCTTCTTTCTCCGATCTCCGGCCGCAGCCTCCACCACTACCCGACTCCTCCTCCTCCTTCATCTCCGCCGTCCCCACCTGCGTCGCCGCAGCTAGTGGCGGAGACGGCTCGCCGCATCTACGACACAATTCGCACAACTCCCCGTTGGGAATCCTCCCTCCTCTCCCTTTTCCCCTCCTCCCTCGTCTTCCACCCCGACATCATCCATCTCCTCTTCTCCTCGTCCAACCCCCTCCTCTCCCTCCGCTTCCTCCTCTTCCTGTCCTCCTCCTCCTTCTCCTCCCTCCCGGCCCTCCCCGTCACCACCTGGAACGCAGGCCTCTCCCTCTCTCTCCTCGGCGGCAACCCCAGCCTCTTCTGGAATTTCTACCACTTCATGATGCGCTCCGGCGTTGTCGGTGATGCAGAAACAGCCGGCCTCCTCATCCGTGCCTTCCTTAAAGAACTGAGGTTTCTTGATGCCTATTGGGTTATCCGGCAGATCTTTCAGAGTGGCGTCGCCCTGCCTGATGTGACTGTGCTGACACACCTCCTCTCTGGGTTCGCCCGGAACGGGAACTTCGGCAAAGTTTCTGAGCTTCTGCATTTGATGATTGCCGGCGGGCAACCGCCGGATATTTTCTCTTACCAAGCCGTTGTGCATGGGTTGTGTAGCAATGACATGGTGGAGGAGGCTTTTCGCGTGTTCAATGAGCTTAAGATTAGAGGCTACGTGCCTGACGCTGTCATGTACTCGACGATGATTGATGGGTTGTGCAAGATGGAAAAGATGGACATCGCTTGGGCATTGTGGGACGTGATGGTGAGGTTGGGAATAAAACCCAATGAGTTCACTTACAATGCCATTGTTAATGGGTATTGCAAGTTGGGCGATCTCAGTAATGCAAGGAAGGTGTATGCTGAAATGCTTGCGGAGGGGATTAGGGAAAACATTGTCACTTGCAACACGATGATTGCTGGGCTCTGCTTGCATGGGAGGATTTCCGAGGCAATGCACATGTTCGATGAAATGCTCAAGAGAGGTATTAACCCTGATGTAATCACATACAACACGCTGATTCAGGGATTCTGCAATGATGGGAAGATAGCAGAGGCGAAGAAGCTGTTTGAAGAACTGTTGGCGAAAAAATTGAGGCCGAGTGTTTCAACGTACACACCGGTGATCCATTTACTTTGCAAAGAAGGGGATGTGGTTGGTGCTGTGGAGATGATGAAGGAGATGGTGGAAGTTAGGTGTTTGGAACCACTGGTTTGCAGCCATGATCACATCATTGTTGGGTTTTGCAAGCTTGGCAAGGCTGAGGAAGGATTTTTGTGGTTCATCAGAATGCTTGAGGGGAAGATGAAACCACAGGCAGAGACATTGAATATACTAGTTGAATGCCTCGGTTCAGTTGGGAGGGTGGATGATGCATTGCTGGTATCAAATGCTATGTTTGATCTAGGTTTTGCACTCAGTGAATCGGTTTCTCAGCATCTAGTTGGCAGACTCTGTGCCAATGATTTTAAGCAAGCAATACTTCACTTTGGGGAGACACTAGTAGATGGCTGAATTAGAATTTTGGCTTCTTGCTGCTGCTGCTGCAGTTTTTGGCATCAAGTTTTAAGAAAATTAATTTATTGTTGATGTTCTGTAAAACATAGTACTGATCGTGGTATGCAAAAATAAGCTCATATTATGCAGAGAACTTGAGAAGAATGGAATCAAGGATGCCATTTTCGCACTGTGGATTATTTCCTTGTTTTGGCGTAATAGCCCCCGTGGCATGCAGAACTGTGAGCAGCACATGCAAAACACAGATTGGGAGGCCCAACACCATCACGTTGGCCATGAGCGTAGCATGCAATTAATACAAATCCATGATGCCATGCACAAAATGAGTGCTTCAACCAAAAAGTGAAAAATTGGACAGGTTCCATTTTTATTTTTGTTTCAATTTTCAGTTAGATCCATTTCATGTTTTGGCTGCCACCTTTAGTTTGCTTCGTTTCTACGCTACATGTTTGGTTGCCATTGTGTAGTGCCATTTTAGAATTGCCCGCTAGGCAACACACGCTGCAAATTGGTTTCCTGTACACCAAAAAGACCAAGCTGGGAGCATCATTCAAAATCATTGCAACAACAGCTGAACAAGTACAAACTAAAATGTAAATTAAACCATCATTCAGATCAGTAGAATACACATAAAAGCACAGAAACACATTGTTAACAAAGTCAACTACACCATTGTCAGAAGTCACAACATATTTCCTCTAACAGACATTAAATCTGAAGAATAGTTCTTCATTGTCAAAGTACATTGACCTGTAAACCTCACTACCCAGTCAGGTATTCAGCTTTAAAATATACAAAGTAACACGCACAATTCTTTTAAATGTGGCAACATGGTCGCCAAATAGAATTTGGAACAGCAGCCCAAAGACAGTAGTTTTCAGATAGAAACTCAGCACTCCAAAATCTTGCTTGTAAATCTCCACTTTGCCAAGGTGTAAAAAGAAGTGCCATTGTGCTCAATCCTGAAATATTGTACGTGGCAATGTTAGCATAAGCACTTTTAATACAATCATGAAGTTGTCAAAAGTAAATTGTTGTAGCATGAAGTGACCAAAGAAAGATCAACAAAACAATCTGCACCAATTTTAGCACCTCAATGCAACCATAACAAGTGATTGAGCTTTAAATGAAGTCCACAAAGGAAGAAAAAAGTCTCAGCAAACATAATCATTGAACTCCATTCCAGAAACGATAATAAGGAGAAATGAGGATTTTTGGTTCGCAACAAGAAACCTGCTCAATTGGTTTGGCATCTTTATTTTGTCCTTGGTTTTGAGCATTTTCAACTTTATTCTGGTCATCCGTGTCCATCTTATCATCCTTGGAAGGGGCAACAGCCATGTCTGTGTCATTATCTGGGATTTTAAATTCTGCTGGAATTTGCCCAGATTTTAAAGCCTTCAAGGTAATCACCAAAACAAATCAACATTAAAAAGAATGTTAGCCGAAAGTCTCCAAAAAAAACTAGAACACTGCAATAGAGCCGATATTACCTGTTCAAGCCTGGCAACTTCTTCTAGTGTTTGAGAGTTCACAATTGCAGCCTGCAAAGAGGTGACTGATAATTTTAGAGGAGAAATAAAAGGCACAGAAATAACATAAAAGGCACAAGAAATTTCTAATCATGAATAAGGAATTTCATCAGTAAATATGCTGCCTTCAGATGAATGTTAAAGATATTGTTCACACTTTTCACACACCAAAAGCACATTTCAGAAGTTATTTAAAGCATTCTACATCCCAACCAAAGTCTAGAAAAAGAAATCAACCACACTTTACCTTGATGGCAGTAATCTGCTCAGGTGTTGGAGCCACAACTCTAGGAGCTTTCTCTGTCTTTGAATTGTCTGATACATCTGGTAGCTCACCTGGAGTGAATGTCTTTACAGGCACTTTCTTAGCCTCCTCTTCTGCTTCCTTGGTTGCAAATAAAGCTTGTGCTTCAATTCGCTCCTATTTATCAAAATAAAGACAACATTTGAGGCAAAACATGAACTCTTAATATTCTGAAAAGGATCTATCCATAGACTGCATGACACAAAAGCTCCTAAAGCAACACTAAAAATAAAAAACATTTTGATTCAAAACTTCTAGAAAATGACTTGAAAAGGTACATAAATACATTTCATCAAAAAGAAATGGTACGGATGTAGCACAAACAGGGATTCCATGATCTGAGTTTCAATTATAAGGTATATAATAAAATAAGCAGGTGCTTCATCTAAGTTCACACATTGTCTGCTAGGAGATGAAGTGATTCTTTTAGATGTTTCATATGCATATCTGATCACATACTAAATGAAAGGTCTTCTATAGAAAACCTCTCATCTCATTCCAATTTTGTAAATAGTTCACTCAAGTATGAGGATTGTCCAAGCACATCCACAATGAATGATCTTTCAGGGGCTTACATAAAACTAATCCAGTTTTGAGATAATACATTCAATAACAATTTTTTTACTAATATTTGCCCAAATAGCCCTTCAAAGTGAAGACAACCACCAAGATCAATTACATTGGTTCACTTGATTTATCACAATGCAGAAGATTGGAAACCTATATGTGAAAAAAAAAATAAAAACAAACAGAAACAAGGCTCCAGGTCCAGCAAAGCTGCTCCTTGAATTGAACCCTGCACCCATGGTACTCGATTGCAATAAGGAAAGCCCCATCCCCAGTTTCAGGAATACTTGTATATATGGCCATATATTCATGCAAGGGCATTGGCCATATATTAGTGTATATATTGGCACATACACGATAAATCTTACTGCAAAGTTATGATTATTATCCTTGTTGTCTCCATCTCTTCATAAAAAATGGTTATAACCATGCATATCACAATACTGTGCATACCACATCTACTGTGGAACAAAAAGAAAGTTGAGATATGAAGCTCACATGACAATTATTAGTTCATTTAGTTCATGTGGAAAAAGCTGCTTTGTCAACTGGAGACAAATGTTCACGATTTAGCAATTTATATTTTTTATGAAAATTAAGATGCCATGTGAAGGATTATTCTTTGAAAATTATCATTTTGCTACTTATTTGAACTTCTTTTTGGGAAAACCCTTTCTAAGGGGAACATAGTTTAGTCTAACTCAAGATTAGAGGTTCCTATTTTTGAAATGTCCTGATAAGTACGGGAAAAAACTTCCTTTGCCTCTCAATCCTACTTTCAATAACCCTTCTCAAAGAAGGGAGTTCAAAATACAGTTAGAGAATGACAATGATGCTTCAGTACACAAGACAACAAATAGAATTACCCCAAAGAAGAAAAACAAAATCAACCAAAAGATAGAGAAGCTTAGAAGATTTAGATGATGATAAAACAATGTGTATGTAAATTAAGATGGCATGTGGAATCATGTACAAATTAGAATGAGAAATTGAGTTCTATGTCCCAGATCAATTAGAATTATTAGTGTGGATTATTAAAACAATATTTCCATCAATATCCCAACACTATAAAAATATTGTTGGCCAAAACCAGCCCGTCAACATTTGAGGTAAAATCATTTCAAAAGGATCAAGTGTGGTGTTGGAGGGAGGGGTGGTTGTTAGGCTGAGGTGGGGGTGGCTTGTGGTGGGGGCACGCAATGCGTGAGGTTGTGTAAGTACATTCTAGGGTGTTGGTGGCACAGGTCAATTCTTTGCAACTATCGTTGTTTTATCTCCGATCTTCCAAATATATTTATGAGAAACAGCTAAGTTACAGTGATCAAAACATAAAGCTTATATGCAAATATTATGAGCTATACAAGAAGTTAACACAGAAATCTGGATCCTAATGTGTGGAAACAAATCATAAAAAGTTTGAAACTATCATACCAAGAAAAAAGCATTCAGGGAGGTAAGGAAAACATGTCCTTTTAGGATGAGAGAAATTAGCTTTTAGGGTGAATATTATGCAGCAAATATACAGCCCAAAACAGCAGCCCTTTATCCAGTTCCAGCAAGGTGCACTGAAGAATAGAAATATGTGAAAATATGCCAGTTGGCCAAGAATCTAACCTTATTTTTCACTTTCTTAAAATCTAGTAGCCTTAGCCCTTTCAGCTTGTGGATGACATAAAGCCGATAATTTGGCTTCTTCGTGATATTATTGTCCAGTAAGCTCAGGGTCTGCAGCTTTGGAAGAGATGCAAGAGGGTCAATCTCCACCAAGTTCACAAGTCGGTTGTTTGTAAGGATGAGACTGTGCAAGTTAGGCAAAAATTCTGCATATTGCAATAACACGGATCAGAAAATTGCCAATTGAAAAAATTGAATGGAATTCAAAAATTCTAGCTATTATTACCTCCAATATTAGGATTCATCCGAGTAATCCTGTTATTATTGATAAGCAACGTACCAATACGACTTAAGTAGGGAAAGTTTTCAAGCTTAACAATCTCATTGTCAGACAAATCGATTGTGTCAAATTGATCCTGCTCAAAAGCCAGAAGAATCACAAATTCATTACGAATTGCACATAAATTAATTACCCAAATATTCTAAAAGCTAATTTCAAAACAACAAACAAATCACACACAATTGCAAGGTGGGTTGTGTGTTCAACCATAAAATTACAACCATAGAGAAAAGGAAAATGGGTGTTAACTAGGCAGACAAAGAAAAAGCACAAATATTGAATTTTTCTAAATGACTTATACAGTAAAATTTTGGTACCCTGACATGAGTGAGAACTTTGTTTTACTTGACAAGGATGTCCATATTACAAGGTTGAGCCATCCTTCTATCTGTTAAAAAACGAACTGCCAAATGAAGCTGAATCAGGTAACAGCTTATTGCGGCAATGGCAATCAATGTTCCTTAGCGTGCCATACACCAATTTATTGGCAGTAGCAGTTAAACATTGCACTGCACGCTTGTTCAGAAGTTACTCAGGCATATCGCATCTGTAAAATATCATGCTAGTGCAACACATAAAACTGATACGCTCAACAAGATCATGCTCTTCCCAGAATTTATTTCCAGTAGCCTAAAACCCAGAGGGTTCCTATCATGCTTGGATCAAGACATCCTTTCATCACACTCCAAGCATCGTATACGGAAGATCAAATGCAAGTGAAATCGAAAAATATTTTACAAAGAAATTATAAGCCAATCAATTGATGGCCAGTTTTCGCAAACCAAGCAAATTTAGGGTTGCTGAAACGATGATTTACAGACAAAACAAAAGAATCCGAACTGACCTCTGTGCCACCCAAGTTCTCGATCACAGCGATCTTGTTTCCTGGAAACCAAGAAATCGCACCATAAACCCCCGGAATGGAAGGAAATTAGGAAAAACAATCAACAAGAAAAGACCGAGTGAGAGATGGCGGGATACCTCTAAGGTCGAGCTCGCGCTCTTTGATAGCATTGAAGAAGTGGGGGCTCTTCCAGATGAGGTCGGCGGTGAGCCTCACCATCGTCGGAACCCTAGCTATACTACGCAAGTGGAGGAGGTGAGAGAGAGCGAAGAAGAAGTTCCAATCGCCGGGTGATGGTTTTAACTTTTAAGATTGAGAAGCACGAATCTTGGAGGACAACTGTAGCGCTACCACTGATGTAGAATAAAAGGGCCTTATTTTCTATAATTACATATAGCTCCTTGCAAGAACTGTCAAAATTACGCAGTACTCATTCTAAATTGAAACAATTTCATATAATACTTGAGTTATACCTCTTCTAATAAGATTTTACCTTCACCAAGGGAAATATTCCATATTTCATTAGGTACCGTCATAGTCACAAATTCAACATTCCGAAAAAAAATAATAAAATGACAAGTGTCAAAATTTTAAAATTTAGAACTTATCCAAAAAATCGAGAAGAATAGATAAATATTCAAAATTTTAAATAATTAAATAAAAATAAATTAATTTTGTATAACCTTAAAATTACTAAGGTGCAATGAAAAATAAAAAGAAGTGAAATTATGTCACTTATCAAAAATAATTTTTTATATTTCATTCAGTTATTTTTATATTTATGCTCAATTACTCGTACTTCTACTTTTCGTTTGATTCGGATTTAGACATTTAAATATTAAAAAAAGTCAAACTAATTATCTTATTTTAAAAAATCAAATTACTGTATTATTATTATTATTATTATTTATTTAAATTTTAATAAATAATATATTTAAGGGTATAATTATTCAAAAAAATTTACACAATTTATTACTTAGCATTTAAACACCAAAAGTTTAATTAAATTATTTTTTTTATTTTAATTTTTATCTTAAAATTTATTTTTATCTTGATTCTCAAGTAAACAGTGCCCTAATTCATATCTTGTGCGTCCATTTCCTATCCGCCCATCTGTCATTTCTTGTCTGTCAATAAAATCTTGCTCTCCTTATATGCATTTTCTGACCGAGCTCCATTCAAAAAACATTTTTTATTGAAAAATAAAAATAAAAATTTGAGGAGCTGAACAGGAAATTTTCAGAAAAAGAAGTTGTATTCCCCGCGTCGCCCGAGGCTCAGTTTTTAACCTGAGAACCCCCGCAAGACTTTGGTCGCGCTCGCCCTTCTTCTCGTCGGTGATGGCTGCTTCTGCAGCTTTCAGGAACTCCAATTCGCGGCGTCTCCTTGGCCTCTCCTCCTCCTCCGCCTACTACCATTCATGCTTCCGCGGCGCTATCTCCGGCTTGGATCCGTTGGCGTCGCTGCTGCCGAGAACGAATGGCGCACGGGTCCCGGAGCTCGGTTCCTGGTGGAGGAGAACCATGGCCACATTTACCCGCACTTACGTCTCACTGATCGGTAATCCCTAGTGAAATCTCCATTTTCCCTTTACCTCTTCTCTTATTTTGCTGTGATTTATTCTTTTTGGTTGTCCATGTCTGACATCGATCATCTCATCTCTCAATAGGGCTCAATCACTTTTGGGACTATGATGTCAATATATGATTCTGTATTTTTCAGATAGGAATACGAGAATTGTCTGAACTGTCATAAAATTTCATTTTTTTTTTCAGCTTCGTTTGTGCTGCAAAATTTTTCATCTGTCGTATATCCGATTGGGAGGATGTCGTTTATGGCTGGAGCTCAATTATTTTTTAACGAAGGTGTCATTTGTGACTCTATGCGGTTATTTAAGATTGTTGGGAGGATGCTCCTATTTGTTGTAGGATTTCATTGTTTTAACCTTTCGTTGTTTGCTATAACATTTTTCTTCTGTATGTTTTTTTTTTTTTTGGGTTAGCAAGTTTGGCAGAAGTTTGCTTAATTTTGTGATTGTGTATAAAGGTTGCCTTTGTCCTTACTGTTCTTGGCCTTTTGCCATAGGAAGCCTCATGTGAATGTTGGTACAGTCGGGCATGTTGATCATGGAAAGACTACTCTCACAGCAACTATTACAAAGGTCAATGATTTAATTATGGTTTCTAGAGTTCCTTTTGCAATTTCTTTTAGTAAATTGATTTGTGGATGTTACAATGCTGATTAACAAGAAGAATTGTGTGTGTTAGGTGTTGGCCTAGGAGGGAAAAGCAAAGGTTGTAGCTTTTGATGAGATTGACAAGGCCCCTGAAGAAAAGGCTAGAGGAATCACAATTGCCACGGTGGGGTTTTGTTACTTGTTTAATGGAGTTTTTAGGTACTTACACACCAGATGAAGATGAATGAAGGGTCACCATTGAGTTTTACAAACTATGATTTGGCAGGCACATGTGGAGTATGAGACTTCTAAAAGGCATTATGCTCATGTAGATTGTCCAGGGCATGCTGATTATGTTAAAGTAAGTTGTTGAAATTTCTTTCTTATGCTTCATTGTTGTATTTGTTAATGGAACCGCAATTCACTTCAGCACTTGGTTTGCCTTATAACTTGTGTTTCAATATAAGTATATAGCTATGTGCATCAGCAATTTATCAATGTGTAACATTAATCCATGATATGAAAGACATGGAAAGTTGGTGTCATTATGGAGAAAGGACATGAGAATTCCTAGACCTCAAAACTTGGGACACCAGGGATAATGATATACTTAACAATATGCATATGTTTACATTAGCAAAATGCTGCATCAGCTGTTGCAGGTTTCTGTAGAACTGATACTTAACCAAACAATGAGTTGCCTAAACTCCAAAGAATGTACAAAAATGAAATTAAACTGATTAACCTCCATACTTGGTTATCAAGTGCATGTGTCCCGAAATGGTAAAAAAAGATTAAAAAAGCATAAGACATGGTTGAACACATGTTGGACATGTAACACCAGCATGAATATCTGCCAAATGATAGACAATAATGTTCTCCATAGCACATTAATGCTTACCATTCAAGAACTATTTTCATTTGGGTTGTTTAATATGTCTGATTCTGTGTGTGTGTGTTTGTTTGTTTGTTTGTTTTTTCTTTGTGGATAATAAGGCTATTATACATTTTATACCTGGATGTTTACCCAGTCTTATGTGAATCCTCCTGATGGCGTCTATATTCATCTTACATGTTACCTTATATGGAATGTAATTTTGTTAAATTACAGAACATGATAACTGGTGCAGCCCAAATGGATGGTGGCATTCTCGTTGTATCTGCATCTGATGGACCAATGCCTCAGACGAAGGAACATATTCTTCTTGCTCATCAGGTGGGTTTATCTGCTCACTTGATATGATCATTGTAAAAGGTTACTGCATGAGTATAAGTATCCTACTTTTCCTATCTGTGGCAATATAGGTTGGTGTGCCATCACTTGTATGCTTTCTAAATAAAGTTGAAGCTGTTGATGATCCAGAGTTGCTGGAAGTGGTAGAGATGGAGCTTCGCGGTATGTTGTTGTCCTTTGAATCCCTATATTGTAATAGAATGTTTAGCCTCTGCACTACTATTGTAAAACAACTTGATATCTTTCTTTCCCTTTTGGTAGAGCTGCTTAGCTTCTACAAATTCCCTGGGGATGAGATCCCGATCATCAGGGGTTCAGCTTTATCTGCTCTACAAGGTACCAATGAAGAAATAGGGAAAAAAGCAATCCTAAAGTCAATGGACGCTGGTGATACAAACATACCAGATCCCATGTGTCAGCTTAACAAGCCTTTTCTCATGCCAATTGAAGATGTATTCTCAATTCAGGTGATTACAAAACTTCAACCTTTTTCTAGTAGAGGCTGGGTTTTTTATTTTGAATTAACTGTTCCTTGTACTCTCCCACCCTAAAATCAAAGATAATTTAACTATGTTTTAGCATGTGCTATCTGCATATGATCGATCATATATAGTTTTTGGGTCTATTATGAAGATAGCTTAGACAATAGGGGCTTCAATGATGGTCATGGTTCTTTTGAAGAGCAGAAACTGGATCCTAATTGGAGTTGAAATTCAATTTAGATTGGATCTCTAATTTTACTATAAAAGGATGTAGTTGTCCTACATCAATATGCAAGTTCCTCAGCTGTGGTTGTTGAGATCTCTAGATCTTCTATGTCTGCACAAAGCTCTGTGGAAAGCATATGTTAGTTTTTTCTGTTACTTCTTAATAATGGTGAAGAAATCACTTACTACATTCAAGACTATCACAGACAATTGGAATAAATCAATGCTCATCGCATTCAGTTTCACTAGAGCAGACACATGGATTCACTTGGCAACATAATTAACCAGCATTTTTTTGCCTAGAGATAACGCAAACCACATCACTCTTCTACCACCTCTCTCATTTTTTATTTCCATTTTTTTAGAAACAAAAATGCACTTTCTCCCTCTTATTTGCATAATATTACAGAAGTATGGCTACAAACAACCATGCATATTGTCAACCTTCCTGTTGTGTCCCAGATTGAAAGAATCATTGCAAATACACAGGTCTAATTTGATTCTTGGTGGGTCTGTACAATAATCAGAGACTATTAGGGCACACAACGTTGTGATATTTTCAATTTGGTTTAAGGAGGTAGGTGTAACCTCTCAGACAAGCAGATGCCAATTCTGATGTTTGTATTTGTTTCCAATAACTAATCAAAGAGCATCTATGAGATATGCAAGGAATGCTTCATAAAGCATGTGCTTCCTCATCATGTTTCTTTAACACTAAAAATTTAAAGCTTGGCTTTTTTAAGATTCTAATGAGCAATTGGCAACTGATTTTTCATACCTCTGTTAGGAGTGCTACACAGTAATCTGCATTGATCATGTGACCATGGGTAAAATTCATCTGCTGGGCTGTATGGAAACTCTACCTCATGTAAATTATCACACATCCATAATATATAAGTTTTGATATTTAAATTTGATTTTCATTTATCAGTAATTTTAAGCTGCTAGCTGTTTCTGTTTGATTTTGTAGTGGGATAATCATGTAAATCATATCGTTTTTGGGGCAATATATTCAATTGCATTCTATGTGAAGTATGTAGATTCTGATGGCTTCAGTATGTTTTCAGGGTCGTGGAACTGTTGTAACTGGCCATATTGAGCAAGGAACAATTTAAAGTTGGAGAGGATGTTGAAATTTTAGGCTTAATGCAGGTAAGTTACAATTCTGAAGTTGTGACAAACTTCAAATGCATCCATTAGTTGGAATGCAATTATGGCAGTCAATCATACTTCTTAATAGTATTTTGTACATGCCCTTGTATCATTTGAATGAATTTCTGGTGGGAAAAGGTTTCCAAGTGAAAATCCAATAGGATCTATTGGATTTATTGGATTTATGTTTTCAGTAACATGCCAATCACTCTATGATTATGGTGAAAACATTCTTCTAATCTTTCTCATATGTCTCTGTTTTCTAATAGGGTGGTCCACTAAAGACTACAATAACTGCTGTGGAGATGTTCAAGAAAATCTTAGATAACGGACAGGTATAAACCTTGACTTTAGTTCAACTATAAACTGCCGCTTGAACAAAGTTGTAATGCCTTGATGTAGGCTGGCGATAATGTTTGGCTTCTATTGCATGGTTTAAAACAGGGTGATGTACAACGGGGACAGGTTAGTAATGCATAAGCTTATCTCATTTTAGGAGACAATTTCATGGTTTAACTTAGCATATTCTGCTATACCTTACTCAATATTCCTATCTGTTTTCAATTTTTATGGTTTTATCAAGACACAATGATTAACTGATGTGGTTATATTTATGATTACAGGTAGTCTGCAAGCCAGGTTCATTGACATACAAGAAATTTGAAGCAGGGATATATGTGCTCACAAAGGATGAAGGTGGCTGCCACACTGCATTCTTCTCAAACTACAGGCCCCAATTTTACATGAGGACTGCAGATATTACTGGGAAGGTGGAGTTGCCTGAACATGTGAAGATGGTGATGCCCGGGGATAATGTGACAGCAGTGTTTGAATTAATATCACCTGTCCCACTTGAAGCTGGTATAAATGCAGTTTATCCTATTTTAAGAATTATGAACCATAATATTCAAAATTTACTTTCATTTCAGTAATGTTCTGTGCAAATAAAATTGTAGAGATGCTTCTGCTTGGCATTTGGGCTTCCTTTAAAAGAAATATTGGAAAGCATTTAATTTTATTACCTATTCCATAGCCCAAAGGCCTATCTACCCTTTTGACATTGGCTCATGTTATTTATTGCTTTAGGCCCCATTTGATTTGCACCTAACTTTTTCTTAGGCAACCTAAGTTTGTAGCTTGTGTTCAAGATTTCGACTGTCTGTTGAAGTCAACCTACCACAGATAATGGCTTATGATGGCAGAACAATAAATCAGTTGCTTGCTAAGGCTAGTCTTTCCCAGCTTAGTAATCTGAAAAAGAAGAGAATAAGTTAATGTGCAGATTCATCTCCGAGATAAGGTATTTACAGGCAAAATGGCCTGATCAAGCCACATGCTTTAATGATTCTGTACTACTATGATTCGATATTGGACTTACCTATACTAGGGATAGCTCATTCTCTTGTGTCCGCCACAATTAGAGAATTGGGATTAGTCATTAAAATTCCCTCTAACATGGATTTAGCAACAGTTTTCCCTTACATAATGTCTTTTCACTATTCGAATGACTTAATGATCCCGTGGTTTATCTGAAACCATTTTAACAGCTCCCCAAGGAATTCTGCAGTGTACTGTCTTTAGAACAGTAACTTCTACCTGTCTTATACAGTTTGGTTTTGTTATTTGTAGTTTATGTTCTCTTATGCTAGCTTTGTCCAATTATAATAGTCGTTTTTTAAAACTGAAGTGCAGTAATCCTACATAATTGTCACTGCTATTTTAATGGTTCCCATACTCGCCTTTTCTGCTGTTTTACTCTAGGTTCTCATTTTCATATCATTAACCATATGATCAGGAATATTTGCTTTACAACACTATATTTTATTTTTTAATCTTGCTTTCTCTACAGGGCAAAGATTTGCTTTGCAAGGAGGAGGTAGGACGGTTGGTGCTGGAGTTGTCTCTAAGGTGATTTCTTGAGCTGCCTGGCTGTTTTTTGATGATATTTCTTCTGGACATCCACACACTTATGTTTCAGATTTGTCAAGGGAACACCATTTCTGAGTAACCTGAGGTAGGAGATTTTGAGTAAATGTACAAAAGAAGTAATGAAGGCATCTGTTGTTTTCTATTTCCATCTTTTAGTGTGTATCATGAATAAAAACTAGAATTTTACGTTCTTTGTTGTCTGAAGATATTCCTTCTTCAGTCTCATTGCAATGTCCTAATTCTTTGGTTGTTTTCATTGCTATAACTTGCATTCTATGTAAATTGATGGCATCTGGTACTTGTAAATTGTTTTCAGCTTGTTCTGGCATAATATTCAAGGGCAGAGATCTGGCCATGTGGTCTGCGATATTGCAAAACCAATTATACTTGTCCTGTAGACATTTTTTTTATTCTATCGGTGCTTTTTATATTTGTATGTTTCATTTTAAACTTGGTTTTCCATGTCCCGTGTTTATCTTATGTGTTTTATGATACAAATTTGATTGCATATGTGCAACTATATATGTGATCCGCATTCAAAATGTTCGGTTAGTTTTATGTCAAGAGTAAGGAATCATCTGCGATATAGTGAATGTGAAAAATTATTTCGCAAAAAATTATATGTATTATAGTTAAAATTTATAAATAATTATTCTTGATTAATAATTTTTTATAATATTTAAATTAATATAAAAAGTATTATATTCTTATTATCTAAGGTTAAAGGTAAAATTTTTTAAAAAAATTTCTCTTTTTCGTAACACAGAAAAATTTTAAATATCATTTATGAATGTCAGCTCCAAAATTTTGAATATTGTTCAATTGATCCAAATTATGGTCCAAAAAAGAGAACAAAATATTGAAAATAATAAAATTTTTATACTGAAATTTAAATAATTAGGGATATAACGATGTTTCTATATTAAATTAAAGAGTTGTTTGCATATACTTATTTTTAAATTTATGAAATTTTCTATCACTCTTTCAAAATTTAAAATTTAAATATAACTTTTTGATTTTTCGCCATTATTAAAAATAAGTTTATGACGTTTATCTTGCTGATTAAATCGTATTTAAACTTTAACCAATTAATTTTGGATGACCAATCTTCTTCTTCTTATTCAAGTACTCATTGATCCTCTTTCTCTCTCCACCCGCTCTTTTCCCTTCTGGTTCATACCTCTCTCAATTTTTATAAGCACTTTGTCAAACACCAAGGAGTCACTATTAAATCTTTATATATATAGGCATGTAAGAGGAAGGTATTGATGTGTGAATCTTTTTTGAGACTGTGTCAGAGTACAACATCATGGATAGCTGAAGAGGAGGAAAAGAATAGGACCGGAGTCAAAATAGTGGACACCACATGCGAAGGCGGTGAGGCAAGGCAATTAGGAGAATATGAGGTCAGTAAGGGCAAAATTAGAAGTGACACTGGAGGCAACGAGGCAAATGACGACAAACGGATCATACTAGAAGTTTGAGGTGATGGTGCAGGTAGCAAATGAGGTGGAGGACTTCAACGTCATCGGCATTAGAGAAATAGGTGGGGGGATGAGACACGATAGAGTTAGAGCAAAGGTCAGACTAATACGATTTATGCTCCCTATCTACTAAATTTGGCTGATTAAATTCTTATGTTCGGATAACCAAACTTGATACAAATTTTTTATGTGGTCTCATTTTTGGGTTTAGGCCTAGGTTTTCGAGCTTCAGATTGGGATAGGACTCAAAATTTTAACAAAAATGAATAGGGCTGATCTGAAAATCTAGTATATAATTTTGAGTTCATATTGGATTTGGATTTGAAAATTGAGATTTAGGTTGGGAGTCAGCTTGGACTTGGGCCCAATTACACCCTTATATGCAATGTAACCTATAATTTAAAAGAACTATATACAAGTTTACAAGTTTATAAAGAATTATATATAAATTACCCTAAATTAAATAATAAAGTAAATTTAAAAAATAATATTTAGTAAAAGGTGATTTTTATAAATATAATTATAATATAAATAATGTTTTGCTAATAGTAATAGAAGAGAATTTTTCATAAATTTACAACAACGTATCTAATTTTTTGTTAAAATCTCTTTGGGTTAATATTATGAAATTAGCCCTTAACAGCATTTCATGTGAAATATTAGTTATAGATTCATGAATTAAGTGGTCGTCCATAGATTCTGGGCTTGGATGACCATCTTTTATTATACTTAAAGTAAAACGATGGGAAATTTCTAATGTAAAAAGCCTGGCAATTAACTTTATAATTTTAAATACAGATTATACATTTAACCACAAGAGTTTTGAATGTGAGGATATTCTTTTGAGCTTCTTTTGGATTTGAACTTTAGCTATCACAAATCGAGTTAACTTTTTTTTGGGAGAAGTCGAAGGTTCAAGATTATTGATAGAGTTTGATTCATCGCTGACTTTAGTCGAAAGTCTTTTTGAGATCTTGATTCGATAGGCTAATCCGTCTATCAATCTATAAGAGAAAAACATCATGAAAAAAAATTAAGGATTATTTGACAACAACCACTTCGACACTTAAGTAAGTTACTATTAAATTAAAGTAAAAAAAGAAATAAAAAATGGACATTAGTATTTACCTTTGCGTGTATTCTCTAATTGTATTAAAATTAAAGAATTTAGTGTATCCGTTCTCTTAATCCAAGCCGAGATTTTCATCGAATTTTATGCAATTGCTTCACATGAATCTCATATTATCCAACATTATCTCATGAATTATAAAATATTTACTATCTCTTTAATTAATTAAACTAAATATTTATACACTAAGGTTTTCAAGTCCGGTATATCACCTCGTCATAGTTCATTGTGCACATCATCAAACTCTAATTAACTCGAAGGTAGGTCGAGTCTGAAACCTCAATTAGTTTGTGGTGGTTCTATTCACATGACTGATTTCGGTTGTTAACTCAATAAATTTGCTTTGATGTATCATCAAATATGAAACCCAATGTATTATTTGCATTAAAATCACAAAATTAAAACAATAACCCAAATAACAATCACAATGCATTTTGGTTGCATCGCCTAGTAATTAGTTGCAAAAATTGTCTTTTTTGCTTGGTTCGCAAGTGTGGTTTTTGTATGGCATTTGGATTGTTTGTAGGAGAGCCTAACATCACAATTTTTTTGGCGAATAAAAAAAGAGGAGAGGGCTATCATCACAATTAGCAGTTATTAATTTTTCTAATCATGAGAATCGTATTTGCTACTTAGAATCCAAATTCATTATTGGAGAATTAATTTGCAATATATAATTAACTAGGTGGACATTGGAGATAAATATCAACTATTGCCCCAATTATTGAGTCCGGAACCTTTTAGGTGTAGATAAAATTTGGTCAATGAAGTTTACAAGCTAGATAAACCTCTTATTGGATTAGCAATCCATGGTTATATATTTTGCTTAACCCCTCTTTACATCCAACCAAATAGAGCCAATAGAACATGTTAGAAAAAAAAAAAAGTTTGTTAGTGACATGATATTAATGCACTTGACCCACTCGAAGGTCAAAATTCAAAGAGTTAGCACATCACCATTTGCAAGGATGGATAAGAACTATTTTTGGGAGGATGACCTTGGAGTCTCTTGGTTGGTCTTGGCATCTATTTTAGTCGCCTCTATTAGTCCGTGTCTAGAATTGTAGACTTCCAAAGGGGTTTTGCCTCCCAATCGTCAATCCATACTAGAGCAACTCTTATCCAGTCCATCGCTTGAGCAACTATAGAACTTTCATAGGTGAAGTTATGTATAAATTTTTTAACTACATTAAAGGAAGACACAAATATGTGTTTTGTAGAATTACACAAGTATTCATAAATTTTTCTCTAGTGTCGCTAAAAAATAAATTCTTTTTCATAAGCTTGAGAAGCTTTTTGTTGTTTAGCTTATGTCATTTGTCATTTAAAGATATGACTCGAGTTATCTCTTATTTGTAGCTCAAGAGAATAAAAGATTATATGCAAATATCTAAACACATTTAATACAACTATATTTAATGTAAGGGATATAGATACTTCTATTTGTATTGGTTGCAACTATTATAGAAACTCGAGATGCAACTTTTAGAAGCTTTCTTGCCAAGAAGTCTATGTAAACATATCAAATTTATTGTCAAAAGTGTACAAGTACGTTAAGGCAGAGGAAATAGTAGGAGGCTAGAGAAAGATAGAAGAATCGTTACTTTTATTTCATGACTTGGAAGCTTTCCCTAGCCCTCTAATTCTTATGTAGGTTAAATAATGAGATATGTGCAGTTTCAAGACTTCATCTCCTTAACCAAAAGGCATATTGTTATCCTTTCTTAAATCCACATTATGACCTCATCCTTAGTCTTTAATTCGAAAAGGCAATGAAAATTATGTTGCAAGTATCACTTGGAGCATGAGCACAATACCAGAGACTTTTAGAAGATGAAACATGGAGTGAAAGGCTAGTCCAACAGGGTTATATGAACCACCTGATTTCCCCAAAAAGAGCGACGATATTGGGTGATAGTGGAACATAGAAACGGATTTTTAAGGCCATAAAAAGACAAATATCTATAACTCTCCCTCCTTTGAAGAGGTGTTAAAAGAAATTAAGTTTAAGCCAAAGATAAAATGATGACTGTTGTTAAGGATTGACTTGATCAACTTTTCATAACTAGCTTATTTATTTCATATGGATTAAAAAATTGATTAAATCAAATTAGAGTTGTGAATCAATACAGGGGCTTGTAAGTTTATCTATGACCATTCTAAGAGGTAAAAAATTTTGGAAATGTGATGATTTGATTGTGTCAATAATAACTTTGAGGGCTTTTAATAGAGTCATTCCCGCGACTATTCCTTTGAGGGGCTAGTTTGGATGAAATAAAAGAAGATTGATGAAAATATGCCAAGAATACTATGTTTTCTCATGGTCTAGGGATGATTTCAAGGACTTTTGGTGGGATTTTTCCTGCCATTATTCATGTAAGAAGATAATTGGGTTTGAGATTGTCAATTTGATTAGGATCAAAAAGTTAAATGATTGAGTTCTAACCTATTTTTATTGAAGCATTTAAAGATGATGCAGAAATGCATACATACTAGGGAGTTATGCAATATGATGGTGACTCTAATAATATAAATTTTTGAAAAAAAAAAAAGAATGTTAACCATTGGTTAAAAGGTCATTTTGATGAAGGAGGTTTTAGACCACTTTGACCTTCATCGGATGGAGGTTTTGAAAATATGTCCTAGGTGAGATGGAATTAGTATTATTTTTGCCATGGTTTGATATTCTTCTATGATTGAGTGTGATTGAAGTTATTATTGTTGACGGTGGGACTAAAAAATTGTATTTCTTTTTTAACTTATGTATAGTGAGTATTGGTTGTTAGCTAGAATCCAACTGCAAATTCCTAAGGAGTTTTTCTAACTTTTTTTCTGGAATTGGACACCAATGCTCTAGCACCAATTCTGTGGAACACATTTTAGGCTAGACTTGAAGTCTTGGAGCCTACCTTGTTTGAAGAGGATTCATTTGCTACTTGGGCTTAGAATAATTGGAGCATGTTTCCCCTTTGGATGATCCAGATGATGTATTTGTCCTATATAGTGTTCATGGCAACTCTCTTCCTTATCATTCCATATTTTCTTTTCTGAAAAAATCTCTCTTTGAAAAGATTGACTTTGTGGTGGAGGTGTTGGAAATTGAATGGGCGAGTTGGACCAACTCTAAGATCGGATTAGGAGACGTATTCACTTGGTTGGAGATTCATAAGGTTACTAGCTCTCGTTTCAAGCTTGTAGAGCATAATGAGAAGCAGATTAGTTTGCCGATCGACTTTAAGGCCGCAGGGGGGGGGGGGGGGGGGGGGGGGGGGACGCGAGCGCCATGCCGGCAAGGGCATGCAAGCTCATGGATGAGGACGCCAGAGGCTAGCACGAGACGCACAAGCGCCCGGGTGCAGACGCCAAAGGTTGGCATGGGCGCAGATGCAAGGCAGGCGAGAACGCGCGAGTGCGCCAGTGCAGACACCAAAGGTCGGCATGAGCGCGACCACCAAGCCAGCTAGGGCGCTTGCGCAAACACCCGTGCCCACCCCCTCGTCGACCTGGGACATGCGCTCGCACCAGCTTCTAGCACCCGCGCCTGCACACTCTCACGCCCTCGCCGGCCTGGAGCTTGCGTTCCCACCAGCCTTTGCCATTCACACCCGCACGTTGCGACGCCCGCACATGCGTAGACATAGATCTGTTTGCAGTGGGGCCGGAAGAGGGGGATCTGCTCACGAGGTTGGGGGGGGGGGGGGGGGGGGGGGGTGGCGGATCTGCTAGCGACTGGATGGTCGGAGCATATGTGGGTGTCAACTGAAGGCATGATGGCAACGAGGAATGGTAGCGCAGGGCTGAGTAGCTGCGGTGCGAGGGCCCACACGGGAGAGCGAGGGAGCGACAGCGCGATAACACGGGAGAGTTATAGAGCAACGATGCGGGACTGGATAGAGCAACAACGAGAGGGGAGAAAGTAAAGATAAAAATAAATTTAGTTGAAAATTAAAAAATTATTATTATTAAAATCTTGGAGAGTTTTTGTAAACATACCCTGGCCAATTCAGGTCCACGCAGGCAAAATGTGTCTCGGATTGTGTTGAGCTACTACATAAATAAAAAAAATGGGACATGACATGATTCCTACCTCTATTCGGAAGTTCAAAGCCGAAGTGTTTCATCGTAGGGGTGAGCAATCGGTTAGTTTGGTAGAACTGAACTAATGTCTGACTTGAACCAAACTTTTTCAATTCTTTGAATTGCGAACGAAAACTAACTAAACTTAAACTTAAGGTTGGTGTACCTGCAAGTCCATGGATTTCTTTGTGGAGCTTGAAAGACTTTTCATCACTAATTTTTTGTTACCAGTGCTCCAATGAAAAATTCTGCTAGTTTTCTCTCTGTAGTTCAAAGAGAAGGAGAGATTCTTTGAGGATATGTAAACAAGTTCAATTCTGCAACCTTTGAGATAAGGGATTTGGATAATTTCGTTGCCTTGGTTGCATCTACTACAAGAACTCGAGATGCAACTCTTTAAATGCTCTTCAGTCAAGAAGCTGGTTGCTACATTATCTGGCTTCTTGGCAAAAGAACGAAAGTACATGAATGTGGAGGAGATGACCCGGAGCTCAAAAAGAAGACAAGTGCCAAAGTCATTACCTCACAATTTTACCCCGCTAAACAAGAGCACAATTGTAATTGTACAAATCAAGCATCAAAGCCTCCTGAGAAAGCTAACTTGTCTCCCTTTTGTAGCCAAGAAAGATATTCAAAGATTTTATTACATGTATCGCTAGGAGTATGAGCGTGATACAAAATATCATCGGCAATTGCAATGAGGAATTGAAAGCTTGATTCGGCTTAGAGCATCTAGACATTTTACTCAACCTAGGACGTAGAGATCCTAAGAGGGCCATCTCGCTGAGGGTATCAGGTAAGAAGAAGGTCCCCTCAAAGAAAGTGGCCACTTGAGCGGCAACTAGAACCAACGAGAGAATAGGAAACCTTTATATTATGGATAATCATCTTTTCTCGACATTTAAATCTCACCATGTGGCCCTAAATTCACCTAGTTATTTCATATATGTATTGAATCATTATCCAATTTCAATCATGAGTTCATACTTTGCAAATTTATTAATAAAAACTAAAAATTTTAAAGACCTATTTGCATAAAATTAAACTGTAAAATTTCTTTTGAGTTCCAAAAAATTAAAGGTGTATAGTGTAAAATCGCGTGAAGTAATTTATAAATATCTAAATTTCAGTGGTGTATTTATAAATTATGATACATTATAACCTCCCTATGATTGTAAAAAATCATTGAACTTTTTTACAATGTCGGGTTAGAAATGTAAGAACTTTTAGGTTGAAAATTTAAACTTTCTGGAAATAAATACATCAGGTACACTGCTGTCTAAATGGTCTCAAGCGTCAACCACGTAGCACCCAAATTTGGGCAACAGAGAGCTTACACCCTTCCCTTATCGGTGCTCATTCCTCTACGAGTGCCCATAAATGAATAGACGATTGTTTGCTGGTGCCGTTCTTCTATGGGCACCACGCGCTAGTGCTTCTTCTTGAATAAAAACAAACTAGTTGGCGTCAATTAATCCCGGCACTAGCCAGCTCCTGTGGGTACTTGTTTGTCCTTTAGCCTATAAATCTACCTCTATTTCCACCTATTTTTTCATGAAAACTTCTCACCAAAAGCGATCATGAATTATCAACAATTCTTTATTAATTCTCATCCCCTATCCTCCAGCTTTTAAAGTCTCTCAAAAAAATTTTCTCTCCATTCTCAATGTCCAATAAAAATGCTCCAAGGATGATTTTTAAGAAGCCAAGAGTCACACCAGTGTCACTGGTCTTTTACTTTTTCTTTTTTTAAAAAATTTTTATTCATTTCATATCTAAGTTAGAATCATAATTTATAAATTATCGTTATTTTTAATGTATCACTTTTCATCTTTAGGTAATCTAAAGAAGATTAGAAAAGGACCTTTGGCTCCTTCCCATAATAAAATCGGACATGCGGGAAGGTGAAAAACATAAGGAACCGTTTGATTTAAAATTAAAATCAATAATTTTTAGAATTTTTTTAATAAAATTAATATTATTTATTTTATATCATTATTTACTTAAATTATTATAAAAAATTAAATGCTTTTTTAAATTTTAAATTATCATAGAATTAATTTTGATAAAAAAATTTAATTTATAAAAATAGTTTACTAATCTTGATTTTAATCCTAATTTCGAATTAAACACTATTATAAAGATTTCAAAATGAAGCCCTAATTTTACTCAACTAATCATTGTTGCGTGACCAAGGATAAAATCAGGGTTTTAAATTTCGGCCGAAACTGAAACGTCCGAAACGTTTTGGTTTCAACCGGTGGTGAAACGAAACTAGTAATTTGGTTTTGATTTAGGGTTAGGGTTTTGTAATGGCAGGCGAGCGCAGCGAGCTCCCGCAGGGAGATTGAGCGGCCATCGCTGTGCCTGTGCCCTCGCACAGGTTTCATGCCCGAGCCTGTGCCCCCGAGCCGGTCTTTGGCGCCCGCACCCGCGCGCTTGCTTGAACGGGCTCGCCAGCCTAGCACTCGCACCCTTGTTGGCCTAACCTCTACGCCCTCGCCAGCCTCACGCTCTCGCCGGCCTGGCCTCTGCTCCTGCGAGTTGGCACCAGCCTCACACTCACGCTAGTGTCATCGCTCGTTGAGCTCCGGCGCCCTCGCCGGCCTAACTCCCACGCCGACGCACTCGCCGGTCTCTGACAGATACTGTTCACATCAAAGAACTGTTAATGTGTGTGAGTTTTTGATGTATGGTACTGTTCACTATTTTCAAAATTTTTTAAATATATTATATTTTTTTAATTTGAAGTTAAAAAATAATTAAAATAAAGTTAAATTGATCAAAATATAATTAATAAATAAAAAAATATTTTAGTTGGAACTAAAATGGAAATGATTTTGATTGAAACACGTTGATTTCTCTATTCACGTGTATGCGTGCATGACCGTTCCACCGAAAGTAAAAATAATAAAAAATTATGTCGGTCTTACCCCCATGTAAACCACTGTTACGAGATCACGTAGAGCTAGTTGTTATGGCTCGTATACCTATAAATACTCATTTTGATCGTCTAGATACTGAATTCATAATTTCACACCCAGATATTCTAAATTCAACTGATGATAATTATGATGATAATGATGATGATAATTAGTTGTATTGCGTTATAATTAATAAATTATGTATATGTCAACTACATTTTAATAATAAATTAAATTTGCTAATATTAATTTTTAATTTTTAATCATATTCATATTATTTCTCATATTTTTTATAGTAATATATAAAAAATAAACTATATCAGTAGTTAACTATCAAAATTAATTTTAATTAATTAAAATAATATTTAATATTGTGTTAAAATTAATTATAAATTCTTCCATAATTTTTAATTTTTATAAATTTTTTTTAATATTTTATGGTATTTTAAATTTGAAATCAAATTACAATCAAAATATAATCAAACTCTTGGTCAATACACAATTAATGACTAAAAAAATCTTTTCGTCGAAATCGAAACAGTCAAAATGTATCGATTTCGGTGGGTACTGAAATCGAGACTTAAAACCTTGGACAAAACATAAAAAACAAGGTTTGGTCAACACCGGGTGATAAAAATGCGCTGAGCCAGATAGAACTTAAAAAAGTACTGGCTGAATCGAATAGAAAAATTGGGTCTACATTAAAAGAAATTAAAAGAGGGTATAAAAAAATTTTCCTATGAAAATGAGTGACTTGAAGCCGGTGTCGTGGATGATTGAGGGATGTATTCGGTCTATTTGATCACCGAATCAAATCAAATAAATCAATCAGGCCAAATATTTTGGTTCTTAAAAACTAGAAACTAAAGCGAGTAGATATTAGAATCGACCTGAAACCGAAGAGAGATTTTTCTTTTGTTCAGTTTGGTTTTCGAACCAAAACCAGTCTCAATCGGTGATGCTCCCTAGAGATTCTCAGGCTTCTCCACTACAATTCATCTCACATTCGAGTGTTGTGAGGATAGTGCTACAATAAACTAGCTGATCTGAGGTTATCCAAAGATTGCGCCAACATGATTCACCCGATTTGAAGGTGTCTCTAAGGCTTGGGCCACCGCAATCCATCTCGAATCGAATTGTCTCCAACTCTCCAAGGCTCGTGTCGTTGCGATCATCGGCGACCTAAACTCAAATCATCGAGAGATCAGGTTGCCATGCGAACGATCCATGATGAAATCGAACCCTAGGACAGAGACCTAGGTGAAAGGTCGGAGAAGCCAACAGGTGAATGCCAAGGCTTGAGGGCATGTACCGAGGAAGTTTCTAGTACTGGACACAGAAGAGAAAGAGAGGGCAAGGTGGGGCGGGGCGCTTGCCGAAG
The DNA here is from genome assembly GCA_005019695.1 of Trichopus zeylanicus subsp. travancoricus. Classification (NCBI taxonomy): domain Eukaryota; kingdom Viridiplantae; phylum Streptophyta; class Magnoliopsida; order Dioscoreales; family Dioscoreaceae; genus Trichopus; species Trichopus zeylanicus. Next base: position 88,408 of record RXID01022410.1, read on the forward strand.
GCCGAAGGCGACATCGATGGTCTTCTGGTTGCGAAGGAGAGGGAGGGATGGGGTCGGGTCACAAAGGAAAACGCAGAGGCGGGGTCGGGTGGGGAGAACAAATAAACCGAAATACAAGTTCTGTACATCTATATATACATTACACTAATAATACAAGTTCAAGTTTAGCCTGTCAAATTTCATTGGACAGAAGTAACCCTGATCGACAAGTAAGATTAATATATCGGTAAGGGTATTTTGGAGATTTTAAACCTAAATTTCAGCCCCTTTTTATTTTAAAATTTTAATTAAATTAAAAAATAGGCTTTCTTTTTTAAAGGAAATAAAAAAGAGAATTTTGTTAATTCACACAAAATATTTTTGACCTTAAAATATAAATTTGACTAAAACAATGCATTTTTCATATTTTATATTTTTAAGGAAATAAATATTTGGAAATTTTTAGAATATTTATGCTAATAATAAAATAACGCGTCTGCTAGATCCAACTTTGACCAAGGTTGATTTTTAGAATATTAAAAAAAAGGAATTTTGAAATATTATTTGAAGGAATTTAAGATATTTACAAATTCTAAATTTATATTTATTTAAATTGTAAAATACCATATTAAGAACTGCTCTAAATTCAAGACCCATAAAAAATAGGATACTGTAAATCAAATTTTATAATTTCGTTCAAATATATTTGAGATTTGATTGAATAAAACAAATTTTTTTTTTAAAGTTGAATTTTATAATTCCAATCAAAACCAAAATTAACGTTTGTTTGTACAAGACAATTTTAGCTGGATTATATTCCACCACTTCTCCGTGTCTGATTTATTCCATTCGTACCAACAGTTCTCAATTTTGTGGACTCCATGAAGAATTAAGTAGGACTTGGATGATGGCCAAAAGAAAAACAGAATCTGGAGTACTTAATTGCTGGATTTTTTTCTTAATATTGTTTTTAAATTTCCTTTTAAGATTTTTATTGTCGTTTTTCAAATCTTGATTTTATTTTTTAAATAATAGTTCTTGAATTATGGTATGTTAATGTTTTAGAATTTTTAATCTTCAAATGTATATATGCTTTCTGTTTTTTTTTTAAATTCTATTTTATATTCTCATGTTCGGAAACTCTGATTTTTGTTTAGTTATTTGTTGATCTGAGCAATCTGCCTTTTCGTTTCAATGTTTGACTGTATTTGTGCGAAAACAAATAATCTTGAGAATTGTATAAATATTCTTTTAATACTTTTCTTTGTTAATATTTTTAGATTTTCAACAATGCGGTGATATTAAAAATCTATTTAAATGTTCAATTGTATGAATTCCTTCGAATTTAACTCAAAACTCAAATTTTACATATGCTTAGTTTTAACATTATAGATATCAATTTGTATTTTAGAGATCTTTCAAATCCTTACTTTATTTCAAATTTAATTTATTCATTATTTTAAATTTGGTTAATTTGCATTTTCTTAATTATTTTTTAGAAAATTTTATTATTCTTTAAACAAAGAGTTTCTAGGTATTTATAGATTTTAATTTCGGTAGTAATTATTTGTTGATTGTCAAAAATATTGTTTTATTACTGTTATTAAATTTTCAATATAATTTTTACTTTTCTTTTTCATTAAGAGTGATGATCTTCAAAATAGTAGTGATATCTTCTCCACAATTTTGACGATATATTTTTTAATTTTTTAACTCCTTTTATTTTATAAATATTGATCTTTATTTTTGTAATTTGTTCTAACAAATGATTAAAATAATATTTAATAAATTTATTGAGTTATGATTAAATTCGAGAATCTTTAAGACTCATTCAAGTGTATAAAAATTAAAGTCTTAACAATGATGATTTGAAGAAAATAAATTAATGATCACTCAAATACTGTTTGGCTCGAAATAAATGTTAAGACTAGCGAACCACTTTTGTAAAATAATATCTTTTTATCAAAATTAATGTTACAATAATTTAAAGTTTGAAAAACTAATTAATTTTTTATAATAAATTAATTTAATAGCTGTCTAAAATAAGTAATATTAATTTTTTTAAAAAAAAATAAGTTCAAAAATCCTGATCCTGATCTTAATTCCGAACCAAACAGTACCTTATAAATGAAGATGATAATATTTTGAATATTAAGAGTTCAATATGCAATTTTAATTTAAGATCATTACTCTTCACTGTCATTTTTGTTTCTTTGAATTTTAGGATAAGAATGTGGTTGTTGAAAGTTTAGAATTCTTATTTAATATAAAACAATCATTAGGGGGTTCAAGTATTTGTGATATATGTTAAATAAAAATAGATGACTTGACGTTGGATTTTTAACATTAAGATTGTGCAAAATTTTACGCTCTAAGTGAGCAAATTTTTGCTCTAAAGATTTGACTTAAAAAAAATTCAGAGTGAATTTTTCTAGGACGGGTGCGAATTTTCGTTATGTTATTCTAGAATACTTCTAATTCTCAGTAGATTTTCATTGTCTGTCTAGCTTATGAATAGAAAATTAAATTCACTTTTAGAGATTAAAAAAGTATTGAGAATATACACTTTTTGGTTTATTTGTAAAGAATAAAAAACTAACTCTAATTTATAGAGCGACGTTGGTGATTTAGTGAGGTGGTGTAAGAATGTAATTTCATTTGAATGAAACAACAATTCTAAAGAAGAATTTAAATTCTGAAAATCGAGACAATGGCCATATAATAGGTGTTGTCGATCCACAAATTAAATATATCGGTTTGTACTCTTTTTGCATAATTTTAAATTTTAAAAGCTTTAAATCCTTCTTTTTTAAAAATTATGTTTTCATGCTTAGTTACTTTTTGAATTTTTTTTCCTATTTATTTGTTACGTTTTCCTTTTTTTATAGTGGTTCCTATGACTTTGTTGGTATGTATAGATTTTTTACCCTCTTTTTCTTAAATTTTATTGATATTATTAGAGTTAACTTTTTTTTTTCTTAAATTTCAAAACAAACTTTGAAATTCTCATTTTCTTTGGAGGATTTTCAGATCTGAAAAAAAATAATATCAATAATAGATAATTTTGTAAGTTAATTAAATTTAGTCATTAACAAAAAATACATGCATGTGAAAAAAGCCTATTCACTAGTGTATATATATATTCGGTTCGCTTCATTCTAAATTCGGTTCACTTAGGTCTTTCCGGATTTATTAGAACTGCAATTGAAATCTAAATCGAAAATAACTTTTTTCATAGTTCAAGACCAAATCTGAACGTAAATCTAATAGTCCGAACCGAATTCACTATTCAGGTTCAATTTCGTCAGTTTTTTCGGTTTAACCCGAATAGCACCCCTGTGGATGACTGGTGCAAAGCGGGATACTAAGGGCGCGTTTGTTTGGATTCCGGGTTTAGGAATCGTGGAATCGTAGGAATTGAGTGATTCCAGGGAATTGAAGGAATTGAGGGAATTAGATAATTACAGTATTTGGATGAGTATTTACTGTAGGGAATTGGCAATTGGTCAATTCCTTCCCGTTGTTTGGTTGACAAATGGAATTGATCAATTCCATAAGTTATTGAATTTTTGTGTTTGGATGAGTTTTTACTGTAAGGAATTTAAAAATATATTAAAACAATTAAAAATAATAAATAATTTTAAGAAATAAAAAAAAGATTATGTAAATATCTTATTATAATCAATTACATATTTATTTAATATACTTTTATTTTTATCTTCTAAAATAATTTTTAATAAATATAGAAACTATATACTTATTTTTTTGAAAATAAGTAATATTTAAGTAATTTGAGTAATAAAATAATTTTAATTTTAAAATTATTAAAATTAATTAGATTTTACTAAAAGACCCAAAAATGAGGGAACATCAGTTTCACTATATGTACAAATATCATAATAAATATTACGATGATTTGTATCTACTACAGAAACAACTTAATATATTAGAAAAGACATCTTAGTAGGTTAATAGACAAGTCCGCTCAAAAGATGGTTAAATACATAGTTTAACTTAACAGGCTATTACAAAATATATAACTACATACTTATATCATCCATAAACTCTTGAAACCACTCAATTCTGTCCTCATCATTCATACCATCAACAAATGTCATGTCATCAACCTCATCTTCATGTAAACGCCTACATGCAAGACGGAGAGGAATTTGCTGGATGGCCGCTAGACGGAGAGGAATTCGATGGACGGCCGCTGAAGACGCTAGACGGCTGCTGTACGAAGAAGAAGCCGCTGGACGGCTGCTGGACGGAGACGAAGCCGCTGGACGGCAGCTGGACGGCCGCTGGACGGAGACGAAGCCACTGGACGGCCGCTGGACGGAGAAGATGTCGCTGGTCCGAGAAGAAGCCGCTGGATGGCCGCTGAAGCCGCTGAACGGCCGCTGGACGGAGAAGAAGCCGTTGGACGGCCGCTGAAGCCGCTGGACGAAGAAGAAGCCACAGGACGGCCGCTGGACGGAGACGAAGCTGCTGGACGGCCGCTGGACAGAGAAGAAGCCGCTGGACGGCCGCTGAAGCCGCTAGACAGCCGGACGACGGAGAAGATGCTGGTCGGAGGAGAGAAGACGCAGACGATAGGGGGGAATTCGTGCGAATTTAACCCGGAATTAGGGTTTTCATCCCCGAGCGTGCTACAATAACCAGGGAATTGAAAACCCGAATCCGCGTTTTCCCTTCATTTTTTGAGGGAATTAAAACGGGGAATCGGGGGAATTGGGAAATAACCGATTCCCCCGATTCCGGGTCCTGGGAATCGAAACAAACACCGGAATGGAGGGAATTGGGCTCTCAATTCCCTCCATTCCTCCGATTCCCGGTTCCGGGAATCGAAACAAACGGCCCCTAAATGTTAAGGCCTTCAGTGCCCGGGCCGATCTAGCCCGTTTACAGCCCAACACAAACACTATCGGCTAGGGTTTTTGCGAGTCCCAGAGTCGGAGTTTCCCTGGCAGAAATGGCGTCTCGAGCCCTGCTTTCTCGGCTAATGGCCACACCGCGACCTCTCTCCCTGGGCGCCTTCAGGCCATCTCCTCTCCGCCAGCTCCACCGTTCCCTACCAGCTCTCTGCTATCCTGTTGTCGTCGCCGGTTCCGGAAATGGGGCCAGGTGGCGCTGCTTCTCGACGCGCCCGACGACGTCGTCGCTGAATGATCCGCAGCCCAATTGGAGCAACAGGCCACCGAAAGAGACGATCTTGTTGGATGGATGCGACTTCGAGCACTGGCTTGTCGTCATGGAGCCTCCCGACCCCAGCCTCACCCGCGACGAGATCATCGACTCCTACATCAAGACCCTCGCCGAAGTTGTCGGCAGGTTAGGGTTTGAACTTCTTGTTTTTCCCCTTTTCGTCTTTGAATTTGGTGTGTATGGATGGGAAGAGTGAAACTTGGACTAAACTTAGCCTGTCATGAAAAAGAATATGTTTTAAACAGATTTTGGATTTGAAATAGGTCAAAATTTTCTAGTAAATTTAGAATTCCTCATCTAGTAATAGATTGGGGTTAATTGGCATTCGGGGGAATAACTTTGGCCTGAATTTATGATTATGATGTAAAGTTTTCAAATTTTTTTTTTCCTTCACATCCTTGAAACCTACAGATTATTTGCGATTTTCGATTTGTTCCCCGTTTTTTGTTAGTTTTGTATCATATTCTAAATCAGTACTCGATGTTTTTGTATTAATTCATGAGTTTTAGGAAGGATAGGTAGGTTTTGGTGGAGACTTGTGAATCTAAGAGTACAGGGTTGTGTTTCTGATTTTTATTTGTATATATGGTTTTTTGTGGTTGAATATCTGGGGGCATTGATTAAAAACAAATTAAAAGATGTGATTGAAGTATCATGAAAAGGTATGACGAATCAATCGTGTGGTGGTCTAGTTTCGCTCTAGTAAACTCTTCTGTCACTGTATCTGTACTCATGATTTGCATTTATATTTTACATGCCTTATAGATTCAGGTAATGTGTCCTAGTTATGATTCAAAGACATGTCAAATGATTAATACCTTATGTCATGAAATATGTGTAAAAATGGTAATTTGGGCTACATAGCTGAGGAGCAGAAGAGAAACAACCTGTTTCTTGACTGTTAGTTGCCAATCATTGTCTTCTTATTAATTGCAGGCCATTTTCCTACGTTTCTTCACTTATTCAAGGAAAAAAAAAAAAAGCTCATTTCCTTTAGATGCAGCTTTTCGGCCCTTTGAAATAAATTTGATATGGATCTGCTTCTTCATTTGATTACTCTAAGGTATTAACTTTTTGAGCATGGAGGTTTGTGAGTAGTACATATTTTATATGATTTTGTGGCATTCTTTCGGGGATAACATTGTCTAGTTGTGTTGTTTGTTGGTTCTTATTCTCTATTGGTTTTTTTTGACATGGTGTTGCCCTCCTAGTTTCAATATTTCTTTTCTTGTTTTGAAGTAAGATATCTTCAAACAAGGATTTCCCTACAGAAGTTTGAATCTCGCGTTATTGTTAGAACAAGGAGTTTTATGTATTCTCTTGTGCTTTATTTTTTCAGCCATTGTCAGGAGCATAACAAGTGATTTCAAGAGGTAAAAAGAATGTTGTTTGTGTCTTATAGTGCTAGTGATAACATGAAGTGTAAATGCACTGGTTCAAGGGAATGTTCTTTGTTCTTCTTTTGTGCCACTGGTTCTAGGTTTGTGGCATCTGGTCATCTTCTCAGCTTTAGTTTTTTAATGCTATGCAATATTCCTTTCTTCTGGCCTTTGATAGTTGTTAAATGCAGTAGATCATTTAGTGCAGTTTGGATGAACTTGACCATTATTTTGTCATTTTTTTCTGATGCTTGATGGTTTTTATGTAAATTTCAACTCTTTCATTCAAGATTTGCCTTTCTTTGGACATTCAGTAGCACCAATTTTTGGGTTGATTCTGACATGTTACAGTGAGGAAGAAGCAAGGAAGAATATATACTCAGTGTCAACAAAGCATTACTTTGCTTTTGGAGCACTTGTGTCTGAAGAGCTTTCATACAAGATCAAGAGTATGTTCTTTATACTCTCCCCTCCATTTTGTGATGCCTACTTTATCATATCCAAACTTTTACAATCATTGTTATTGAATAACTTTTCAGCTTTACCAAGAGTCCGATGGGTACTTCCTGATTCCTACCTGGACGTTAAGAACAAAGACTATGGAGGTAAGAACTATGGATATATATGGTAGTGTATCTCTTTTTGTCGAGGCAACTGTTCGATAATGGATATTGGCTCCCTGTTATTTAATTTTTTTGTGCAACAGCAGGAATAGATTCATAATTTTCTCTCACATTATTGATTCATCATGTCCTGGAATTTCTCTAGATTGATATACTCTGTTCTTTTATAGATGTGAGATTATTTATGTTTGTGAGTAATGTGAAATTTTTATGCAGTTATCTACTTTTATGAACCTAGTGTGTCTAACTTTCAGATATTTTTCAGCAGTCTATTGCTCTATTTAACTGCTATCAATTTGCAATTATCATTTTTTGGGGGCGGCACATCTGGCCTCCCTATGGATATAATGTTTTATTGGTGTAGAGCAAGTGCATTTTTGATAGGTGTTGTCTTTTTTACTGAACTTGCATCTGCATACCCATGAATTGTAACATTTGCTTCAATCTCAAGTTTTTGGAGATTAACGGAAAAGGAATTGAACTAGTATTTCTGCAATTAACATCATCGAATAGTTCAGCAAGTATTTATCGTTTCATTATTTGTGTTGTTGGTTCAGGTAGTCAATGAGGAAAACTGAGTGCGACAGTGCTAATTATGTTCCTATCTTTTTGAAATTGCAGGTGAGCCTTTCATAAATGGGCAGGCTGTCCCTTACGACCCTAAATACCATGAGGAATGGGTCCGTAACAATGCTCGTGCAAATGAGAGGAGTAGGCGCAATGACAGGCCTCGTGACCGTTCAAGAAATTTTGAAAGGCGGAGAGAAAACATGCAGAATTTCCAAAACAGAGATGTATCTCCTATTCCAAATCAGAACTTCCAAGCTGGACAGCAGTCCTTCATACCTCCTCAAGGTGCACCTACAACACCAGAAGCTCAGAATGCCATGCCCCCGCGTGATGCACTGCAGCAGCTGCCGCCGCTGCCACCTGGTATGCCAACCCAAACTGCATCAAGGAGCCCAGGCAATCAAGGTGGTACCCCTGGCTACCAAGGAGGCAGCCCTGGTTATCAAGCTGGAGGCCCTAGCTATCAAGGAGGCAATCCAGGCCACCAAGGGGGCAGCCCTTCCCACCAGGGAGGTGGCCCGGGATATCAAGGTGGCAACACTGGTTCTCAGGGAGGATATCCTGGGTATCAAGGTGGTGGCCCTGGGTACCAGGGAAGCAGTTCTGGACCTGCTGGGTATCAAGGTGGTTCGGGCTACCAGGGAGGTGCTTCAGGCTATCAAGGTGGCAATCCTGCTTCTCAGGGTGGCAATCCTGCATATCAGGGTGGTGGCTCTAGTTATCAAGGAAGCAGTTCTGGCTATCAAGGTGGTGGCTATCAGGATGGTGGTTCTGGCTACCAAGGCGGTGGACCTAGCTGTCAAGGGGGTGCTCCTAGTTATCAAGGGCTACCTCCTAATTATCAAGGAGGTGTCTCTGGCAACCAAGGTGGACTTGGCTATCAAGGTGGGGCTCCTAGTTATCAAGGGCCACCTAATTATCAAGGCGGTGTCTCTGGCAACCAAGGTTCTGGATATTAAGTATGTCTTCATGCAGTTTAGGTTCCAGCTGCTATTCTGAGTTGATGTGTAGGTTCAAAGAAGGATCTCCTTACTGGACTTACGGTAGACCTTTGTATCCTTTTCATTCAAAACGAAGACGGACTTTGTTAGAAAGGGTTCTGCATTGGTTATATGCTTCTTAGCAAACCTTGTCTCATATTGTTTTTGTAATGTCTAGCCTTGATATTTATATTTGAATGCAGTATGCCTGCTTGACGTGATGGTCTTAATTGCATGTGGTGCGTGTTGGATTTTTGAGAACAAACCAGATCAAATGTTTGATACAGGTTTTATTTTCTGGGATGAAATTTGCAGGAAGAAGGAAAAAGATGAAGATGGAGAAATTATTATAGTGTACAATGGAATATAGAATTTCAGATGTTTTAATTTGTTTTAGGAAAAATATGAGTATTGAGTTAAATATGACAAATGCATTGTTTCTTCCGGGAAGTTGCTTTCTGAGTTCAACATTCATTGTCTGAATCTATTGTTTGCTACCTGAAACACTTGAATCTATTATTCTTTTACCTGACATTTTCTCACAAGGAATTACGAACAGAGAGCTTTTTCATAAAAGCACCACTCATTGTAACCACATTCATTTATTGCTCATCCTTAAATCCCAAGATTTCCATTTTTGTAGAAAAATAATTGTAGCAAATAATCATTTTCAATTAACTTCCATATTTTTTAAAACTTTCCGTCTTTAATATGCTTTATGATATAACATTGCATCTCCTAATTTTAATTTCTGCTCGACCCTGTATGAGTAGATATTGACAATTTCGAATTAATTCGTAATTACTAGTGTACTAAGTACGCAATGGTCATATTAACGAGCTCAATTCAAATGAAGTCCGACTACTCTTGAACAAGAGTAAATTCAGCTGTTGTAGGGTCGGGTTGTCGAATTATTTGCAACTTCACCCTAACCGCATTGACTGGTCTCAACCCGAACCCGTGGGTGAACTCCCCATGAAGATAGAATAAAATATTTTATTTAATTTGAAATCAAAATTAAAATTAATAAATTACTTTTATAAATTAATATTTTTTTTAATCAAAATTAACGTTTTAATCATTTAAAATTCGAAAATTTATTTAATTTTTTATAATAATTTAATTTAATAATAATATAAAATAAATAATATAAATTTTATATTAAAAAGGAATTTTGAAATCAACTGACCTGATTTCAAATCAAACGACCCTACAGAAGAGGAAAGAAATCAGAAAAAAATCGAGGAGCAGATAGGAGAGGAATACACCGCCTCCGTGCCGCTGGACCTCCTCCTCTTTTTGTGCTCTCTATATATATATATATATATTACTTCGATTTTAGGGTTTTGCTATCCTTTTCCAGTGCTTTGGTTCCTGGGAGCTCTGATTTGCGGCCGGAGGGAGGAGATCCCGCGTGTTTGTGAGTTTTTGCGGCGGTTTGTGTGAGTGAGGGGCAAAAGAAGATTGCGTAGTACGAAAATTTGTATTTTTTTGCTTGATATGATCTTGTAATTGTCTTTTTTGCTTTGGTCTTTTGTTTTCTCTCGTTTTGATTGGCTTTTGGCCTAGTTTTGGACCTATTTGTTGCTGGAATTTGAAAAATTTTGTGTTTTTGTTCTAATTCATGGAAAATACTAATTTTTGTCTGAAGTTATATATATCTTCTGCTGGTTCTATTGGATGAATTTAAGAGGTTTAGTTTCGCTTATTAGTTGATGATTTGTTGATTTGTATCTGTTTCTAGCTGATGTTCGTAATGCATTTTTTTTTTTATTTCTCAGGATAATACAAGGATGGAGAGTTGCTCGCTTAGATTCAGTCCTATTGGAAGATTACATCCTGAGTTTGGGTCGGAAGGGAGGTCAGGTTTGAGTCGTTTGACGCAGATTGGTAACCAATCGGTTAGTAGAGCTGACGTTGTTTGTCCCGAACCTGGTTACCCGGTTGGGGTTCCTTCCATTGGATATGGTCTTGGCATATGCAGACCGAAGCCTAGGTGGTACTTATTCATTATTTACACGTTGACTAGTAGTGGATATGCTGCTCAAATTTTTATGCGCTATTTGGATTGTTTTCAGTTGTGTTTGTTTGGATAGATAGCTTGAAGTTGCTGTAAATTTATTCTCACGTGGACTGTTATAAATTTAACCCAAGATTTGGTGTTAAACGGTGGATTAGACTTATTCCACCTCCTCAAAGGAATAAGAATAGCCCTGTGTATGGGATTGTAACATGCACTAACCAGAGCATATTTATCTTGAGTTTTATCCCTTAGTCAGATTGAAGTCCTTGACCCATGTTTTAAAAGATATAAGCACAGTGGTCACTTAATGGATGATTATGGCCCTTTCAATATTAGATGGATGACTATAACTCTTCCAATGTTATTCTCTGTTTAGGTGTGCAGATAATGTAGGCACATATATGCTTTTATTATATTGAAGAAATGCAAAATGGCACAAAGGTGTAACTTGCTTGGACATCATATCATATTTTTGGCAATTTTATTATTATGGCCTCCTTTGGTAATTGTCTTTTTGGGTCTAAGGTGGATCAGTCTCTGTTCTATCCCTGCTTATTTTTTGCAGATAAAAATTCAACGCCCTTGTGCATTTCTCTGCTTGGAAGCTGTCAAACACGTGTTTGCAGACTGTTAGATCAGGCATTACTTGGGCTAGGGCTTATTTTCTGCCAAATGCTATAAAAAGGAGTATACTAGAAAAGAGTGTGTTTCCTGAGTCTTGGATTAGTTACACATGCATCCATTGCTAATCAGCATAAAAAGCTTCAGTTCTCTTGAAAGTGTGCTGTTGTCGTTTGACAACAGCTGATAGAATTATGATGTTTACTTTTGAATGTAACATTATGGTTATTTACAGAAAGATGAACCCCCAAGGCGTAGGTCCAGAAGACCATGGCCAGGCGGGAGTTATGTGTTGCATAAGTAAAATTACCATGGAAGCAGGCCATTTTTCCTACTTTGTAAGATCATGTAGATAGTCATTCTTGTCCAACTTTTTTGATCAACTAGTGGATGCGGGTCCTTGCATCCAGTAAATGCTTCAAAGGAGCATTTTCAGATGACTATCATTTCTCATATTGGTTTCAGGGTCATGTTCTCATTTATTAACCATTTATATTCATGTGGCAGCATTTTGCCTGTGCCAAGGAGGGATTATTCTTTGGAGATTTTAGATATGATCCTTAATAAGGTACTTCCATACCATTCTTAATGGAAATTCTGTTCATTTGTTATCAATATCCTTTCATCAATTCTTATCCAAATGACAGTGATTCTTAATTGCATATTTTTGACAGGATGAGTACGAAGAAAGTGATTTGGATACCAGCAATCAAGTGGGTTTCTTTTGCAGTTCGCCTCCTGTACGAACCACTAACCCCATCGTCCATGATCCAGTGTTTGTTAAACAAAGAAGGGCAATAGTTCTGTCTTCGAGATCCAATGCTGGTATGAAGTCTCCCATGAAATTGGAGAATGGTCCTCCTACCTGCGGGTCTTCCATGGCGGCAAAGCCAAAAGTTAGGATCGAAGGTTTTTCATGCAAGAATCAGGAATCTCATGGCATAGTCTCCGCCCTTGCTTAACCTCCAAGAGTCTCACTTTTTTCCTTTATCTCCTGTAAATTTTTGACAACCTGCAATGGGCATTTAGGTGCCCGCTGCATAAAACCCTTGTATAGCATTTCGTATTTGTAGCCAAGAGTGTAATCTTGCCTATACCCTACCCTTTCTTGTACATCTGTGTACATTAGTGATTAAGAGCTAGATTTTGTCAGAACTCTTTGTATAAAGTCACCTTAGTATAGTGGAATTGCTCTTTGTGGTTTTGGTGTCATTACTTTCTGAATAGACTGCATTTGACATCCTCATTTTATTATATGGCAAGCTGATGAAAAGGTTGTCATCAATGGAACTGTGGTTCGGGTGATTCTTTTCCCTTGATTGGAAACTTAGTCCGTGGAGACTTGTTTTCTTGTGTGATGCATAGTCCATATATTCTACTTCGAACACTCAGTTCAGAAATTGCTTGCTGTTGGCATTTAGCAAAAGAAACTATGTTTGTAATTCAAGAAAAAGAAATCAGTAATAAATGAACATTCAAAACTTTTTTTGAGAATTTAATTTATTTTAATTATGTAACTTATTTGATTAAACTGAATTAGCAAGTGAATAAGGGTCTCACCATTTAGGTTTGCATATGGGAAGGGTAAGGCTGAGAAAAGGAAGATTTGGATTCACTAAAAATAGATTTTACTTTTTAATACAAAACTAAAAAAAGCTACTGCATCATTGAGTCAATGGACATTGTAAACTTGGATGATTGCATAAGAATTAGGAGAAGTGATTAAAAGTGAGATCACTTTTTCTCACTTCTATTGTTTAGTTATTTAGAATTGTTTTCTTGAAACTTAATTTATTTTTGAACACTTTCGATCTACAAATAAAAAATAAATTAAATTTTATTTTCATATTTTTTGATCCGAAATAACTTTTAAAAGTGAATTTAATATTTTTTTAAATTATAATAATATTAATAACTTCATATATAATAATAATATATTTTTTAAAATTTTTTTATAAGATAAATAAATAAATAAATAAATAATATTTTTGTACTAAATATTAGAAGTGGACCACTTCTGAATACTTATAAAAGTGAGTTAAAAATGAAGAAAAGTGATTTTTTCACACTTCTATTAACTTTTGAAAAATCAAACAGTCCTTAATAAGGATAATATGACTGTATTTTTTTTCTAATGCAAAACTATAGATGTTCTATGGTTGATCAAATAAATTGAATACAAATTTGATAATTTCAAACTTATTATTGATGAAATAAATAAACTCAACGATATTGTTATCCAATGTACTAATACAGGTGAATCAATCTAAGAGACCTTTTAAGTTTCAACCATTCTTAATATGCCTAAATCTGTTGCTGATTGTGTGAAACATTTGCCTAAATTTTTTCTTACTGATAATTGGAGGAGCTAGTCTACTATAATTTCAAATCACGGTTCTTTGAATTTGTGATAACGGGTAAATTATTTCGATTGAGACTAACTAATTCGACTAACATAACAAGCACACTCTTGCTAGTCGTACTAACCGCTCTAATCATATTTGCTAATTCCAATTTAAACGATTTCTAAAATATCAGCAGTGAATTTCGTCATATAAGATATAGCTATATAATGAAAAAAAATTTACAGTATTATAATATGAGATTGCATGTTATGCTTTGGATCATAGATATACAAATTCCTGACCCAAATGAATAGGCTTTGAGTTCCACCATCCATTGGGGGCTGTACTACGCAGCTGTTGAAATTAAAATCCGAATTAATATTTCTCAAAATTATTTTTTTAATTAAAATTAATATTACTTATTTTATATTATTATTAAATTAAATTATTATAAAAAATTAAATAATTTTTAAATTTTAAATTTATTATAAATTAATTTTAATAAAAAAAAAATATTAAATTACAAAATAATTCAAATTCCGATCCTGATCCTCTCGGAGTCGGGTCTAATCGAAGGCTCAGTTTGGGGCTGTCCGATTGATCCCAAAATAAAGCTGCATCTCCTCCGTGGGGACATGGATTTCTTTAATTTTTCTTTTCCCTTTTTCCATTCCTTTCTTCATCTCCAGTTAAAGCATCATCTCGTTATTAACATACCAGCTCTTGTTATGACATAAAAGAATCGTCACCTGCTCCTCCCCGACAATGCATTTGCTTGCTTGTTTGTTTGTTTTCTAAAATGGTTCTGTGAGCGAGCCGCTTCGCCCGAGACCGGGGATCCTTTCGCCCCATCAGAAGACGACAACTTGCCCCACTGTGCTGTGCTGGGGAGCTATCCCTCGAATTTATGGCCGCCTCGGCCCAGCTCAACAATACCCACCACAATCTCCCTCATCCTCCCAGATCCAAACGCCTCAAGCACCGCGACTCCTCCGTCTCCGCCGCAGCAGCCCCCCACCTCGTCTCCTCTGACGCTTCCAACTGGTGCTGCTCCCCCTCCAAGCCCCACCCCACTACTTCTTCTTCCTCTCCGACTCCGCCTCCTCCGCCCCCCCCGCTGCCGGCGCCGGCCAAGCCGGACCCGCCCTCACCGCCACCGCGTTGGGCTTCTTCTCCGGGCATGGACGCGTCCCCAGGAGCCGCGTACGGCGGGGCTTACGCGCCGTACCCGTCGAGCTACAGCAAGTTCAACACGGCGCTCAACGCCGGGCTGCTCAACCCGATGTCGCCGCCGCCGCTCGACAAGACTCGATCCAGTCCGACACTCTTCGATATGATGGCTAACGAGCAGGACTACAACCCCAGAACCGCCGGCGGCGGCCAGATCGCTCCTCCTCCGCCTCCGCTTCCTCCTCCGACGCAGGCCGTCGGGGGGAGGGCGTTGATCTCGACGCAGGACCGGCAGCTGCTTCTCCAGGAGCGAGTGGCAGAGATTCTCGGCAGCTGTAGCCCCGGAAACCAGTTCAATGACCCGGATTCCGGGGATGTACGGCTGACACTCAGCTCCAAGGACGGGCTCACGGTCTCCATGAACGTCCACCGCCACATCCTTGTCACGCATAGCCGCTTCTTTGCTGCCAAGCTCTCCGATCGCTGGTCTAAGCAGCAGCGATCGCTCCCGCACCTCGTCGAGATCTCCGATTGCGACGATGTTGAGGTCTATGTTGAGACGCTACGGCTCATGTACTGCAAGGACATTCGCCGCCGGCTCATGAAAGAGGACGTCTCCAAAGTTCTCGGCATTCTCAAGGTACTCGTCCTTGGTCATCTTGTTCCTCGATGTCGCGTGAATTTTGCTCTAAAGGGTTTGCAATTTGTCGATAGGTTTCCTCGGCGATTGCGTTCGATGCCGGAGTTCTGTCGTGTTTGGAGTACTTGGAGGCGGCGCCGTGGGCGGAGGACGAGGAGGAGAAGGTGGCCTCGCTTCTGTCTGAGCTGCATCTGGAGAACTCGGGAGCCGGGGAAGTGCTCAAGAGGGTCTCAATGGAAGTAGCCTCTTCCCCAATGGGAGACGCGAATGGGAATAGCGGCGAGGACATCCTGGTCCGGCTTCTACAAGTGGTTCTGGAAGGGAAGGACGAGAAGGCCAGGCGGGAGATGAAGGGTCTCGTCTCCAAGATGCTCCGCGAGAACAACGCCTCCAACGGCGTCGGCTGTGCTGGCGATCTCAGCAAGGAGTCTCTCTACTCCGCCTGCGACAGCTGCCTCCGGCTGCTCCGCCACCATTTCCTCCGCGCCGCGGCTTCGGACCCGGCAGAGGCCTCACAAATTGCTCGCCAGGCCGACAACCTACACTGGATCGTGGACATCCTCATCGATCGCCAAATGGCGGATGAGTTCCTGCGGACGTGGGCGGCGCAGGCGGAACTCGCGGAGGCTCACTCGCGGGTGCCGGTGATCCACCGGTACGAGGTGAGTCGTGTCACCGCGAGGCTCTTTGTCGGAGTGGGGAAGGGACAGGTGCTGGTGACGAAGGAGGTGCGGTGCCTGCTGCTTAGGACGTGGCTGGAGCCCTTCTACGAGGACTTTGGCTGGATGAGGCGGGCTTGCAAGGGGCTTGACCGGCACCTCGTTGAAGACGGGCTGGCGAACACGATACTGACATTGCCGCTGGGGATGCAGCAGGAAATCTTGCTGGCCTGGTTCGACCGCTTCCTCAACGCCGGCGACGACTGCCCCAACATCCAGAGGGGGTTCGAGGTGTGGTGGCGGAGGGCGTTCTGGAGGCGCAACGGGGAGCCCGACCGCCCACCGCAGCTGAGGATTGCCGCTGTTTGTGATAATTCTTGTTGAGGTTGGGAATGCACGCACATCAGGTGTTCGATCTGGGGCTCCCAGAAGAGCTGCTGTTGGTTGTTTGTGTTTTTGATTACTCGTTTTTCATTCAGGTGTTGTGGGTTTCGAGTTCCTAATTTTTTATGAGCCGAGCTACTTTGTAGAGAGGCTGGAAACTGAATCTAGCTTTGAGGTGGAAAGTGTTTGCAGCTGTAGTTGATGCACTTGCCGAAATTTAGAGCCGTTTGATTGAGCTTATGGTGAAATAAATCCGACCGGTGAGTAGCATGCTTAGCGAGATTTGAGTGGATTTTTGAGTAGTTTGGATCTGAGTTGATAATTGTGGATAGCATTTGGATAAATTTATTGTATGAATTTATGATTAGAAATGTGCGGAGCCTGCACTGATCACAGTGCTGATCTCAAGTCTTAATGCCATTGGTTTCAGTGCGGCAGCTTTTTCTTATGAGCAACGGTTGGAAATGCTTGCTTTAGTTCTCACATCACGCTTGAAAGCCAGTAGTAGTGCTGTCTCCATTGCTCTTTTGCAGCCTTGCAGCAAACTGGAGGCTAAATTTGGGGTTTGATTTTCGCTGCATTTGCAATTTGTCAGTTTAGAAAGAAAAAAAATCCGCTCGCTTCAAATATTCTCCCGTCCGTGTATTTTGTACGATGCAGATTCGGAAACTCAGTTTCAGCATCTCTAGGTTTTCAATTTTTCCCAGAATTTTCTCCATTTGCAAATAACCCATTTCTTTATTGGTAAAATCATTCGTGATTTCATGGGTCTTGATCAGGACACATACTCTGTTCAGCAACTCACCCACCTAACTCAAAAAAGAAAAAAAAAAAAAAAAAGGGCGCGAATGCAGAGACTACCTACCTGATTCCACGTAATTCACAACTTCTAGAGCCGGATTATTTCTTGATCAGACCAAATTAAATGTCAAAACTAATGACTTTGCTTGACAACGTTCTGCTTCAGAAACACAAGAAATGCAAGATAACGTTGTGGTTCGGAAATCTTTATATTTGATTATATTACTCGGATATGAATCTTTTTGTAATCGATCTCTGCTTTACATTTGGGTCAACTGAATCACATAATTTATAAGCTTAAAAAAGGGGGACAACCTTTCGTTTTCTCGGTGACATTAGCTCCTACACGAGCCAGATTCCACGCTTCCGTAATTAATAAGCTCTTGGTCTAAAGCACTCTTTGATTTCTCCCTGTGAATCATATGCAGCAGACGGATGGCAAGTTAAGCCGGATTCTTATTTAGATAATTACCATCAATGAGTTAACAAAATTTTTTTAAAAACCTATCTTACAACGACAATTGCCGTTAGCAATGACGCTAGACTCCTTTTTTTTTTTTTTTTTTCTGTATATGGAGCTAAACAATGACATCAGACTTTCAACCATCGAGGAATTATTTAACTCTATTTTGTCAAAAAAAAACATAAAATTTACTCTTGGTTTAAGTTAATCCATTAATTATGCAAGTTGCCATAATTATCCTGCTCTAACTAATATGATTAAGATCACTATACATTGTCATGATTTCCTGAATCTTGTCCAAAGATTACATCCTTTGTCATACCACCGCATGAGTATCAACCCCTTTACAATTCAGCTTTTCTCTGAAATTTATCCCATATTTCATTCAGAAAAAGTGTAATACAATCCGACATAATAAATAAGAATCTATCGCATCCATATTCCATCGAGCACTGAACTTCAAATTCTGATCGCATCGATCGCACGATCTTCTGCGCTTTTCTTTTCTCCTTCTGGCAAAGTTCGCCAGTTGATCTGCACTCCAGCAAGAGCCTGTGGAGCCATATGCCAGAATCCATGGAGAAGATAACACTGCCAGCTCTCAGACGCCATATGTGGAGGTATTCACAACCTGTCCTTGCCGGCTAGCCTTCGGCGGCTACGGCATTTTGAGCAACAATAGTTCTAGCATTCTACAACTTCCAAAACATCCAAATACAAGATTTCCATGAGATTTGGGACATGGGGACGAGATTTACTGCTTGGATATCCCAAATCTTCTGGAAGCACCTCGTCCGCACCACCAAACCCAATCCGCCAAAGGCCGTTTACCGTTGGCCTCGTTGGACCCAATTTTTCCCGCGTGGCGCACGCGGAGAACCCAATCGGAAGCCTCCGCGGAAAATTATTGAAGTTGTCGAGTCAAATCAGTATTCTTCGCAGCCAAGAACTCCCAAAACATAAATCCCACTTCTTGGCAAACTCCTCTTCTTTAATCTTTATCTTCTTCTTCTTCTTCTTAGGTTTTCGGCGGGTTCTCTCTTCTCTCTCGAAGGTGGAGATGGGCAAGAGCAGGGCCTTGAGAGGGGCCAAGACCCTCTTCTTCCTGCTTGCCATGACGGCGTCTTTGCTCGTCTGCGCGCCGCCGCTTTCCGTTGGCATCCTCGACGTCATCTTCCCTTCTGTGCTGTTCTCTGCCTCGTCTGGCCGCGCTTTCACCTTACCGGCTATCACTTCGCAACTCAAGAGCTATGATTTCCAAACCTCGCTTGTCGATGTGCCTCTTGTTTCCATTGCCAGATCCATTCTCGTCCTCTGTAAGTCATCTTTTTGCCATCTTCTGTTGCTTTCCGGCGATTGCAGAAACAAATTGAATGACTGAAAGTTTGAAGTCATGATGATGATGTTTGCAGGTGCTTATGGCTTCTGGGCTGGACGGGGGCCGTATCTTGTGATTACTATGGTGAGCAATTTTGCATCCGTTGTGTATGTCCTGATCAAGGCCTTGGCTGTGTGTGGAGCGGCATCGGCTTCTTTGGGTGCCGGCGAGGTTATCAGCCATAACGAGGTCCGGATAACGGGGGCTCTGATCTTGTGCTCCTTTGCCATGGCAATGGCGCATGTCGTCGTAGCTTACAGGACCAGCTGCCGGGAGCACCGCAAGATGCTTGTCTACAAAATTGACCTGGAAGCGGCACAGGTCCGTCTCCTTGTTCTCCATCCCTCCTGTTTGGTGCAGTTCTGTTCCTAACACAATTTTGATAAAGTACTTTTGATATTGATAGCAAAGTCGCGTTTAAGAAGCAAGCTTATTTGCTTCGCAATTGATTCACAATAGGGAGAAAAAACATTTATGTTATGAGAAAATTATCAATTTGTGTTACTTTTCTGACAGAAATAGCACATAATGCAGGTATCAAGTTACAGCAAGGTTGATTTTCCTCATTATCAGAAAATTGCACTCCATAGATGACGATGACTCCATACCCGCCTTCCATTTCCAGTGAGCCACTGGTCGGCGATTCAGGTGACAACTCTAAATTTTTTCTGAAATAATTCAGACTATGTAGTTCATCGATCATGTTGTTCTTCACATCACAGCGCATTTTCAGCTTATCTGAGTTTCTTTCTGATTTCATGCAGGTAAACTGAATTGAGTGGCTGTTCAGCTCAGCCCAGATTCAGAAAACCGTGTTGTCCAGGCCAAAATTTCAGAGACTTGGTGCGATGAGACATATGGATTTGTTTTTGTTTGTTTGTTTGTTTGTTTTTTTTTTTTTTTTTTTTTTTTTTTGGGTCATGGAACACCATCTGAAGGTGAAATCCATGAGCCAGTCAACAATGTTAGCTGTTGCCTCAACAGTTCAATTTTGTTGAAGAAATTATACGGCAATTCTTAGTTTTGGGTAATCACGCATATTTATTTGTTGAGTCATTTTTCTGCATAATCCAATCTGCGGTAATGTATAAATTTGCTCGAGTTTCGTCCGTCAGTATGCAATATTGCTTCTCTTTTATTTTGTCAAAATTCTCTGATAAATTCCGACACAATTAGATAGCATTCACCTTCTATGTTTTACGAATTTTCTTAATAGTCACATTTTATGTTCTTCAATTTTTTTTAAAGATTTTCTGTAAGAACCTTCATGGTTATCCCATCCAAACGACATTTGGGGCTGATGTGTCATATATGTCGAAAGATTTTAAGTTTGGATTTTGAAATCCATATTTATCGAAATCTGTTTGTTGTATCGAAACCAATTTATTTCTATTTCAATAATTTTTAAAATTTTTTAAAAAAAAATATATTTAAATTATTAAATAAAAATGCATAAAATATTTAAAAAATAAATTGTACCACCGAAATTCAAACCTGTGTCGAGTGAAACGACTAAAATAGACTTAATCATTTCGCACAAACTGCTGATATAAAATTAATAAATTTATTAAATTTGGTTTGCACCGAAACTTAAAATATTAATATGTAAGTCATCGAATCCTGCTCATTTGGGATTATTTAAGTTTGTATTTATTTATTTTCCCATATCATCTGCATTTTGAAAATTTTGAACAATAAAAAAAATAAAATAAAAAATGGCAAGTTTGGTGGAGATTAGACAGGTTTTTTTGTCTGCAACCAACGCAAGTGGTCCGTAGTGCGTTTCATCTGAAAAGCATTGACAACAATCCATCCAATAAGCAAGTTTCTATTCATATGCTCCCGTTGTCGAAGTTATATTTACATATGAATCCTTTTGTGTATAAAAGAAGGTGATGAGAAACTGCGGAACTCCTAAAAAAACATAAAATCTCCGTGTCCAATTTGATGGGCGGATGATTTGGGCAACTCAACCAAGAAATTTGGATGAGTTTGAACTCATCACAATTCATGGAAGAAGAGAGCATAGACAGGAGGACAATTTTGTCTTCAGACGCTATTAGAGTCCGTATAAAATATTTAAAATATCTTTATTTTATATTAGTAGTTGTTAAAATTTAATTAAAATATTTTTTTGTTAAATTATGATTATGATAAATTATTTTCAATAACTGGATTGTTGATAACTTTGATAGTCACAATTATGGTCAATTAACTTATATTAGAGGTTAAGAAGATTTTCATTTGAAGTATGTAAACTATCATTGGCTATAAAAATAATTTGAGCGTTGGGAGTCACTGCCACTGAAGAGTTTTCGATGATCTCCTTTTATTATTTATGTTAATTTTGATGATGAACAAATAATATTTGATAATTTACTTAAGTTGTGTGTAGCTAAAATATCTAAAACTCTCGAGAAAATATTTGAAAGTTTTGAGAAAAGAAAAGACACAATGATAAATTGGTTAGCGTGGCTTGATGAGATAAAAAGATTACTTAAAACAAATTGAAAGTGTCTACAACCACTTGAAGACTCACAAGTTGAAGACTCACAAGTAACATAACAAGGCCAAACCAACTCAAAAAATCGGCATTAACTAGATTTAGCTTTCTTTTATTTTTTTATTCTAGTCAAAAACTTTTTTAAGATAAATCATTTAGCATTTAATGTTGTATAGAGTTCTACATAAAGATCTTAATAGAGCTTTTTTGATTAAACTGAACATCCGATTCTAAACCAAACGTCCGATTGAGTCAAACTGAGAATTTTATTTTTAGTCTAAGATAGAACTAAACGTTCGGTTTGTAATCGGATATCCGATTGGCAAGGGGTTCTAACAGAACTGGACCTCCAGTAGGACTTTGAGTTAGTACTCATAAACTAGAATCGAACGCTTGCTTATCTGAAATGGACGTTGGTTCGGATTTTCTGTACGATTAATGACTAGTTTTTTTTATTAGTAGAGTGAATTAAGCTATGAGATCTCACCCTTAATGGGTAGATTTAACCCTAAAAGTATAAATAAAGTTGGAAAAATTTTCATTAATAACTTTTGCATCTTTCAATCTTTGTGAAAAGAGATTAAAGTCTTATTCAACTCTCTAACCATTGTTAAGCTCTAAACCTTTCAATCTTAAACTAATTTTCATTGCCTTTTTCTTTAATCTTGAGAAAACTTTGTGTGAGTTTAAATTGTACAAATCTTTTTGATTTTTTGACTTGTAATTTACTCCAAAGTTATTTGGAGTAGTTAAGAAACTTTACTCCAAATTAGAGTTGTATCTTGCTGATTAAAGCAAGAGGAATTATACGGGATTAGTTTCACCGACGAAATGACACACTAATGGAGTGTCGAAGTTCTCAACGTCGAGGTAAGGACTGTAGAGTAGGAACGGTTGGCCTCCAAATCACGTAAAATCACCGTGATCTCTATTCTTCTCTTGTTTAGCTTATTTGCTTGCAGGACAAATAAGAGAATCAAATGTGAATATATTGGTTAACCAATATGCACTCTTTAAGATGAAGCCAAACAAGTCTATCGCCGAAATATTTACTCCCTTTATCAATATTATTAATATTCTTAAATCTCTTGATAAAGCTTATACTAATAATGAGATTATTAGAAAGATTTCGAGATGTTTGCCTAGAACTTAGGATCCAAAAGTGACAATATTACAAGAAACCAAAGATCTCAATACACTACCCTTAGAGGAGCTTCTAGGATCTCTAATCACTCATAAGATGACAATGAAGGAACCGATTCAAAAGGACAATGAAGACAAGAAGAAAAATATTATTTTCAAAGTCAAAGAATCAACTGAAGATGAAGAGGAGGATAGTGATGAAGTCATGGTGCTTCTAATTAAAAAAGCCAAAAAATTTCTTAAGTAAAAGCACATGCCAAGAAAGTTAAGAAAGGGTGAAAAGAGTAATCCAGTTATGAAAGAAGAGGAAGATATCCTCACATGCTTTAAGTGTAAGAAGCTAGGCCATATGAAGGCGAATTGTCCTCTCAACATTCAATCTAATAAATTCAAGACTAAGAAGAAAAAGGCAATGGTGGCAACATGGAATCAATCTGAAGAGAAAAGTAATGATGCATCATTCACTGATAAACTTGTGAACCTATGTCTCATGACAAATGAGGATAAGATATGTGACTTATCTTTTGAGGAGTTGCAAGAAGCTTTTGAAGGATTATTTTTAAGATATGAAAAATTGAGTCTCAAATATACTTCATTGAGAAAGAAATTATCTGCACTTGGGAATTATTTTTATGCTTTGAAATCTTTTAAAAGCACTTGCAATTGTAAAAAGGATATAAATGCACTTCAAATAAAGTATGACATTTTGAAATCTTCTAAAACTACTTATAAATATTATAATGAACTTGCTATACTTAGAGATGATAATATTTATTTGAGAAAAACTTTATAAAACTTCTTTCATGAAAATATAACCTTGAACATGATTCTCAAAATCCAAAGAAATATTTTGAATAAATTTGGATTAGACTTTATTTCAACTTCTAAATTTAAGGGTACTAAAACTACTTTTGTAAAAATTTCAACTACAACTCACTCTCACTTAACTTGCACCTATTATTGTAGAAATGGGCTATCTCCTCTATTTGCTTAATTAAGAGAAAATCTTCTCTTAAGAAAATATGAGTACCTAAGGGGATAATTCCAAAAGCCAAGAAATCTAAATTAGTTTGAGTGTTCCTAAATTATCTCTAGTATAATCATGGTTGAAGTAAGAAGGGACGACTCATATACTTCTACTAGTTGTATCTATGATCATCCTTTAGCTAACATAGTAGAGATAAGTAATTTTATTTTATATTACTCGCATGATTATTTATATTTATATCCTCTTACATACTTCTTTTCTCTTCTAACCTTGAGGACTCATAATTGAGAATGGATACTTACCTAATTTTGATTTATTTGTTATGCCTACACTCTAAGAAAAAAGAAGAAGTGATTCCTCGATAGTAGATATTTAAGACACATGACGAAAAATTCATCTATATTCAAAGAGTTGGTAAGCAAAAATGGTGGATTTATTACCTTTGCTGATAACAGTAAAGGTAAAATTATTAGTAAAGGTAGTATTTATATTGGTTCTTCTATTATTAAAGGAGTACTTCTAGTTGAGAAACTTGAGCATAACTTAGTATTTATTTGTCAATAGTGTGATAAGAGTTTTTATATTTTATTCAACTCTAATCATTATATAGTTATGCATGATAATAGCAACATTATTGCTTTTGTTGGTCATCATAATCGAAACGTCTATACTATGGATTAAAATAACCTTATTGTTGAAAATGTTTTGTAGCATATGAGAACATGAATGGCTTTGGCATAGGCATTTTGGGCACACATGCATGAATATAATTGCTAAGATTAACTAGAAGGACCTTGTGAGAGGACTACCAAAGGCAAATTCATCAAAAATCAAATTTGTAATTCATGTCAAATGAGAAAGCAAGCAAAGTCCTCACACAAACCCAAGAAGGTGATGTTAATTATAAGACTACTTCAACTTCTCCACCTAGACTTATTTGGACTCGTTGAGACCACAAGTATAGAAGATAAAAACTATGCCTTTGTAATAGTTGATACTTTTCTAGATATATATGTGTATTATTTTAAGCAAGTAAAAGTGATACTTTTGATACTTGTGTTGGTTTTGTAAAATTGTTCAAAATGAGAAAGATTACTTGATTTTCAAAATTAGAAGTGATCATTGAGAAGAATTTGAAAATCATCAATTCGAAGAGTTTTGCAAAGAAAATAGTATTACGCATAGTTTTTCGACCCATGACACTCTACAACAAAATGGAGTTGTTGAGAGAAAGAATATGTTTATTCAAGAGATGATAAGAGTCATGCTTAACGAGTACTTCTTCCCCAAGTATTTTTGAACAGAGGCTGTTAACCGACTTACTATATCTTGAATATGGTATCTATTCAATCTATTCTCAACAAAATTCTATTTGAGTTGTAGAATGAGAAAAAACCTAACATTACATATTTTTCACATTTTTAGTTGTAAATATTTTATTTTGAATATAAAAAATTATTTATTAAAATTTCACTCAAAATCTTTTAAAGACATATTTCTCGGATATTCTTCTATCTCCATAGCATTTAGAATCTTCAATATAACCTCTTTAGTTATTAAAGAATCTATAAATATTAAATTTAATGAATCTAACCCTCGCTTGGAGAAAAAGTCTTTTGATGATGATATAGAAATCTCCAAGAGAATAGATGAATTGTAAATTTCAGAGGAAAAGGAGGGTGAAACTAGCAAGAATTCAAATGAGAAAAAAACTGATGATGGAGATGATGAGTCAAAGGAGGAAAAGTATGATAAGGAACTACCAATGGAGTGAAGATTCAAGAAAAATTATCCAATAGATCAATTATAGGTGATATTGATTAAGAGGTAAAAATTCGTCAAGCTCTTAAATATAATCTAAATCATATTGCATTTCTTTCTCATATTAAATCCAAGAATCTTAAGGAAGCTTAAAGAGATGAGAGTTAGATTCTTGTTATATAAGAAGAACTAAATCAATTTGAGTGGAATAAAATTTGAGAGCTTGTTCAAAGATCAAATGACTACCCAATTATTGGTACTAAATTGGTCTATAAAAATAAACTAGATACAAATGGTATCGTGGTTAGAAATAAGGCTAGATTAGTAGCCAAAAGTTTTAACCAAATTGAAGACATTAATTTTTAAGAGACTTTTGTACTTGTTGCACTCTTGGAGTCTATTCAAAATTTATTTGTGTTTGATTATTATGAAGGCTTCAAACTATTTCAAATGGATACCAAAAGTGTCTTTCTAAATATTTTCTTATCTGAATAAGTTTATGTTGATCAACCTCTTAGTTTTAAAGATTTGAATTTTTCTAATCATGTTTTAAAATTGAAAAAAACACTATATTGTCTTAAGCAAACTCCAAAACTTTATATGAGAGACTAAGTTTTTTTTCATTTCAAATGATTTTAAAAGAGATTGCATAGACACCATACTATTTGTTCTAAAAGTGCATAATAATCTATTAGTAGTACAAATTTATGTTGATAATATCATTTCGGTGCCACTAATAAAAATTTTTATGGGAAAGTTGCAAACACTATGAAGCAAGAGTTTAAGATGAGCATGATGAAAAAAATTGGATGTCTTTCTTCAACTCTAAGTACAATAAATGAAAAAAAAATCTTCATCAACCAAGTAAGGTACACTAAAGAGCTACTCAAGAAGTTCAACATGGATGAAGCCAATGCTATAGGAACTCTTGAGCCATTCAACCAAATTGGACAGGAATGAAGATGGTAAAAAAGTTGATGAAAGCGGTATAAAGATATGATACATGATTTATTATATCTTACTGTAAGTTAGCCTAATATTATATTTTATATTTACTTATATGCTAGATTTCAAGCATTTAGTAGGAAATCACATCTAGTTCCCATGAAACTTATACTTAGATACTTTAAAGGCATACTAGACTTAGGATTGTGGTATTTAGTAGATGATTATTTTGATTTGATCAATTTTTGTGATGTGGACTATGCCTGATATTGTGTGGATAGAAAGAGTACTAGAAGTACATATCAGTTTTTTGAAAAATCTCTTATTTCATGGAGTTTCAAGAAACAAAACTTAGTGGCTCTTTCTACTGCCAAAATCAAATATATAGTTGCGGGGTGTTGTTACTCTTAAATCTTATGGATAAGGTAAACACCTTAAGATTTGGTTGTGATTTTTTAAATATACCAATTTATTATGATAATACTAGTACAATCAGTTTGTATAAAAATCCGGTACTACATTCTAATTCTAAATATATTGATATTTGCAATAATTTTCTTTGAGATTATATTTTTTTAAAAAATATTTTATTGATGTTTATTGAAATTGATCAACTCACAGATATTTTTACAAAACTTTTAGACAGGACACAATTTTATTTTATTCGAAATGCTATTAGTATTATAAAGCTTTCATGATTATAAGAGTTTTTGGGATTGGGTTTTTAGCCTCATTTATGAACTTTAGTGGATTTTGTAGTTTTGTTTGAATTGAACACTTGATTGATAATCATACATTTAATTATGAATAATTTTGTACTATTAGAATTACAGTTGGATGTCCATTTGACAAACAAACATTCGATATAGAGATCTGTACTGCTATTTTCTTACTGTTGGATGTTTGATTGATGAATCGGATGCCCAATACATAATTGTAGGGCCTAATTTTCAAGTTTAAAACCCTAGCTACTGATCCTTTTCCCCTATTTATCGCATGCGATTCCCATCCCTCTCTGGCAATCCAAGGCTTCACCTCAAGTTGGCTCTATTTCCTTCAATCTCTCATCCTCACACACCTTAATTTCGTATTCTCTTATTTAAATGACTAAGAGAATCAAGAGTTTTATCTTCAAGAAAAGGAAGAGTGAATGATCATCTTCTTCCCCTGGTAATAATCCCTTTTCCTTTGAATTTAAGAGTCATTTACTCAATTTCAAACCAAGTTTGCCAATTCTCACATTATTATTCCTCACACCATTGATTTTGATGATCTTCACTCTTTAGGGTCCGTTTGGTACGGAGTCAAGGTCAAGGTCAAGATTAAAAGAAGGGGTAAAACGTAAAACGCTAATGCGGTCAAGTAAATCCCATTTGGTCCTTGATCTGGTTAACAGATGGTTAAAATTTTTTGTTGACTAAAATGCCCTCGGTTGAGTACTGTACATATTACTGTTCATCTTCTTCTCCGGCGAAGATTGCGCACGAAGCCGGCCGCCCGAGCTCGCGTGCGGAGCCGACCGCTCGAGCTTGCCCGTCGCGAGAGCTCGCCCCCGGAGGCTGGGCGCCCGAGCTCGCCCGAGGTCACCCGCGGAGCCCGCCGGCCGAGCTCGCGCGCGGAGCCGGCCGCCCGAGCTCGCCCGCGGAGCCCACTGCGAGAGCTCGCCCCCGGAGGCTGGGCGCCCGAGCTCGCCCGAGGTCACCCACGGAGCCGGCCGCCCGAGCTCGCTCGAGGTCACCCGCGGAGCGCGGGTTTTACTGTTCATCGATCTGAGCCGTCGAATCGAGATCCAACGGTTCAGATCAAGTGACGGTATTCAGCTGTTACCCGATTTGAGCCGTTGGATCGAAATCCGACGGTTCAGATCAAGTGAGAGTATTTTAGTCAAAACATGGTTAAAATTTAAATGAATAAAATAATATTAGTGCGGTCAAATTTTTGGTGTTTGAAAGATAATCTGGTCTGGACGGGGTCAGCTTAGCCCTGACCTCGTACCAGACGCACCCTTAAATCTCAAGACCCTATTTGATATTCAAGGTTGGACATCTCTTTTAACTAGATGTGAAACCCATTATGATTAAGATATTCACGTTTTCTATACAAATGCCAACTTTGATAAAAATTCTATTACTTTTGATATGTTATATGATAATGGACATATGTCTCTTACTATTGTTATTCTAGGCTCTATCCTTAGTATACTTGCTATAGGGGAAGGACTAATTCTTACCTACAGATAATCTAATTGGATTCTCTTTTATCAGTCCGTTGTTGAGATCGTCTTTAAGGAAAATAGGGGTAAGGCCATGTGGAAACTACAGTCTCCCTTCGTCCTACCTAGAGCTTATGTTCTTCATCAAATTCTAGGTTATGCGATCCTTTCCAATGGTGGCCATAGAAATGAAGTCTCATCTACTAAATTATTTTATCTATAGTCTTGTGATTGGTTGTATGGTATGTCTATCTTATATCATTATCCACTATATGTGCCATTATATCCAACACTTCATGCCACCCTCAGTTTTCCTAGCATCATTATCTTGATTCTTCGAAACTTTGGTCCTCCTGCTCTTCAGCATGACCCCTCTCTATCCCACCCGTACACATCTGTTGATGCCTTCTCTCACTTTACACTCTTTCGGATGGAGTTTTCCTTGTGTGATGGTTCTTGGAATTAAGAGGAGGATAGTGATGAGCAGAATGAGGAGGCTGAGATCGATGTCGCAGAGTGCAATCTAATAAGAGGTCATGGAAGCGTTGGCCCTTCACATGCCTCATCCACCAAATTTGAGGCTGATTTTGCTGCAAAGCTTGCAAATTTGGAGGATTTAGCATAGCGGACAACCGAGCAAGTCACCCAACTCAAGATTTCAGTGGATGAGATATTGATATGATGCACACATCCATGGATAGACTATCAGAGATGATTTGCACACTCGTAGACCGCTTGACTTCTTGATCATCTCCAAGACGTAATCCTTAGACTTAAAGTTTATTGCTTTTATGCTTTTAGAGTTTATGGACCTTATTTTTCTTGTATGGAATATGGTTTCAATGTTTTGGGCCTATGACTTGTGGCATATGGATTGGAGTCTTGTGACTTGATGGTTTATGGTTTTGGACTACGGATTTTGGTTTATAATTTAGTACTATGTAACTTGATGTTTTGACTATTTTATGGATATCGTTAATTTTTATCTTATCTCCTGGATATCACATTCTTATAATGCATCAAGTTAGGGAGAGCTTAATCTCAGTTATACAGGTTGTGGTGATATTGTTATTTTTTTATATAACCTATTGTTTCTATTAATTCTTTAGCATGTATTTAGGTTGTACTTATTACAGTTATAGGGAAGACTTTGTTCACTTATGCCTATATGGTTCCCTTTTTTTAATGTCAAAAGGAGGAGAGCTAGAGCTACATTAATATATTAGGTTGATCTATTAATCTATTATAGTGATTCACTATGTTGCTTTATATTCTCATGATCATATGTATACTTACATGCTTGTCCATGCTTTAAATTTTAAATATTTTATTTATAAGTTTGTCATCATCAAAAAAGGAGATATTGTTGTCCTTCCTAATTTTGATAATAAACAAATGATATTTGATAAACTATTTGAGTTGCATTTAACCAAAATACTTAAAACTCTCAAGAAAATATTTGAAAGTTTCGAGAAAAAGAAAAAGTGCAATGGTATATCAGCTAGCATGACTTGATGAGATAAAGAGATGGTTTAAGACAGCTTGGAGGTGTTTAGAACCACTTGAAGACTTACAAGTGACACAAATAAAACCAAAGCAACTCAAAAAATAAGTATCGACTAGGTTTAGCTTTTTTCTATTTTTAAGTCAAGTTGAAAACTTATCTGGGATAAATCATTTAGCATTTAATGTCATGTAAAGTTCTACAGGAAGCTCTTAATAAAAATTTTATGAGTGAGATTAGATTGATAATTTCAATTTCAGTCTAAGGCAGAACCAAATGTCCGGCTGGCAAGTGGTTCTGACAGAACTGAACATCCGGTTGAAAACCAGACATTCAATAGGACTTTGAGCCAGTACTAATAAACTAAAATTAGACATTCGGTTATCTGAAACGAATGTCCGGTGTCAATTTTTGCATAACTAATGACTAATTTTTTGATTGTTAAAGTGAACCAAGTCATGAGAACTCACCTTTAACCACTAGATTTGATCCCAAAGGTGTAAATAAAGTTAAAGAAAATTTCATTAATAACTTTTGCATCTTCTAATTTTTATGAAAAGAGATCAAAGACTCATTCAATTCTTTAGTCATTATTAACCTCTAAACCTTCCAATCTCAAACTAATTTTCATTTACCTTTTCTTTAATCTTGAGAGAACTTTAGTGAGCTTAAATTGTATAAATATTTTCAATTTTTATACTTGTAATCCACTCCAAAGTTTTTTGGAATGGTTAAGGGACTCTATTCCAGATAGGAGTTGCATCTTGTCGGTTGGAGTAAAAGAAATTGTATGGGACTTATTTCACCAACAAAATGATACACTAGTGAAGTATTGAAATCCTCAAGATTGAGGTAAGGACCGTAGAGTATAAGTGGTTAATTTTCAAACTACATAAAATCACAGTGATTTTGATTCTTTTCTTGTTTAGCTTATTTGTTTGCACTCATGATTGATTGTGAATTGATTTTGAATCATGATTGTGGGAAATTGACTTTAGTTATCAAAAAAGTTCGCCTTGTTATTATACATCTAATTCACCTCTATCCTCTTAAGTGATTATTGTGATTTTACCTTCATGGTTCTTCTTTGTGTAAATCAATAGAAGGACGACCTAATAAATCAAAATTTCAAAGAATCTCCCAAATCAAAATTAGTTCCATTAACAACGTGGATCAAGTTCTATACTATTTGTGAAAGAGCTTCTACAAAATTTTGTCTCTGCTCCAATCCAAGTTTGAGATAAATATATGATTTAATTATATCATTGACATCATAAGAGAGAGAGAAAGGATTGTGAAGATGGGAAAAGTGGCAGAGCTCGCCGACAAAAAACAAAATAAACGATGGAGAAGAATAAAAAGGAAAGAAAGGGAAGGGCGGCCACAATAGAGAAGGTGGCAAAGCTCATCAACAACGAAGAAGATGATAGAGATTAGGACCAAGGGATCTAAAGATTATTTTTCCAATTTTTCACATATTAATTAAAATTTAATCCCTAATAAATCACTCAACTAGTTAGGAATAAATATATAATTTTTAATTTAAAAAGGGAATATAAAATTTCATAAATTTTTTTTGAGGAATTACATACCATTAATTTCTGTGAGTAACATATTTTGTAATAAAAGTGAATTCTTGCGATCTAATTTTTTGAAATCTCAAACTAAAATATTAACTCAAGATTTTACCGAGTTTTTGTACTAATGGTAATTATATATGTTGTGAAAGTCTAATTCACCATGATTTTGATTCGAGAGACTCTTTAGATCTATTAGACCATCTTTCTATTAATATATAAGGAGAAAGAACCATAAAGAAAACCACAAAAACTGTCAAATAATATTCTTTTCAACACCCAAATTAGTAAAGAATAAAAATAATGGATCTAAAAAGTTGATGTTCATTTTTTACCTTAGCGAGTACTCTACTATTTATATTATGCAGAGGTGATTTAACATATCTAAAATTTCTTGATCTTATTCAAGATACTGATCAAATTTCCTATAACTAATTGTTATCAATTCCGAATCTCTTGAAATTATTTTTTGGAAATAAAATATTTATAAGCACTTGTTCGATCGAACTATTAATATTTTAAGGCTATCAAGCTTCCTTACTCACCTCGAAGCGATCCTTAGTAATGATTTCAAAATTGACTTCAGTTGTCCTTATTGGTGGTTTGATCTATAGGTTGAGTTTTGATTTTTTGACTCAAACTAATTTAGTTTAATGTATCATCAATATTTAATTTTGATATTTTTATGTAGAGTTATATGTAATTACAAGAAATAATAAATATAAAATAAATTAAAGTCAATCATATTGTTAAACATAATAGATGAGGTAAATTAAGCTCGTTCATTTTATCACATAAAGTTTCAAACAAAATGGAGAAAAATTATTACACAAACAATAAATCTAAACGCAAATTAAAGTTTTTTTAAAAAAAACTATAATAAAAAATCTAACTTACTGATTTGTCCATTTGTGGTTCTAGTTCTCTTTTTTCTGTTTTATTAGTTATACTTTTCTATTATTTTCATATTCTGGTTCATTTGTCTATACATAATTTAAAATAAGATTTCTTGACAATATTTCTTAATAAAAGATTTCTTGATTAAAAATCTATATATTTTTTTTATCGCACATCACAATCAAATCTAACAAAAGAAAATAACTTTTTCGATAGGCAAATTTACTCCTTAACACTATGTTTAATAAATGAAACAAAAGACTAATATAGCAATCAAATATTTTATTATTGTTATATTTTGGAGATTTAAGATGAAGCAAGTTTAGGATTTGGGCTTCGGTAACTTATAAGTTTTGATTATCTCCATAATTTTAAATATTTTATGACTTTAAATATATTAAAATTTTAAAGTAATTTTTTAAATTGTTTAATTATGATATTTATTGGAATTGATAAGAAATTTAAAACTTTGAGACGAAGAAAACAGGAGATGGAGACGGAGAAACAGCTTCACGAGACCCTGCGGATTTAATCTCATGTGTTTCTTTTTGACTTATTTTTCAAATTCCAAATTCCACAATTCAGCCTATTCGAGCGACTCCAATTCGGTATTAACTCGGCCGATCCAAGCCGTGAAGCTTAAGTTATGACAATATTTTGACATTTTTCGCCCCATTCGAGTCAACTATGTGTCGAATTTATTTGTTTTCCAGTGGCATTTGCGCAAAAATTTGTATGCTTAACCGAGAGAAACCACAAACGTCAAGGGTCTATCTGAAAAAATCCTTTTTAAAATATAGTTCTACGTTCAAATGTGGTAATGATTTCTGCAACTTGCTCTTTAGGGAAACGTTAAGCAATTTGCGAGCGCAAGCTGTGGATCACATGAAAGCCTCCCAACCATCTCTTGACTTTCAGTTGTTGTTTCTCTATAAAGACTAATCCACTAGCCCTTTCTTTGATTTCTTTTTTCGTTTTGCTTAAATAATATTTTGAAAAAAAAAAAACATATTAGTCTCTCAAAATTTTCAAATTTATGCAGAAATCCTTAACTTGTTAAATATTGCATATAACTCCCTAAGGTTCATGGGATTTATTTGGAATGAAAAAGCTCTTAAAACTTTCAACC
The DNA here is from genome assembly GCA_005019695.1 of Trichopus zeylanicus subsp. travancoricus. NCBI lineage: Eukaryota > Viridiplantae > Streptophyta > Magnoliopsida > Dioscoreales > Dioscoreaceae > Trichopus > Trichopus zeylanicus. Next base: position 122,290 of record RXID01022410.1, read on the forward strand.
TTTCTCCGTCCCCATCAGTTTGATGGAAGCTTGACGATTAACGTTTTATACGGACAATGATTTTGGCAGAAATTTAAGGAAAATCATTCCTTTAAACATTGAATACTCTTAACTTTGATGTTACAAAAAATTTTAGTGACTTCTTGTTTTGTAGATTTCAATAATTAATATGAATTAAGTAATTTTCTCTCGTGTATTTCTTGTTTTGTAGATTTCTAATTTTAGCTTGAATTTATTTTATTTGGATGCAAAATTGGGAAGAAGAATATCAGCACTTCTTTCGTTTTTTGTTTTTTGGATGTAGGTCATTTTCGAAAATAATGAAAGTACCACTTTTGTATGAGTTTGAAAATGAATTAGAATTGAGTTTCACGACAGAAGTTACACTTTGGATGGACAAGTGGGTAGATCCCACTCCTTCCACTTCTCCCACTTTTTTATCCTAAAGTGATGCTTTCAAGACTTCTAAAGGAGTACTTACAGTCTAATTATTTTAATTAAATTATATTATAATAGTATTAGTATTAAAAATTATAAATTTATTTGACATATATTATGTTCACTTAATGTTATCAGTTTATTACTTTATATTACTCTAATTATCCTAATTATAGCATAATTAATTAATTATTATTTATATCCTAGATATATTAACATTTTTTATTATCCTAATTATCTTAATTTTATTTATTTTGTTAATATTATTTTTAATTACTCTAATTATTAAAAAAATTATAATTGAATATTACCATATTTTTAATTAATTTTTAAAATTATAATTGTATAAATTTTATCGATTAAAAAATATTATATTTTTAATTAATATGACTATTAAATCACTTTTCTACTCTCAATTATCACTTTTATCTAAATAATTAAACTCATATTTTTTTATTTCGAATCTATTGAAATAACCAAACTCATAGAACTTCCATGAAATGGCACCATCAATATCATCCTATAGCAATTATTGCTTGATGATATTCACGAAAAAAAGTGGCTGAGTGGTCTTTTAAAAGATAATTTCTCACTGTGATAACGACCTCCTTCTCCATTTTTTGTGCCGTCTTCCGGCGGACGAGAAAGGACCGCCATGCAACAGTATCAGAAAGCAACGTGAAGTTCCAGAACTGCCCCTTAATTAATATATCGGAGGACCACGGTTGGATAACTCATCTCAGAGATTAAGTTGACGACTGTAGGATGAAAGTGAAAAGATCTTGTCCTCTCTTTTCTTTTATTTTCTCAACTCTTTTGAACTAAATCATCACCTTCACTCTTCATTTTTCCATTCAAAGAATCATATTTGATTTGAGCATTAAAATTTCTCCTCAAATTAATTTGGACTGGCATCAAGCGGTGCTCTGCATTGCAGGTCTTAGGCCTGGTTGAGAGGGGAGCGAGGCACATCCGAACCCGAAACCAAAGGGACACAATAATAGTATATAACAAGCGAGGACTCACATGGCATCCTAAATGATTTCAAGGATTAAGAAATAATTATCTCAAAAGAATCAAAACTCTTAACCATGTGCGCAGCACAACGCTTGAGGCCACGGCTTCAGTTTCTATTTTCTAGGGGCGCCAAAATTAGCTAGTTTTCCGAAATTTACAGAAAACACCAATATTTTGTTCAAACCGCGCGTCGGCGCTTTCAACATTTGCAAAGAACTCCGAATCTTTTTAGTTTTTGTAGAAGTTTCCGATCTAGTTCTACAATTTTGATATTTGCAATTCTAAATATTGAAAGGGTGTGCATAAAAAAAGAGCGGTTTCGGAAAACGAAGTTGACCCCGAGGAGTCAGTCAGTGCCTGCGTCCCACAAAAAAAGAAAGAGAAAAGAGTTTTTTATCCAGACTCTCTGATCGGTGATCGTTAACAAAGTTTTTATTTGGTAAATTAATTGGGTTTTCTTAGAATTTTGGAGTTGGAGACGGGTTGGAAACGCGGAAAGCGCCCGTCTTTTATTCGACGTCTTGTTCGTGAAGCCTCTTCGTCTCCATTTGCCGAGGGCGGGAGGAGGAGCCGCGCCGCCGTCGCAGCCGCAGCCATGGTGTCCAAAGACCAAATCGAGAAGATGCAGCTCCGCCAGAGCTACCGCAACGTCTGGCACACGGATCTCATGAGCACCATCGGCGCCGACTTCCCCTGTAATTCAATCAATCGATCAGCCCCCCTCCTTCTTCCGATCAATCAAACGTTCCCCTTTTTTTTCTTTCTTTCTTTCTTTCTTTCTTTTCCTATCTCTGATGCAAATGCCTCTGTTTCTCCGCAGATTGCTGCCTGTCGCTTTGGTGGTGAGTGATCCTACGCTAAATTTTCTTGTTTTTCTTGTTGTTAATATTTTGACGCCATGATCTGGAAGGCAATCGCAAGAAAAAAGATGGGAAATTGAGATTTGCTGACGTTGTTGTGATTCATTTTTTTTTATTATTGAGAGATTTGACTTAGATCCCTATAACTAGCACGGGTACGGATCAGAATATATATAGAATTTGCAGGTCATTACTGATATACCTTCAAGTTTGTGCCAAACCTCAATCGAAAAGTGGTTCTGAGCATCTTCGAGGCCTGTTACTTGTTAGAATTTAATTCTACAGTGATGCTGTCTCTAAATGTAGTTTGATCGTGTGGAATCCATTATAGACATTCAAGTTCCATGTTTTTCAGTTTGAGATATCTTTTTTGTTTTTGGATTCTGTTTCATGTTCTGTTGTCATTTTTTTACCTAATATTGTGTATGTTAAGTAGTGATTATGCAATAAATCTACTCACATGTTATGTTACTGAGTCTGGACTCTATTGGATTTTGTCTTTGAACTCATTCTAATGTTCATCTATGGAAATGAAGGACATACATGAGATCATTATTATCTCTCGATAGGTATTTCTAATCTAATCTTGCTTATATGTATGGCCATTGGCACAGGAGCCATGTTTGTCAAAATAAAAAGCTCATTTGTCAATTGAACTACCATAGTATGCTAAGTTGTTTTCTGTCATTGCCCATATATTCCCTTACCGAACGCTTGATTCAAGCATAACTTTTTCATCAATGTCTAATCTAATGATGCTATTTTAGCCATATTTTCCTTCAGTCGCATATCTTGTACTTTTTTACTTTTTATTTGTGATTTACTGGCATGGAATAACTAACTAAAGTATTTTTTGCTTGTCGATAAGTTAAAATTTCATCTATGAATCTCATGAGTAAATTGCAACCAGATGCAGTCTACTAAATTGTTAGACAAATTTACATTAACCTTATTGTCTTTATTAGCATAAATTTCTTTACTTATTTCCTATTTACTAATATCAATTTTTCCAAGGTATGCATATCATGTGATCATACAAGCTGTAGATAATATTAAACCTATCAGTTGATTCTAGTCATAGTCCTCTGTGAGTTTTTTCAGTCTTTTAAAACTTTCTTTGTGCTGATATATAGTTGTTGATTATGATCCATGACTGATATTAGATAGCTTGAAATTCTTTTTTTTACACATATTGGAATATTATCTTCTCATGGTATGTTCTCACGCATTAATATTCACAATTATATTACTCATCATATTCCAGTGTGACAGTGTCCAACTGTATGCTTCTGTTTAAGCAAGCAGGAAATTAAAAATTTGTTTTTACTCATGATCTTGTTTCCTCTATAGTGGGCCATGTGTTTCATACATGCTTCGGAAAAGAGCTCTATACAATGACATGTCAAGGTAACATAAATTAGCTATTTATGTAGCAAAGAATGCAAAATTTTGTTGACTTTCTTTTTCTCCTGACTTCCATTTGTTTTATGTTATAGGTATGTCTGTTGTGCTGGATATCTACCATGCAGTGGCAAATGTGGGGAGAGTCGATGTCCAGAATTTTGTCTCTGTGCAGAGGTATTATGCTGCCCATTTCAAACATCATATCAGGCTTACTTTCTATTTGCTTCTTAATTCTCCCTTTTAGCAAATTGACCTGGTCAATGCTTACTTTACAAATGCATTACCTGCACTAAATGTGTTACCTCTGACATACCAATCAACATTATAAATTATGTTACCATCATGTAAACAATAAGAGAATTGCTTAGTATGTGGAAGTTGAATCACATTAAATCTTTTTTAAAATGCACATTTTATCTATTGGTTAAAATGTGATTTAGTTGTTTGGCCATGTTGGTATTTGATGAAATGGGTTGCTCATCAACCATCATCAGATTAATCATGCATATGTTGATTTGATTCAGATGCATATGAGAATCTCTTTGCAAAAGTCGCAAAAGTGGAATTGTGATAAATAGAAAAATTTAACTTCCCTTGAATTCCAAAATTTGTATTCTTTTGTAGTATATCAGATGTCAAAACAATGCAAGCTTTCAGAGCTGTTCAAATGTTGGTTCAGTCTTGAAGCTTTGGAATAATACTATATTAGACCAAATGTGTATTGAACACCACATAACCCATCAATAATTTTTGCAATCGGTAGCTTTCTTCATCTCTCCAGAACTCCGTCTATAACAGGAACAACTTAAACTGTCATAACTTAAAGTCACATGTATCTATAAATGGATTATACATTATTATTGTTAGTCATCACTGGTTCATCGTGGACATCAGTTTGGTGGTCTACTTGATTCTGGATGCCTTTGGAACAATGTAGTTTCATTTGTAGCTGGATATAGATGCTTGGAATGAAATTAGATTTCCTAATGTTTCTTTTCCGTGAGCAACAACTGATATAGATATTGATCTTTTCCACTGGTTTTTTCAGGTTTTCCTCTGTTTTGGTAATTCAGTGGCCTCAACCCGTTTCTTGCTGCAAGATGAATTCAACATACAAACCACCCAGTGTGATAATTGCATCATTGTACTTTCTCCTTCTCACTCTATTTGTGTGCTATGTGTGTTTACAATTGTTGCCATCCAAATTTCTAAACCAATATTTTCATGTGTAACAAATGCAGGGATTCATGTTCTGCCTACAGCAACTCGCATGTATCTTCTCCATTGTTGCATGCATCGTGGGCAGTGATGAACTTTCAGAGGCTTCCCAGATACTCAACTGTTTGTCTGATTTTGTTTACTGGACGTAAGTTTTTTCTCCTTTGCCTTGATGAAGCTGGAATTTTCAGAGAGCTTGACATTGTTTTGTGTTCATTGTGCAGGGTCTGTTCATGCATGCAGGTAAAAGCTAAAACCAGTCCTTCAAGCCAACCCTATTAAGTATTTTCAATCTAACGAGTGCTATCTCTTGGTGAGTTCAGACACAGCACAAGGTTGAACTGGACAAGAGGGACGGAAAATTTGGACCACAACCAATGATGGCAGCACCCCAAGTTCAACAAATGTCACGCCTAGATCAGCCAATTCCAGCAGCTGTGGGTTATGCACCTCAGACAGCTTGGGGCCAGGCATATGGTTATCCACCACCACCTCAGGCTCAAGGTCATGGCTACCCACCGGCAGGTGGTTACCCCACTGGTGGCGCCTATCCAGCATCCAGTTATCCCCCTGCGGGTGCCTACCCACCCCCAAATTATCCTCCTGCTGGTTATCCTAAGTGAATGGCGGATAATGCTTGAAGCACAGTACCCCATTTAGAGATTTCAAATTCATAGATGCTGATTGTATGTTGATTTCCTGCGTTGTCCTCGATTGCTATGTGCTCTGTTGTAAACTGATTCAGCTTGTGTTTACTGGAAGTCACTGGGAGGATGTTTCTGAAATCAATTATGTTCATTGTGCTCCTTATACTTGTCTAATTCCGTTTCTTCTTTACATCATTCGAGCTCAAGGTAAAAAGTTAAGTCAGATAATATGCACCCTCAGATAGATAAATAGATGGTTGAAACCGGTGAGCCTGATGGATTCACTCACCGTCTCAGCCGTGAATCTGGGTATCATTGCATTGATGGGCTTTTCCTACATCTTGCCCTGATTTAGTTTGAGATTAGGACTAGTCTTAGTTTTAATCAAATTAACAATTAAATATCAAAAAAGTCAAACTAAAATTTTTTTTATTTTTTTAAAAAATTAATATTACTTATTTTAATTTATTAAAAAAAATAATTAATTATAAAAAATTAATTAATCTTGTTAATATTGAATTATTGTTAAATTAATTTTGATAAAAAAATATTAAACAAATAATGAAATATTAAAAAACTAATTTGATTAAACATTTCGTTATTAGTCTAATATTTTTTATTTTTTAGTCAGACAATCACACGCCTCGTAGGGTCCGGATTTGGATATGTGGCCGACCCCAACTTTTTCCCCAGGTGTGATGCCTATCATGGTATCAAAATGATGGTCATGCATTTTTTATAACAATATAACAAGTCAAGTCAACCCTCCCGCCCTTTTACCGATAAAAAGTCAATCCTCTCCGGGACACCATCGTCGACTTCTACTACGACGCACTTCATGTATCAATGGGTAGGAATTAAGGTTAAAATTTCGATCGAAAATATTTTTTATTTTAAAATATATTATTATATTTAATATAATTTTTCTTAGTATAGTGGTAAAGTTTTATTTTGGTGTCGATGAAATCTGGATTCAAATCTAAAAATTTAATTTTTAGATTCTCACGTATTTTTTTTATTTTTTATCAAATTTTTTAAAAATTAATACTTTAATATATATTTTTAAAAAAAAATATTTTTTTTAAATATTTTTAAATTAAAAGTCAAAGTTTGATTAAAAATTTTTAAAAATAATTTGACCGAAATAAAAAATAATTAAAATGATCAAAACAAATTCGTTTCCTTGCATGTCAAAACTGATAAGGAAATGGAAACTTAAAGCCTTGAACAAAAAAAATGGCCATAACATAGTATAGTTTAGTTCCTCGCACGAACTCTTTGTGAGCTAAATTTTCAGCAATTTTATATGCTTTTGAATAGAGCTGAAAACTTTCAACTTGCAAGCACGTCGCCTACCAGACAACAACTCAAGATATCGGTTCTCTAGTTCATGCTGGCAACTCACAAAGCCTTCCACTATATCTGATCCGGATAAGCAACTCGGAACATTCCCCACATTAACACTATAAATTTTCATTTGCATGCGACAATGGAAGCAAAAACACTGAGAGCTTGCCCAAACAGAAGTCTCCCATGGTTTCTTCCTCCTGTCTCTTCATCCTAGTCATGATGGTAACCACAAATGGAGCCACCGCCGGAGCATACAGGGCAGCCAAGGCAGGATTCAATCCTACCCCCTGGTCTCTTGCCCACGCCACCTTCTATGGCGACGAGTCGGCATCCGACACCATGGGTTTGTACTTCGTATTCCAACTGACATTGCAGTAAAACCTTCAATAACTGAACGGGAACACCATGCTTCCTTGTTGATCTCTTTAGGTGGAGCTTGTGGCTATGGGAACCTGTTCAACAACGGCTACGGGATAGACACGGCGGCGCTGAGCTCGCGTTGTTCAACAACAGCAACGCTTTCGGGACTTGCTACCAAATTCGGTGCGTACGCTCCCCTTGGTGCTTCCGCGGCTCCCCGATCACCACCGTGACCGCGACCAACCTGTGCCCGCCGAACTGGTCGGAGGACTCCAACAACGGCGGGTGGTGCAATCCTCCCCGGAGCCACTTTGACATGTCGAAGCCGGCGTTCATGAAGATCGCCAACTGGAAGGCCGGCATTGTGCCCATCATGTTCCGGAGAGTGCCATGCATGAAGAAGGGAGGCTTAAGGTTCTCATTTCAGGGTAACGGATACTGGCTGTTAGTCTACGTGATGAACGTCGGCGGCGGAGGTGACGTCGGCAGCAAGTGGGTAAAGGGGAGCAAGACTAGATGGATCAGCATGACCCACAACTGGGGAGCTTCCTACCAGGCCTTTGCCACGCTCTCCGGCCAGGCGCTCTCCTTCCAGGTCACCTCCTACAGCACCCGCCAGACCATCGTCGCGCTCAACGTCTCGCCGCCAAGCTGGAGCGCCGCGCTCACCTACCAAGAGTCCGTCAATTTCTCCTGATGTTGTTTTGGTGTGCCGTTTGCAGATTGTTGTCTTGGACTTGTGTTTGTGCTTTTTTAGAAAGAATCAAAGATCTCTATTTTTCATTTGAGTTGTCAAAGTCATAAGACCAAATATTCTGATTTTTAGAAAAAAACTGAATTTGATAGTTCCCAATTGTATAATACCAAAATTGAAAGTGTTAATTGAAATGTAATGTATGAACTGAAATGACTGACCTATGAACAGTTTTTTAAAAAATCATTTATATCACATGTTTTATGATCCAGAAAAGGATTTTACATCATGAATGGCGATAACTTCTTTTATCTCAAAGTCATAAAATTCTCCACTCAATCCTGATCGACCATATGTATTGCACATACAGAATTACCATCTTGATGAAGTTATGAGGGTATGGACATCATTTAAATCGTTGGCATTTATACAAATTTATGCTTCTAAAGAAATGGTTGTCGAAGTCTTCACATTGTTATTCCTAACTGTGAAAAGTTTATGTCCAGATGCTTGCTTCAGTCTCTGCTACTTAGTCAGCTATTTGCACTAAGATAGTGCTCCCTTACCTGTACAAAATAAGCATATCTTTTTACCCCACATCAACAAGAACAAAATCAGAAAAGGAAAAGGATGCAAAACATTCGGGATAAAGGAATATGCAGACATACCTCTTTCGCTTTGATTTCAAGCTAGTGGCTGACTGTGAGTTACTGTGCCAATTGCGTTTTCTTTGGTTAATGAACCAGTTGTTGATTTGCTTCAGCTGCAAACCAGTCTCTTCCACAAGTTTTGCCTTGTCATCTTCCTGCATACACCATAGGAAAGTGATCATTTTCTGCTTACAGTGTAAAATAGTTTCAGAAATTTAAATTAAAAGCTTCACGTCAAATGTAGCTTATGTTTTTGATAACTAATATATATGCATTTATGTTTTAGCATCGATCAAGTACATAATACAACCACAGAGAAATTGCATCTAGACTGAGATTTAGTATGGCAATGAAAATTTCGACAAAACAACATGCACATACTGTTGGATAGGGCCATTTCGAATGTTGTTGCCACCATTGTTTCAACACTGATGTTGTGTCTCCAGGCAATTTCCCTGCTCTTCTTTTTCTGAGTATCTCCTCTCTAACATCTTCAATCCTCGACCTAAAACCCTAGAAATTAAAAGGTAACAAATATTGTAAAGGCTATACGATTTTGAGACATACCTCAGAAAAGATGGGCTTAAAAGGAAAAAAAAAAATTAGATTTCAACCTGTTTTAACTCAATCTTTAGTTCATGTCTCACTCGTTCCATCAACGATCTCTCCGACTCTGTTGGAAGCAATGGCCCGAATCCCATCATATCATGCCCGTCTAGACCAAGATCCAGGGGGCACTCAATCTGAAACTCTTCTTCATCGTCCGACATTGTAGTTCCTGATCCTTCTTCAAGAGGTACACCTAAAAGCATAGCATACAAAGATTAAAATGATGTTATAGCTTTTGTGATACGATTGAAATCGTGCTTATATTAAAAAAGGTAGCAACTAGAAAGTACCCTACATGACGAAAAGATATTAAAATCTCATTCTTACAACAACATAAGTGGAAAACAACATAGATGAACCATTCAACATCAATAAATGGTGGAGATATTAAATCTTCGGTAAGGTTCTTTCGTACATAGTGACTAACCATCAGGAAATGGAGAAACGGGAATGAAAACTGTGGATATTCTTTTTGGGTAATACAATGAATAATATCGATTAAGCTTCCTTATAATTGAATAATTGTGTGCTTAAACGGTAGATGTTGTTTGCTTTCTCCAGCAAAATACTTGCATTTCTTGAAAAATTTATGATTCCATCAGGCAATATTTATTTAAGAGCGAAGTATGGTTCCGTCTGCTTGGACGATTTGTATCTAAAACTATTCTTATTAATTCAGTTGCTTATGATATAAACTCAAATGGGCGTGGGACGGTTCCAATTGAACCGATCTACAAACAATTAAAAATCATCACCAACACACTGCTCAACATTTGCTAGGGATTTTGCGATGTAAAACCTTAAACCTGCAATTGAGTAATCTAACTTGTAATCTCATAATCATAAGCAGTAATGGTTAGTCACCTATAGATAACATTTTTTTGCGATAACACTGCGCAAAACATTTGACAGAATTTCTTCCCCGAAACCTTTTTCCCTCTTAACGAAATCAGACGTTCATTCTCATGCGTAAGAGTTAGGCACTCTTGTCGCCATCTTTTCACCTAACATAACTAACATCTCAATGGGTCCAATCTCTCTCACCATCTTGATTCATCACCAATAAATGAATAGAAGCCAAAGGAAGCAAGCAAACCAAACTCCACAAGCAGCTACCCCACTGCTCCAACCCAATATTCCACACAACCAGTACTTTAAAAAAAAGAACAATTCAAATTACCAAGTAAATCAGCTATAACGATCACCGAAGAAGTAAAAGGCTTCGAGAAGTTATTACCAGTGAGCTCTTGCAAGGACTGCTCGATCTCGCGGCACGCCATTACAGCTTCCACTGCATGCACGCGAACGTGCTGCTGCAGTTGCTCCTTGAAGGAGCACAACAACAACAAGTACTGTGTCTGAAGCAAAAGAATTTCAGCAAGAAAGCACAAGAAAATTGATGGCGAAGTCATTATATAGTATTTGTATATATCTATCTCACAAGGAAGGCATCGAGCTCCTGTTTATCTTGCGGTGACAGGACCGGCCGGTGCTGCGCGGCATAGGACCGGAGAACGTGATGCGACTGCGCGAGCTGTGCGTCGATGAGCGGCAGATGATCGATGGGCGTCGCGACACGCAGGCATGAGATGTGCGCGCCGAGCACCTGCTCCCAAAGCGGGTGCACCGCAATCTCCGCCTTAAGCAGCTGCCTCTGCTGCTCCTCAGCCGCCACCACGGCCGCTGTCGAGGAGCACTCCCCTCGGGCGTCAACGCCTACTCCCATGTCCATCCTCAGCCCTGGCTCGCCGCTTATCATTGTGAGCCAAGAACAGTGGCGACAAGGGATTATGGAAAGAAAGACTGGGTTGCTAAAACGGGTAGCGAAGTGGTTGGAAGGGAAAGGAAGAGGGTGGGGTGGAGGGAATCCAACTCCATTTGAAAAGGAAGCTACCGAATCGCCTCCGCCATCATCACGCTTTCTTTTCGTTTCTCCCTGCTCCTTCTTTTCTTTTCTTCTTTCTCCTTTTTTCTTCTTCTTTTTTTTTCAGTGGACGGCGTCGTGAGGGAGACGGAGCTCACCTTCCATTGCCGTTCCTTCACCTCTCTGCTTCCCGAACAGCTTTGATTGATTAATCAAGATAATAAAGCTAATTAATTATTCCTATCTTCCCTCGCAATCTCTATTATTAGTTATGCCACACTAATAAGGGTTGGTTGTAGGGTTGCTAACACCATGACATTCTCTACATGGAGCGAGGGAGGTGGCCGGATCGCGTGTCGGGTGCGGGGCGGGAGAGATGGAAAAGGACATGTAGTAGTGCGACACGTGTGCGTAAGTAGGTGGTTGAGTCAGACAGGGACGGGGTGGAGCCGGCGGTGGTTCGGACGACGGCCCACATCGGCGGGTTTCTGGAAAGACGGAGCGGAAGATACACCGGAGGTGGGACGCCGACCGCGTACTTGATATCATCCACCGTCGATTTCGTTTCCAGATTCGTGCTTCGGGGTTCTATCAGGACTTTTTTTTGCGTGTATCCCCGCTATAAAATCAGAACACATTGCATATATATCGACATTTGCACATGGCTTTGTAATTCGGAAAATCACATCAAAACATGATATTCGCCCATGCATATGATATTTTTACGAAATTTGCTCGTAAAGGAATATCGTTCTTTTGTATAAATATATTTGAAAAATTTGGAGATATTTGTTACATTCAAGCACTATGGCTTCAGTGTGAAGCAAATGCAAATTTGCGACTTTGCAGGAGTATATCTGCAAAAATCTCTCGAAACCGAAAATGAAAACGTGGAGACATAGCCACGCTTAAATCAACTTATGGAACGACGACCTTCACAATCAGGCGGCGGTTATCCGAGTTTACAAAATTACTCGAGATCAGAGAGAGGGGGGTGGATTGTTGCGTGGAAGTAGCGGTCGGCCAATGGTCTGGAAAGAGGGAAAAGTGCAGACGAGACAGCGACGCGACAGAGCGGGAGGAGTATCGAGCGCGTGCCGAGCTGTAGCCTGTCGGTGTGCTGGGGCTGGTCCCCGCCCCACTCCCTTACCTTCAATTCGATCGGGTGCGGTCGCTTTCAATTAGACCATGATAGGCTCTCTTATTCTGTCCCATATTAAAAAAAAGATACTATTATTAATTCGTCTCATAATTTATTTATCAAGTATAATTACAAATTAGTTCCTAAAGTTTTTTGTAATTATGCACTAATTGCTGAAATTTAAATGTTACAAAGTAGCGCTCTAATCCTTCTTTCTCTTCTTCTTTTATAACGAAATCTTTACCGGAAAAGAGAAGCTTTTTTCGTGTGTAAGATAAGTTTTTTCCCCCACGAACTTGTACATAATTTTGAAAAATATTTGAAAAACCATTTAATTTGGGATTAAAAATGATTTAGAATAATATTTGTAATTCAATTTTAATTCAAATTAAAAATTAGGTAATTCAACTAAAAAATAAAGTCATCCTAAATCGAACGGTTTGTAAGAGATTTATACATAATAATTGTTCCTAATTCTGATTATTATGGGTGCGATTTTGTTAATTAAAATGGATGGCAATGAAGAGGAGGAGAGGAGGGGAGCGGGGCCAATGGGTCGGGCGGGGTGGATGAGGAGTCAATCAATCCGCTAATCATACACTAACAACCTCCCGGATTTTGTTTTATCTGGAAAATGATGCGGTCTTCCTGCGGGGACCACGTCTAAGACAGAGACCCACCTCTCTATGTCTATATATATATATATATATATATTTGTCTTTCCGGACCCCCACCTCATAGTGAATTTACCTTATGATTTTGTTCAGATCCTCAATTTTTTTATTTTCAATCCAAATAAATTTTTTTAGAAAAATTTATCAATTTCTCGCACGGATCATGTCGTCTGATAGTTAGCCGAAAGAGCGAACGGAGAGACATACGCATATCAAAGGACAGACATACGAGAGCGAAAAATTCGCCGATGGAGAGAGAGCGATCAGCAGGTGGCGGACCGATGGGCACGCAGAAGAGCAAGCCGATGCGGGGGAGCGTGCGGAGGTTCACCCATAGAATGGAGTGTGACAAGCTGCCTTGGGAATGAATGGATAGACCCACGCAGACGATCAGAACTGACAATTTGGATGTACAATTTGGGTTAACACCCTATCAAATTTATAATCTTATATTAATTAGATTAATTTAAATTGAACTCATTTATTAAATAAATTAATTTGTTAAATTTAAATCTGACATAATTTTTAAATAAATAATCTGATTTAATTTGAATGGACCCATTTCGGATTCGAATTATGATCCGATTTGATCCGATTTAACCTATTTAATTAAATAGATTATAATTTGATTCGATTTATATTGATCTAATTTATTCAAATTGATTCAAATTAAATTAATATTAATAATTTTAATATATTTCAAATAATTTAAATATTATTATTATTTAAAACTAATTATAATAAGAAAATACTTAATTTATAGATAATAATTTTAAATTTTATTTAAAAAATTATAAAATAAAAATATTAAATAATTTTATTGATTTAATTAGTAAATAGGTTGATTCGATTCAATCTGACTCATTTATAACTTGACAAATAAATAAATTAATCGGACCATAAACAAATTATACGGATTAATTCAATTATGATCGATTCGATTACGATCCAAATTTAATTATAACAAATTCAAACTCATTTAATTTCGACCAAATTTAAATCAAATTAACAAATCAAAAAATTATATATTGCCAAGTCTACAAAAAAAGACCAAGCCGAAGTGATTAGCTGACGGGAGAGGAGACGATGCGTAGGGGAGAAAATGTGTAAGGGGAGAAGGGAGCAACTGAGCGGCCGAGTGAGGGGCGCTTCCGACCAAAAGGAAGTAAAAAATTTTAAAAAAATTATAAAAATTTTAAGGGTTTAAAAAAAAATTTACATAAGACCGCTTTGCGAGTGCATGTACATAACATATTATGAAACCCGTCTACATGTAAGCACTTAATTTATGGATCTATTGGCGCTCGCCGACCACAAACAAATATTGGCCTTCCTCCATTGGCCGTATGATTCAGATTATGTTTGTCCCTTTGTTTTTTTCAGCCATTTGGTGAGAAACGATCGTGAGCTCCAAGATTACGAATAACTTGGCGTAGGCAGGGAAAACAAAATGGAAGCTAGATGATAATTGATACTGAACATGCACAATAGGTTCTCGTTCGATGCTATGCGACTGAACCTGTGCTCGACCGACAAGATATGAGACTCGTCAACAAAATTGGAAGAATGGGAGGATGTGACCCAAGCGAAAAGAACAACAACAATGGTAGGGCAGCAGCCCGTCGGTGGCGGGCGTTGTTTGTAGTTCTGTGTCACGGTCCCAACGGTTGGTCCACCTAAAAAATTTGCAATATCTCCGGCTTATTTGCTGAGCTTTGAAGCCACGCAATTGCCTACTTCTCTTAACAAATATGAAAGGCCCACAAACATGCACCTAAATATTTATTAAACCTAATCTTAGAGAACTAATCACATATTAAAATATTATTTGCTTAACAAAGCAATCAGTTTCTACTCAAAACAAAATAATAATAATAACAATAAGTTACACCATCTTCCAGGGTTCAAACAAATTGAAGAGATTTTGGATTAAGTCATGTAGCATTTCGCAAGATATATTCATCAAAAGCGCCCAATAAGAAATTTAAGTGTAAAACTGGTCTCTCTTCAAACACACATTAAAAGCATAAAACAAGAAGAAATAACCAAGGCCACAGAACAAAAGACAATAATGTTGAGTCATCCATCACCACAAGAAGCTTATCTCCTTATCCAAGTGTCTTTCAGATAACACTGATAATTTAATTAATCTGATTCTGTTCTTCAAGGCCAAAAAGTGGAAATGAAATCCTGTTCTTGCTGATTCAATTTGTTTATGCAAAACCATATGATATGCTGTCAGTTCTTCAGAATAAACTGTCAAAAAAAAAAACTGCAGCTTCCTATATAATGTAGAAGGCAGGAAAAAATAACAGCAGATATGAAAGAGATGGGGTCATTGACAACAAAAAAACATATTTTATAATAACTAAAACCATGATACATGTTGTGTCCCAATCGTTTATCTACAATTGCCATCTAAATTAACAAAAAGGAACTTCTCCCTTCGTGATAAATAACCCCACGAGAAGGGCATCAGCTTTCATCATTGTACTGGTTTCTGATCAATCACATGTCAGCACCAGGAAAATGTCTTGAAATAGTGTTCCGGGCAATGCGTGATAATTTACAGAAGCATTGCAGTGGAAAAAGTGTTTTTTAAGTCACTAGTTACCTCTAGAGGTCATCGAATGTGACTTCTTCCAAAAGATGAAGCTCCAATTCCACTGTAAGTGTTCTGCACAAAAGGAAAGGAAATCAGTGAAACATACATCTTCCATTCAAAACAATAGATAAAGTGAGAGATTTGTCAGGACTTTAAGAAAAATGATGAAATATCATAACAAAAGCTTTAAATTCTTCCAAAACATCACTACATTATTACAATTGAACTATTTCAAAGTAGAGTTTCATAACATGCCTCCCAGTGTTTTACATGCTTTGCACATAACTCTCTGAATTCTAAATATTTGCTTATAACAGCCATTCGCTATTGTGAAGACCTACTTGGTGTCAAATTCTGACATGAAACTCAACACAAGTCTAATTAAGCTTTAGCTTGGAAGGCTGAAATGGGATGTTGTCTATCCACCTGCTGTTTGAGCTCCAGCAATACATGCTTATTGTCCCTTAAGTGAAGAAAGCATATTTGAAGGAATTTCAACACTATGGCAAGTTGTATGTTAGCTCAGATCAAGCTTAATATATTAGGGTCTCCTCAGAAAAAAAAAAAAACAATATTCAGGTATCTTGGTCTTTGGATTACAATATCAGAAACATCCTTAAATCTGTTTGACCCCAACAAACATCTTGTTTGATTACCAGGGATTTTGCCAATGCAAAAATTGCCTGATACAGTTTGAATAAAAGAAACATCTACATTTGGCATAGTCTGATGGAGTTCTCCACGTATACTCAATATTCTTGGGTCAATCTCAACTTTCCACGAACAATTGATGATTTTAGAGTTATACAACGAAAAAAAGCAGTTACATGAATTCAGAAAAAGCAGGCAAATATACAAGAATTCAAAAAAAGAGATTTCTAAGGAAAAAGGAATTGCAAGATATAAGTTCATAGCAGGAGACAGAACAAATATAATGTACATAATTACCTTTGACTTTGGGGATGGGAATACATTCCAAAACCTGAGTGTTTCATCTCCAGCACCAGTGACTATTGTCTGAGGAAGGAAACAGAATGTAACAAATGAAAATGATGCCATCAATGCAAGCTCTAATTTTATCTTTAAAAAAGCAATAGGGAAAGGGCTTTACCTGACCATCAGGTGAGATAGCAAGATAGAGGACCCTGTATGTATGACCGGTAAGTGTTACTAGCTGCAAAAACAAATTATGTACTCAGTAACTAGAATATGAACAACTGAATTCATATATGCTCACAAAAGTCATAAAAACAATTTACCTTCGACATAGTTGGATATCTCCACACAATTATTTGGTTTTGGGAATACCCATGGGTGCTGACAAGTTCATTAACATTCTTAGACCAGGTAAGATTGCAGACCTGAAAAATGTATAATGAAGCATTTTATTTTTCCTTCTGCCATCAACATACTGATATCAAAATTTTTGACAGTTAAGGATATCATAAGAGTATGTATTCAATTTACTTCAGGCTAGCTATGGCAAAATATTACCATTTTGCGGTGGTTAAGAGTGAGAAATAGCAGCAATCTCAAAACCCAAACAGAAAATCATTGAAATCCAAGTCTATATGACAGGTGGGATCAGTAGGTCAAGTTATATTGATTATAGTAATTCATCTCCCCCGAGGTCAATCAATCAATATCATTTTATAGCATACAAGTAAGAACTTAGAAACATCTAACCCTGAAAAGAAAGTAGAACAAATCAGAATACGAGACTAATTTTGGATGGCACTGGCACCAGAATTGAATTTATAGAATCCAGGATTCCATTTGTCATTGCACATCATGGTAGTTGATAAGAACAATTGTACTTTTGGTATAGTGCAAGCTAGCATAAGCACAATGGTGATTGTTCAAACCTTTCTCAAATGAAGGATGTTTTGAATTTGCAAAATGACTTTTTTTTGCCTACAAATGTCAGATAGCCCATAATGAAATATAAATTCTATAAAAAATCAGAGAGGAAATGTACTAGAATCCTAAAAATATTGGCACATGGAACAACCATATGAAGAAGAGAATACATCTTCAATGATGTATTATCTTTGTAAACATAGAATTTGCAAAAAGAATGTGAATATCTATTCCAGCACATAGTGAGATGAAAATGAGGAATGGAACTACTGAAATTGTTGAAACAAACAGTAAGAAAATCAATGAACTTGAGATGAAGTCTAGGCCATAAGAAATCATTTGTTGATAAACAACAAAATTGGAATAAAAAGATAACATCGGAAGTATGTGGATGGATGCAGAAACTGACTCATTTGGAAAGAGAGCAACAGCTGTGATAATCGCAATTAGCCTAACTAACTCTCTCTATGTTAATCTTGCTAATAGACATGATAATGTTTCTTACTTTCAAAATTGATAAATTACTGTGTGATTCAGCCGAAAATTTAGCCACCGGTATAATGAAAAGAAAAAAACCCTGGAAGTCATATAAGGGCATATAGAACAAATATCATTATCTTATTGGTTTGTTATCTGCAATTGAACTCAGATCAAATTTAATCTCTCTTCTGTAAATTATCAATATTTGTTTACAACAAGAGGATAGTCAATGAAGAAAGCAACTGAAATGAGCACATGCATTTGGATACCCCTAAATTCCATAAGAATTAGGGGTTCTAGATGATTTATTTACTATGCAGGAAATTTTTCCTAAATCGTGTTTGACAAACCGCTTTTCGAAATTTTCTATTGGATTGTAGGTTGCATGTGGTTTCTCTCATCATTAATAGCTTCACCAACCTTAATTACAAGGGTCCATAGGAATTGTCATAGGAATTGAGCTTCATATGGAACAAATTCCAAAATATCCAAACAGGCCCTAAAGCATAATATGATGGTGCCATAATATCAGAGAATTAGTTTTTCACCAAATAAGTCTAGCAGTCTAATTAGAACATCAGTCATCAAATTATGAATGGCAACCTGGCTTCCAGTGTCCATGCAGCTTAAGTGTGAGTTGGTGATTGTATTCCAAAACCGTATACATCTATCAGCAGTTCCCCCTCCAGATGCAAGAAGCCCATGAAGATGTGGAGACCAAGCAATAGCCTTCACAGCAGCTGTATGTTCACAATATTTGAGTACAGGCTGTGTGGAGTGTTGATTCCACACAAAAAGCTGCATGCAGATAGACAGAAGTAAGCAATTCAACAGTCAATCATGTATAGACCTTTCAGAAATAAATAATGTACCTCACAAAAACCAAGAAAGAAAGAGATGCAACTTTCTTTTTATAAAAAAGAGAGATGTGATTTACTCTATTATCATTTCCACCAGATGCAAGCTCACGGTTATCATATGACCACTTTAGCCCACAAACCTATATAAAGAAAAGCAAGTGCCAACAACAAATAAGTTGTAAGCACCATAAACAATTACACAGTACAATCCATCATACTTGATTATGTAGTCAGCAGGGTAATGATATGGTTCTAATGCTGTTGACCAAAGCAGGATTGTCCACAAATGTTCCAAAGCACAAAACTGTTGCAGGCATAAGAGCATTACCTCTGATTTGTGACCAGTAAGTTTGCTAACAAAATCTTCTCGAGCACGAATATCACGTTGAAGAATTGTCTTGTCTCGGCTACCAGAAGATAACAAGGAAGAACTCCAAGCTTGGGCTCCAACTCTCAAGCGATGGCCCTCCATGATTCTAATCCTCCAACATCGAGATGCATCCCATATCTACACCATATTAATTCTGAATTCATGTTCAACTTGTATGCAAGTAATGACCAACTTATCAATCAGCTACTAGTCTAAATACATTGCAATGAAGACACTTTTCTTTAAGATGCAGAAAGAGCATTAATGAAATATGAAAAAAGGCAAAGGTTAAGTCAATTTGGTAGACTAACAAGCATAGAAAGTTATCATGGACAAGTCATTAATTCTCCTTGTTAATCTAACTACATATCAAATCATAAAGTCCTGTCCCCCTGATGGAATAGCAGGAAACAGGCTGATGGTCTTAGAAGAGACAGTCTGGAGTATTTAAGGAAATTGACTGAATAACCATAAAACATCAGATACTGCATGAATTCCATACCTTTTCTTCCATTGATACTTCAAAAACAATCCTATTACAAAATACACACAATAACTCACAGATATTGCATCACGAAACCAATTTAATCACATTTATGTTTTATTCTAACACCAGCTTCAGCATCACACAACATAAAATATCGAAGAATCAGAATTGTCAATTGTGATCACAAATCAATCAACTAGTAAAGAATCACATCAAGCACTAACCTCAACTTTCCCCAAATGTGTTCCGACAGCAACATGAGTGCCTCGCTGTGCCCATCCCACCGAGCAGACACTGTCATCCACCCCCAAGTCACAAAGCTTTGTGACCTGCTCCATCAAAAAAAAAGGAACACATAATGGCACCGTATTTTCATGAAAAAAGTAATGCAGAAGAGAAAACAAGAAAGCAAGGGGGGGGGGGGGGGGGGGAGGGGAGGGGAGGAGGGAAACTAAATCCAAGATCTCACCTTGCTGCTGCAAGCATTCCACAGATAGACACAATTACCCAACCCCACAGCCAAAACGTTGTGCGAAGACCAGTCAACCAGATTCAGGTAGAAATCATCCTGCAACGCCGGCGCATCCAGCACCTAAAAAAATTCACCAAACCAATTCAGAACCAACATCAAGAACAAATCTTTCTCGCTCAATTTCCGAAATACACAACCTTATAAGGCGAGCGGGGGACCTTCCGTGGTGCCTCGGGCTGGGAGGGGACAAACCCTGGCAAAGGGTCCTCGAACGAATGATAGATAGATCTCCGCGGAATCTCAGTCTTGTAGCGGAAAATGTTCCTGCCGGGGGTGTTGAATGGCGATGTCGAAGCGGAGGAGGACGACGAAGACGAGGGAGAGGAGCGGTCAGGGCCGAAGAGGACGGAGCGGAGGAGGGAGACGTAGGTGGAGGAGTCCTCCCGCGGTGGCGTGGCGGAATAGGAGGAGAGGTCGAAGAGGTCGAAGTTGGAGGAGGCCCGGCTGGGGATGAAGCGGTCGCTGTAGACAACGGAGCGGGAGAGTACCATCTTGGAGGAGTCGGCCGGAGAGAAGATCGGAGAAAGAGAAGAAGAAGGGAAAGGATCCATTTCCATAGGAGCTTAGATCGAAGGCGGCGGCGATGGCGGTGGCCGCTGCGGCCTCGGCTCCGACTCCGATCTCCGATTTGTGGCCGGAGTCGGAGAGGCGCTTTTGCTGTACAGGTCTTCGCTGGCGTTGTTTCCCGGACTTCTTAGCCGTTTCCCGGGCTTGTTATTAGTTTTCTTGCCATTTTTGGTTGGGAAATTAAAATCGTTAAATTGTTTTTGGTGTCCGAAGTCAACTCGGATTATTTTATATCGAGTTCGGTTTTGGTTTCAGAGGCTGTTGAGAAAACCAACTCACAAGTCAAAATTAGCGAACCATTTTTATAAATTAATATTTTTTTATTAAAATTAATTCTATAATAATTTTTTAAAAAATTATTTAATTTTTTATAATAATTTAATTTAATAACAGTATAAAATAAATAATATTAATTTTGTAAGAAAAAAATCTAAAATGAACCTGATCCTGATTCTAAACCAAAAGGTGTCTAAAAGATCTATTTATTATAGAAAATTACTTTAATTCTTAAAAGATATTTTTGTTGAGACAAAAAATGAGAGATATTATTTGAAAGTAATTTTTTCAACTTAAAAAATTAAGAACTACTTTTTTATTTTCTGAAATTATATTAGATTTTAAAAAATACTTTAAAATTATTTTTACAAAAATTCTTTATAACTTATCTCCACAAAAAAAATGTGTTTTTGGTGTTGTTCACTTTTTTTTAGTCACTGGAGTTCGTATCTCTCAATTATTAGCTACCTTCACCAATTAGGAGAGAGAGATGTTGAAAAAAACTTGCAATAGAATTTATAAGCTTTATTGAAAGTTAATTTTATATTTTATTAAAATGAATACATTCTCTGTTTTTTTAGAGTTTTTTGTAGAAATAAAAATATAAAAATAGAGATAAAAAAATAGAAAAAAAATTTCTGTAATTGAACAAGTCCTAAGTCTATTTGTTTTGTTGAACTTCAAAATTCGAAAAACTTAAATATTATAGAACTTTAAAATCTTGAATTTGAAAATTCTGACAAAATATTTATTTTGTAGGATATGCAAATTCAGAATTTTGAAATTCTGTATTTATTTTGTTGGATTTATAAGTTTTGTGTGTGTTTGATTGAAAGTTTATAATATGATCACTACAGAATTTGTGATGAAATTACCCCACTTCAAAAATTTTTTATTTTAATAATATTAAATATTTAACTTTTTATTTTATATGATATTAAGGAATAAAATATCACATTAAAGGAGTATAATAGGTCCAAGTGCTTTAGTATGACTAAACTAACTATGAAAGTATATTTATAAATAAGGTATTGATTAAAATAGATATCTGAATAGAAATGAAACAAAAAACTGGCAAGTGATATCAAAGTAACAATAACATTTTTATGAAATATGTAATAATAATTAGCAATTGCAAATCTAAGGAAAATGGTTGAGAAATATCCATTGTTGGAATAAGAAAATGAGCATCTCATGAGATGATGGACTCTAAAACTAAAGTTTAGAATCATATCTATGAATTTGGGCTTAGGACATTCCTTATTTGGTAATTTTCAAGTATACAAACAATAAAATATAGTATTTTTTTGAGATTAAAAATGATAAAAATTTATAAACAATAAATATTTATTCCTAAATGTAAATTTTATAGTTCAACAAGTAATCTCATATAGTGGATTCTCAAACATAGGATTTTGAAGTCCAACCAATTTTTGGGACCAATAAATTTCAAATTTGTTGGGATTTAAAATTTTTAAAATTTTAAAATTCTAGATAATAAATACCAAATTTTATTGTTATTAGTTTAAATTTCACAAAATAAATAGACCTTAAATCCCTACCAGCATTGGGTGATTGTGTTCTTTTCTAAGCATAGATCAAAATTGGTTGGCATCATACACTCTCCTTCTAAGCTCACATTCAAGTCTACTCCGACTAAAATCTTCCCAGAGATTAGGGTTTTGTAGTCAACTCTTTTTCTCTGTATAGACGTTCTATAAAACATTCGCACCTACAAGAAATTCATCACTTCCCTATTTTTTTTAGTTTTATAAATTATTATTAAAATGGTTTAAAAATATTGAAATTAGTGTTAGTTTCACAAATTGTCATTAGTATTAAAAAAAAAGATAGAGATCCATTAGAGTTTTACTATTATTTTCTTTTTTGACTAAAAGAAACAAAGCTTAATAAATTAGCTAAAGAAAGAATTACAACACATAATATTTTGAACCTTTTAAGAAAAAGAGTCCCAAAATTATGCTGAATATTATAAAAAGTCATTTTGGCAAGAAATTTTGCATAAAATGTAGTGATTCTAGGACAATATGAAAGTTTTAACTTTAGCTGTATAAAAATCTATCAAATTTAAAGGTTTATATTTTTCACAATATTGAATTATTTCTTCCCAGATAAATTTAAAATCAGTAATAATGTCATATGATCCTGCTTTGATTGGCCGACGCCTATTTTTAGGAACCTGACTATTAGAATATATGACAATCCAAGCTATATCAGATAATTTGTAAATTTTCTAAAGGTTTTCATTAACAAAAATATAATAATTAAATTTTTTACCCATATTGTCTTGGTGTCAAAATGGACTTAGCTTCCTTTACCATAACCATAGCTTTCATTACAATATATTTAGCTGAATTTTAGGGTCATTGAAAATTTTATTACATCTAGTCTTTCAGATAAGCCACATTATAGATCTAAGTTATTCTTCAACCTAATTGGCAACCTTGGAATAAATTCCCAAAACAACAAGATTCAAAATATCTATGCCTTATCAAGCAACAACAAAAATAGCTTTAAAATCCTCTTTGGTTCTCATCGCAAAAGGACATTCAAAAAAGAATGTGAATCATGTTTTCTAAATGGTATTTGTAAAATAACATATAGAATAAAGCTAATGAAAGAATGTACTAGTATGTCATTTTTCAAAGAAAAACCCTTAGGAATGGCTATTACCTTCCAAACTTTCATCATTGACCATAACAATAGGGTGAAAACTTATATTTGTAATAAAAAGATATAGAGAGTTGTCTACTTAACAGAATAAAAAAATGAATGAGTAGAGATAAAATCTATCATAATCTCCCTTCTACTAACCATAATTTTATAAAACTAAGAATAATTTTTTCTGATGTCTCGCTATCATAATCCAAATTGGAATTATATTTAATAAGAATATAAATGGATCACTAAGGAGGTTTCTCTTTAAAATAATTTATAGAAGTTATGCATCATCCATCTATCTTGCAAAATAAAAAAGTTATTAAATACCTTGGCCCCCAAATTCTTTAGGTTGAGTAATATGAGATGGAGACCCTTCTCTTTACTCCAAAGAAAAATCCGCATCATATTGTTAATTTTCTTAATTAGGGATAGAAATTTTAGTGCATGCAAGATGATAATTGGAAATAGCATTAATGACCAATTTAAGTCAAGTAACCTTACCTATCCAAGAGAGAGTTTAAGCTGCTAAATATATTAATATGTTATTTTATCTAATTAATAAAAAAAGAAGTGTTTATTTAGTAATTATTTACCCCAAATCAAAATACCAAGGTGCATCAAGAAACCTTTAAACACTTTGAAATTTAGGTGCCTTTTAGCTATTTTCTTTAAGTCAGTTGGAGCTTTGGGAAAGATGATCATTTCAAATTTGTCAATATTAATAATCATGCCAGTCATGAGAGCAAATAGATTAAGAATATAAGAAATTTTAATAGCATGCACAATATTTAGAGATGTGAAAGGCATAACATCATCCATATAAGCTACACGAGCAAGTCTAATAGGAGTAAGAGACATGTTAATCAAAGAAACTTTGGTTTATACTCCTATGAATAATATTAGAAAGAAGTGACTATAGCGAGAAAATATAAGGAGATATAGAATCTCCTTGTCTAATACATTGAGAAGGAATAAACCAATAAGAAGTCATGCCATTAACAAGTATAACATAAGAAGCTGAAGATATACAGGTATAAATCCAATCCACAGAGACAAAATAAAAACCCAAGTGGCTCATATAGGATTTAATAAAGTCCCAAAACATCCTATCATAGACTTTAGATATATTAAGTTTGATAGCCATTAAGGATTTGTTAGGGATGCCACATGAAGAGTGTTGAGTAATTCCTATATAAGGATAACATTGTATTTAATTTGTCTACCCTTAACAAAAGCAAATTATTCATTGGTGATGATCTTCCTTAGAATTGGCCTAAACATATTAGCAATGATTTTAAAAATGCTTTTGTAACAGAAGTTACATAATACAATAGAACAAAAAATCAAGAATTTTTGTAGCATAGTCTTTTTTTGGAATCAAAGTAATGTTCCATGAAGGGTAAAGATAAGTTTGAGTAAAAAAACTTTTAATCTTACGAATTAAGATATATCTAAGTTAATTCCAAAACCTCTTATAAAAGAATCCTAGGAAACTATTAGGTCTAGGGCTTTGTCAGGACCCAAAGTAAATTTGATTATCATCATAAATTTTAATAAGAGAAAACCTATCATTAATTGAAGTAATATTACTTTGTCCCATTATAAAAACGAGACAATTTATCTCTACCCTAATCAATAATCTTGATAGTAATTTATGAATTTTCTTTGAATATTATCCAACATATGAACATCTGAACCACCATCAATTTGAAATATTCTAATTTGATTTTTTCGCTTTTGTGCATCTTGGTGCCCAAATAATAGAATTTGGTATTCTAGTCACCCCCTTGGATCCATCTTCTTTAGATTTTTATTGCCACATGATCTCTTGTTGTAGAGAGACTTCCTCATTTAGCTTGAGGAGGACCTATAACACAAAATATAGACATTAAGAATAATTATTATATTTATTAATAATAGTATTCTAAATTTTAGGAATTTGATCATGATCATTCTTTCTCTATAGCAAAAAATTTTAAAACTAAAAAGGATGAGGGTCTCTAGTTTCCTCTCCATTAAAATAGACAAGAATAGGATAATGATCAGAGGCAATTCTAGAAAATGCTTAGTGTGAGAACTAGAGGATATATTAAATCAACTCTCATTAACAAAGGCTCCATCAAGTTTTTCAAAAATCTTATAACCATCTTGCTAATAGCTTATCCAAGTGAAATTTGGATTGCTAGCATTCAAAGAGATAAAGTTAATATCATTAACAATTTTATTAAAGTCCGTAGCACTAATATTTTTAATAAAAAGACAAGCTTCGTATTGATCATTTGAATTAAGAATATAGTCAAAATCTCCAAAGCAATATAAGAAAGTCCTAATTTAAATATTTGAATAAGCTCAAACCATAATTTTTTATGATTTACATAATTATTACTAGCATAAATTGAAGAAATGGTACCAGAATTGTTAGTAAAAATACAATGAGCAACTTGTCTAGAAGTACGAAAACAACAAACAAGATCATACCTAACTCCATGACACTAATATCCCACCCGACCTATCTCTAGATGGTTTACACCAATAATTTCATTTTCGACCAAATCTTTGAATGAACCTGACTATCTCTTCAAAGTGCAGATGGGATTCTCGAAGAAAAATAAATTGAGGGTTATGAAACCCTCAATTTAGATATTGTGATACCTTGGATTGGATGAAACCCCTATAATTTCAATTAATAAAATTCATAAGAAAAACAAAGAATTAAGATTTACTAGAGGAATCTACCCCCTCCTTTTTAATTTTTTTTATTTATATTTAGGAAATAGAGAAATCTCTCGATTATAGAACTTTTACAGTGTTCCTATTTTGTCACGGCTCAAACCATTTTCCTTCTAAGGTGGCTTTCTCAATCTCATCTAAATTGGGATGCATGGCGATTCACCATCAGATGCATTCTCCAAAGTCAAGACTTGCCTTTTATCATCTTTATCCATCGTAAAATCTACTGCCGTCATCGAGATTTTCTCTCTTGTCGCTGGTGCTAAGGCTCTCTCTATGCTGATAAATAAATAATATTTAATTTTATAAAAAAAATTTAAAAAAAAAAAGTTAATTCCGATTCTGATCTTAAACTAAAGGGTGGCAGCTTTCGGATGATTTTGCTGGCTGACCAATGCCGACATGCTGAGTCCGATCGCTGGAAATCTTCCATCCCTATCAAATAATCTGTCTATTCTGCGAGCCCAACAGGACCTCCTCCGCCTAGCGCAACTTGAAAATCATCTCTCTATTCAACTCCCTTGCTCTATGTTTGAGACGGATGATCACGAGTTACCAATTGCGAAATATGCCACATTTCCATGTCGACCCAACAAATATTATTTTTCAAATTTTTATTGAGAAATTTTACACATAAATCCTTTGATATGGTGTATGTACGTCCAAACATCATAATTTCAGGGGGTTCATGCGTAAAACCTCCCAATAAAAATTTGGAAAGTAATATCTATGAAGTCCACAAGTACATGTGGCGCGTTTTCATTAGATCTTTATATCGTTTTTCGGCCAGGCTTGCAATCCATGTCGTGCCCACGGATGTAAGGTCCACTTAAATTTAAAATATTATAATATCGTTAATGGGTTAAAAGTAAAATGGAAAAGGAAGATATATGTTCCATGAATTATTTGATCGAATTTTTTTAATAACAACCAATTTGTCAGGCAAAATAGACAACTATAAAATATTTAGATTTTTATTTGTATATTACTTTAAATGGTTGTGATAGAGGATGGCTAAGGGGGTTTTGGATCAATTTCCATTTGGAATCAAGCGAATTGTCAATTCGATTAATTACGGGAAATTGAGAAAATTGACCGAATTGATAATTTCAGTATTTAGATATGCTTTGAAGTAAAATTAAAAAATTATCAATTCTGTCAATTTCGTAAATTTCGGTGTTTGGATTGGAAATAAAAATCAATTATTTTCAAATAAATAAAATTACTTTTTTATTTTATTCATATTTATTTTTTAAAAATATAAATATTTAATAAACAAATTAATAAAACATATTTTGGTGATTAAAAATATATATAAATATTAAAAAATATTTACCCTAAAATTTTTTAAAAAATATTTATTCAATCGATAAAATATATTTTAAATTAGAAATTGATAATATATAAGTATTAATATTTTAAAAATATGTAAAAAAATAATGAGTAGAGAAAAAAATTTTCATATAATTTTAAATAAAAAAGTTAGTTTATTTTTTAAAAAATAATATTAATAATTGAATTTAAAAAAATATATAGAAATTTCCTATTAATTTATTCAAATAAATGTGGGTGTCACCCAATTTCGAATCGGAATTGCGAATTCTATTTTTTTAGAAGAAAAATTCAAATGCCACTATTCAGAATTTTTGGAAATGTCGATTCCCCAATTTCGAACAGTATCATTGTAATCAAACATTGGAATTGAAAGAATTGAACCCTCAATTTCCTAATTCCCTCAATTGGGGCTGTTTGAAATTAATCCAAATAGTCCCTAATTGAATGAATGTTAGGTAACCTAATTTTTTCCCTGTTATTTTTTTCTTTTTTTTAATCTTATTTCTTTAAAGAGATCCAGGACCTGTAAGCTTGCGGAAGCTAACTGATTTTTTACCTTGAGCTCGACTTAATTTTTTAGATAAGTTTTTTTTTTTCACAACTTTGTGAGCATGATTCTACCCCTAAATCTCACGAAATATTCAATATTTTATAAGTACACATGATAATAAAAATGAAAACCGCTAAGACAAGTATATTATGGAACTAGCTTAGCCCTCCTAATCGTGTCAACTTCCTGATATCCCAGCCTTTGTCGTGTGGAGGTCAAAACATGACCCACACGACCCAATTATCTTATATAAAGGCGCCAAGCTTACTCAATAAATTTGCACATTAACCTCTCATTAAATGTTGAAACCCTAGTCATGATAGCATATTAAATGTCAATATTCCTCTCATAACTCAACTGATTCTCCAATTAAATATGATATAACTCTTTACAAAATCAACTCCCAATCAACTCAAAGCTCACCAATCCTCCATCATATTAGTTTTTACGGGAGATGAAAACTCTCATGAGTTCAAGGGTAGAGGATTCAACTCACATTATTTTTTCTTTCTACTAACTTGATCATTAGAGGGTTTTCGATGAATCCATTTCCAACCTAGACTATCTTGCACGTAAAAAACTAAGTCGCAGTAATCCAAAACTCGGATCAAACCCAAAATTAGAGTGACATAGGTCTATACAGGCGTGTGCACTATTCGGTTTTAACCGAACCGAACCGAACCGATCGACCGAAACCGAATAACCAATTCGGTTCGGGTTATTCGGTTCTCGGTTCGGTTTTGGTTTTGAAAAAAAAAAAATTTAAATTTCAGTTCGGTTTCGGTTTCTGATTTTCGAAAACCGTAAAAACCGAACCGAACCGAATTATATATATACCTATATACTGCGGTTAGGTTTCGGTTTTGGTCTAATCGGCTCAAACAGACGGCCTATATATTCTCCGTTTTCAGACCGGTTCGCCG
Organism: Trichopus zeylanicus subsp. travancoricus; assembly: GCA_005019695.1. Classification (NCBI taxonomy): domain Eukaryota; kingdom Viridiplantae; phylum Streptophyta; class Magnoliopsida; order Dioscoreales; family Dioscoreaceae; genus Trichopus; species Trichopus zeylanicus. Next base: position 151,473 of record RXID01022410.1, read on the forward strand.
ACGCCTGCTATTCTGCTAACCCTAACCCTAACCCTCTCGCCGCTGCAGACCTGCGGTTCTGCGCCTTTATCCCTCCAGCTTTCGTCCACCCTCGAACCCCCCTCTTCCTCTGAGGACTGAGACTCTGAGTCCCGACGCGGCGACACCTCTCTCTGGTCGACGCTCTGAGTTTCAATCTCTCATTTTTCTACGACGGATTAAGCTGCAAGGTGAGGGTATTTAGGGTTGATGTTTTGTGAAATTAAATTAGGGTTTTTCTACGACGGATTAAGCTGCATGTGTGAAGTTATGATCTTACTGTCCTTAGTTCCTTACCCAGTTACCTACTTACCTGATATTTTCTTAATTGCTTTTACAGTAATGATATTTTACTATATTTTTTAAGTTCAACAGTATGATCCAATTATCAAGGGACAGGTATGTATCCAACTATTATTTTGTAGGAGCAGTCGAGCAGGTTGTTGCCTGAGGGGAGACATCTTCGTTTTTGATGATGCGTCAAAGCCATCTGAGCCTCTTGAATTTTTGTTTTTATTTAAGGTTTTTTTTGTCTTTGGTGTTTTGATGCGGAGGTGTTCCAATGGTCCCCTACTCTGGCTTGTAGCAATGGCATGGTTGTTTGGATGGCCTGTGAAGGCAACCACTACCTACCATTCACTCACGGGGACAGCCAGAGAGGGATGCTGGGTATGACGGTATAAGGAGAATATGACGGTATGACCCTCTTGGAATTGTTTTATGATTTTTTTAATGATATTTGTTGAATTTTTCATAAGCTGTTTGAGGCGATGAAGATGTTGAATCATTGGCTCATTGCCATATGCTATGCTCGCATATGGGCAAGTGACTGATTGGACGATTGTCTCATTCTTTGGCTTCACCCTAGTAATGTTATGCTGCTTGGAAGTTGGAACTTCTGGTTCTGGGCCTTCTGCTGTGCTGCTGTTGCAACTTGAAAACTTGATTCACTTGAAATATAATGTATATCTTGTACTAATTTTTTTTCCCCTTAATCCCTTATGCAAATGACCAGATCCATTAACCCTGTCAAATTCGGTTTGCAATTCGGTTATAACCGAACCGAACTGTTATTCCGAAATAACGGTTCGGTTCGGTTTTATTACTGTTCGGTTCGGTTCGGTTCGGTTCAGTTTTGGTTTTCAAAAATTTCGGAAATTCGGTTCGGCCGGTTCGGTTCAATTTTAACCAAATGCACACCCTTAGGTCTATGTCTGATCAAGTGATTCCAAAGGTTACATATAGATAAGTTAAAACAAGGGGATTACTTGTAAATACGGCATAAATCCAACAGGACAAGCCCTCAACAATCTGGTTAGGATACCTGGCTTTCAGCCTGGCGACCCACGTTCATATGACGGCAATGGAATTATTTTATATTTTACTTCAAAAATATGTTTAGATTTCATGTGGGTCTCAAGTAACACCCAATCGTTAACCGGCCCAAAACCCATAATTTGTTTCAAAATAATTTCCAAAGTATACAATTCAGCCAATAATCAGAAATAGGCCCGTTGAAAAAACTGAGCCCGGCCGAAAACATAAGCAGGCCCCGGGACAACGAACCAATTGGAACTCAAAAAACAAAAGCAAAAAAAAAAGGGGGCAGCAGCAGCAGAAGAACTGAAGCAAGAATAGGGACAACCGTGCCGAATAACTCACTTTATGGAGGAGGAATAATCACGACTCGAGATCATCATCCCACGCTACAACACCTTTCGACTGCGACACCCAAACCAACAATCAACTAATCAGTAATTACTTCCCCAAAACAGCCGCCATCTTTTACATTAACGGAAATGCTTCGTCCCCGGATACACGCCAAACAAATTCAAACGCATGTAACACAACCCCATCATCCTCTTCACTTCCGGCTAACCAAAACATTAAACCGAAGCGCATGCGGTTAGCCAATGTGTGATCTGTGTGGCACAGGTATTCAATCCTTGCTTTCTCCGCGTTCACAGACAACGATATTTCATAACTATTTCATATAATGTTAACAATATCATCGAATATTAATCAAAAATATATAATGATAATAATAATAATGATAATGCGGGGAAGAACTCCGCGACAGCGATGAGATAATTGAATGGAAATATATGACTTCAAAGTAGGTTTAGCGCCACGCGGAAGCGACCGTGAGGACCCGGCCCGACCAGCCGAAGCATAGGGAGCCGGATTCCTCCTTGAAGGTGAACCCCGGGTTCGGCCGCACCGAGTTGAACCCGGCGCGAACCGGCTCGGACACGGCCGGCCCAAGTGGGCAGGGGCTGAACCCGGCCATGCCCATTCTCGCCCGCCATTTGCCGGCGACCTCGCAGCGCTCCACCCGCTCGGCGCCCTCACGCGCCACTGCGTTGGCGGCCTTCTGCTCGATGCAGGCCTCGACGCGCGCGCGGTCGGGGCTGTCCCTTGCACAGGTGGCGTCGAGGGACTCGAGCAGCGCGGCGTATTGCGCGCAGGTCTCGGAGAAGCGGGCGGAAAAGGGGGCCGTGTTGGTGTTCATGTCCTGCTCGACGAGGGTTACCACGAGCGGGGAGAGAGATTTGACACAGCGGAGCAGCTCGTCGCGGGGGTTGGCTGGGGTGACGCTCTCGTCGGCGACTCTTGACAGCAAGAATGCAAAATTCACCGCCAGAGACTCGCCGGGCTCGCAGCCGAGTGTGGAGCGGTCGAGTTCTGCGACTCGCCGGTAGACTATGTTGAAACGGAGGCCGACGCCGGCATGCTCGGCGAGCCTCTCGAGTCGCTTCCCGACCTTCCTGAGATTGTTGCTGTTGCCTGTGTTGTTTGTGGGATTGAAGCCGTGGAACGGGAGGAAGGGATCGGCGACGGCGGTGATTTTCAAGGCGGGAGGCCGAGGGTTCCGACGGTGGCGATGTTGCTCGGCGAGGGCGTGGACGAAGGCCGCGTACTGAGCGCCCTGGCCGACGTCGAAGTCGACGATGTGGATCTTGGACTGATCCCTGGCGATGTCGAGAATGGCGAGATTAGCAGCCGTGACGGCAAGCTTGAACACCGGCGAGATCTCGCGCAGCAAGGCAGTGCCCGCCAGGTGATCCGCACTGCAAAGCTCAGCGATCGGATGGTGCGATCCCCGCGAGAGAGGATTAAGCCGGGAGACGAGAGCGGAGATCATGATCGCCGTCAGCCGCTGCTCCGGATCATCCCTCGCGTTCAAACCCTGTTTCAGCTGCGCGAGATTCGCAGCCGCAGCCTTGAGATTCCCTTCGGAGATCTCGGTGGCCGTGCCCAGCAAGAGCTGCCTCGACGACGCGGACGCCGTGGTGGAGGCCGACGACGCCGTCGACGACGAAGATGACGTCGGGGACGGCGAGAGAGGATTCTGCGGAGGCGAGATGAGCTGCTTCATCGTCTCGCTCCACTCGTTGTTCGTGGTGAGCGCCGATCCGGACGCGCTGGCCTCGCCCTCGTCCTCATCGTCTAGCAGCAGCTGCCGCTCCAGCTCCTGCAGCTGGTCCAGCATCGCAGTCGTCTTCTTCTCCGGCTCGGGAAAAGAAAAGCTCGTCGGCGGAAACGGATCAATCGAACCGCCGGCAGCAAAAGAAATAACTGGAGAGCGATCGAGAGGGGAAAGACTAGAAATCGGCGAACTCTGCTGTTGCGTCCTCTGCTTCACCGCCCGGAGCAAAACCCCAGGCTGATCGATCTCCGCCAGCAGCGACCGCTTCAACAGCCCTCCGACGCCGCCGCCGGCGTAGTAGTCCCAGCCACCGGGAAACCCAGACGCCATGGGGAACCACCCAAGAACAAAAGCTCAAAACCTCCGGGAAAAGGAGAAGAAGGTGGGGCTGCAGCTGCTGCTTCTTCTTCCTCTGTTGCGTCGCATTGATTTTGGGCACCGGCTCTTTTCCGGCCCTCCGCTCCTAAATCGTAATAACCATTGACCGGGCGAACCGGCAGCTGGCGGTTGTGTGGTATCTCGCCGTTTCAAAACTGGGAAAGTTGGGCGGACGTCGGCGAGGCCTCGGCCACTCGAGGGAATTATGAGAACTGTTGCCCTCGATCTCGGAATCCTTCCACTTTTTTTGTTTCAAAATTCCGCAGTAATCACAAGTGTCCCTACCTCCCAATTTCCTATTTTGCCATCGTCAAACATTCTGGCCTTGTGAGGGGGTGGGCGGGAATGTGCGGGGGCAAAATGGGGAGTCGGCAGGAATACTGGGGATTTACTTTTGGTAAAAGAATAAAATAAAGAAAACGAGGTTGCGTGCAGCGGGAGCGGTGGAAATTGGTTAGCCAACGGAACTAACCATTGCCCGCACACAACCGCCGTCAAAGATTCTGACGCGTGTACCGCCAACCGATCACAGGCGGGGCCCACCCGGAGGGTGCCGGAGCCCACTCGGCCGCACCTGGATTATGCCGATTTATTTTTCTAAAAAGTGATTTGCACATATCTCTTATAAAATTTTGAAATTACACATGACTACTCTAAAATTTAAAAATTTATGTATAATTTTTTTGAAATTTCACTGTAATTGTAAATAAATCAATTCCTTTGATCTTAATATTAAATTATAGGTTAATTTTTTAGCAAAAATTGTGAGAATTAAAAATATCTTTATTTTATTATATACGTATAATATATTTTTAAATCATGGCATCTCCAGATCTAGGTAACTAGGGATTCTATCAACTTCTCCTATAAAAGTTTCGGCTATTTTTTTAGCTTTTTGGTGTCGTTTAGTAGCCGAGGCATGCAGCGAAGGTAGTGATCAAGTTGGAACATCATCTTTGCCTTTAGTGCTTTTTCTATTTTTTATCTCCAAAGATGGCTTTTTTTTTTGTGATTTTTCAGATTTTTTTTTTGTTTTAATCTGGTTATAGAAACCTAATTCATCGTTCTAACTGAGTTTTCTATAGTTTTTCATGGCTTTATTTTAATATTTTGATTTATTTCTATTTTAGGATTTAGTATTTGTTTGTCACATGACATTTATGTATTCTTTTTCTATTTTTGTGATTTAAAATCTTAAATTACTGCAATTTAAGGCGATGAAAATAGCTCTACTTGTAATATTTTAATTAATTTTTATTTCAGATTATGGTAAACCCTAGCCGAAGTCTGAGCAAATCAACGTGATAGCAACTTGAGAATAAAGATGGAGAAATTTTTTATTTATTATAAAATCTACATGGATATTTTAGACATTTTAAATATTTTAAATAACATCTAATGTCGTTAAAGAAATTGTTTGTGATATAAATTTTTTTAACATGAAATTCTAACCTAAGAAGATATATGCAACATAAGTTACAACTCAAGAAGTTATATATGATCTTAAGTTTCAAAAAAATAATCTGTAAATTTGAAAGTTCACAAGGAGGTATATGCAAATTACTTTTTTATAAATAAATTTTTGATACAATAATATTTTGAGAAAAATGTGCTTTGCGCTGGAGGTAAGTGCAGCGGAATTTAATGGGAGTTTGTGGGATGCTTGCTACTCTATGTTAGTGTTTTACTGACTAAACATTTGGATTAATGGTGGATGTGCTATTGAAGCACGAGATTAGAACCTGACAAACATTTTTGGGGGAGGCGATTTTGAGTACAGCCACGAAGAATGTCACGTCGGCTTCGAGCTCCGACCATCGGTGGCCCTCTCCTCTGGGTGAGCCAGTCGGCAGGGCTCAGGAACTGACGGGAAGAAAGGCAGCCAATCGTGGCGACCAGTTCCAAGAATCCAGCAAACCCAATCTCGTCCGCACCGCTTGTCACGTCACATTTATCGCTGTACTTGTAGCCACCGTCCCATGTACAATTCTTCTTCGCATCTAGTCTCCTTGTGAGGGCGTGACTCTTTGCACACGATCTACATCCTAAACGAATCTCAGCCGTCCAATTCAATCTGGTGATTTCAGTCTAATTTCTGGGTGGCAGGAATTTCACACCATTAAGTTCTGTTGACGAAACATGATCCCGGGTCCGGCCCCGCATCGAAGTGCAATTCCGTCGTTTAGTTGAAGATGTTATGCATGAAGGTGATACAGGCAGTGTTGCCAGGATTGGACCGAACGATCCGACCAGATTGGACTAGAATCAATCGATTCTCCGGTCCGATTACCCAATTCGAACATAAAAAATCTTCTGGTATAGTAGGCTAGCGGATATGTCGATATAGCCTTCGTATCCTTCCCAATCAGCGTACCGAACTGGGTCATGACATGTGCCGCGGACGCGGAGCTTCATGTTGGCACCTAGCCGAAAGCATTGGTTGTGACTGAAAGGAACTGATAGCGAAGTGAGGAAACGGGTTGCAATTGTATCTTGCGCTAATGCCGTGCTATGTAGCCCCAAATTTATCCGGAATGGGGTCTGTTGACCGAGTCCTAATTTGATATCAATTTCAGTTTATATGATTTTTTAAGGATTTGATTCGCTAAGTCATCTCCTCTGTACTCTGTATCAAAGAAAATGTGAAAAGAATCGTCAGAAATTTTTTAACTATGACTACTTCAACACTTAAATCAGAATAAAGATTAAGAATATATAAGTAGAAGAAATGGTTGGACATTAATTTTCACCTCTTTCAAAGACTACTTCATTTATAAGATATGAGACGTATCAAAATTATAACGATCTCGACATTGTAATCTCTGGACTTCTCATTACAAATAATACCAAATCTTGGATTTCCCGAAATTTTCATAAGAAATTTTATTTTTCATGAGCCCCCTCGTTTATAACTGAGGTATTTGAACTCAGCAAGACTTCAATGCAAATTTGGATATATATTTTGTAGATCATACTGAGACTTACGTAAACTCGGTTAAGAAATTTATTGGGCTTTTTCAACCATGGGATGAATGAGTGCTCTATCTCAAATAGATTATTTTACAGTTCAACTTTCACCTTTACTCGATTCCGTTCGCTCACCTAAATGTGTCATCAGTGCCTCCCAAGCCCGAGTACCAAGGTGACTCTTCTTGGGGTTTAGAGTTAAGCTCATGAGGTACTTTTTTCTCTATGGACCTCTTCAGTAGAAGAGCAGTCGTCTTTATTAAATGCTAATATCTGTCCTTTAATCATGTGTTCACCGATTTTTGAAATGCCATCTTCGCAATTTATTGTTGGCGGCTAACCCTTTAATATCGAGAATCATGGTTTCGGCACGCGTCCTTCGTGATGAGAACGTCAGGTCATGTCTTATGCAACCGAGATTTGGCCACATGTCGAGCACCACGGCTTCGTAAGGCTATAAAAAGGGAACTAAGGGCTTCAGTTCTGCTTTTTCTTCTCTCAGCTTATTACTTCCAAACTTGAATTCTCACCCTATGCCTTCTTCGATCTCTTTTCTTGCTTCTAATGGTGGACCAAGATAGTAGTGCCAAAAATGCAATCGTTGTCCCTCAGATCGTTGTTGGATTGGGTTGTTCATCACCAAGGGAGGTAGTGATAGCAATCCCGATGGCTTCAGGTGTAGCCGCTAGCCAGGCAACTTCCACATCATCCACTTTGAAGGGCGACGCTTTCTCTTCTAAATCTCAAGGTTCACATATCCTTTCTTTTTAGGCTTCTAGTTAACATGTTACTAGGGTATTCAAAGAGCTGAGGTCAATATTGTCCGAGGCTAAAATTTGGAGGGTTCTAGATTTGTAATTTGGGGATAGTGTTTAGTCTTTGTCTCGTCCTACCGAACCACAACCATATGCTGAACTCACTCTTAACTCGCCGAACTACCATAGCTCAAATCTACCCTAGACCCAGTGACTCAGAGTCTTTTCTTCGGTGGGGTCTTCTCGCTCGAGGGAATTTGGACATGTTTTTTCAACTTTCTAGGACATATTTGAAGGGGGACTCAGATACTCAATAGGCAGCTTTACCTTGGCTATGTTGGCTAAATTCGATCTCACACCTGATTAGTTGGTTCTAAACATGATGAGGTTGGTTATCGCATTCTGAGCTTTGGCAATTTCTAAGGGTGTAATGCCTTTCGCGGATATGTTCTATGATGCTTTTTGAGCTAGGTGTAGCTCGAGAGTGGACAAAAGATAGTACTTTTCCCCCATAAAAGGGTGCCACTCGTTCAAGGCTAACCCTTCTTCAATTCATTATTGGAGAACACCATCTGAGCATAGAAAATCTCCCAAAGTGTCCCCTGCGATTTGATAGCTTCTCACTACTTTGTTTTTCGAGGTACAAAAACTACAGTCCATCCCAAGGTGGTTGAGTGAAGTGAAGTATGTTGGACTCGACCTTTCAGTGGCTAGGGGCTCAAGTAGATCACAAGTTTTGTTAGATGTACTATTGCGGTTAACTGGGAAATGACCAGTGTTTCCTCAAATGTATGCACAGGTCTCAACCGAATTGCTTTTATGAACTTAGTGTTTAAGTAGCAGGGCAACACTCCCCGAGTAGCACCACCCTTACCACCTAAGAGGTCTAAGAGGGCTGAGGATGATGTGGAGGGGCCCCTAACACGTCTACCTTCCCAAGAAAGGAGAAGAAAAAAAACAATCTTCTGCTTCAGAGGGTGAAAAGGCTTTGGTAGGGCTTTCAAACTCGGTCGAGTCAAAGGGGAAAAAAAAAAGAGACTCCGAGGCACCGGAGGCAAAGGTGGCAGCTCTTTAGCTATGGTGGATGAGAAGATGAAGAAGAAGAAGAAAAAGAGCCCGAGCCTTCCCCTCATGGATGAATTTATAGGAGAGTTTGTTGCCTCTCCTCTCAAAGTTGAGCTTGTGGTAGAGGGTGAGGCTCGGCATGAAGTGGTTGACATCTCTTCTTCACCTCCCTCTTCGCTTCTAAGAGCACAAGCGACCCCTCCCAGCCCTTAGATGATGGGGCAACCGGGGAAGGAGCCTACTCAAGAAGAAAGAGGCTTGGAGGAAACATTCGACCCTCATTCTCGGATTGCTCAAATGTCATTGTCTAAACTCTTTATAAATGAGGAAAACACCACCTATGATGTAAGGCCGACTCATATTATTACATTTAAACCTTGACTGTTTACTATTTTTACTCACTTTTGACTTGGTTTGTAGATGGTGGAGTTCTTTTATTATGTCGAGAGACTCCATCTTGAGGCAAAAAAGGAAGCAGCTTCTCGTTAGCAAGAGTTGGCCATTGCCCAAGCTTGCACCAAAGCTTCGCAGCTCGAGGTTGACCTGCTCAAACTAGAACTTGCCTCCTAACAAGAGGTCAAGCTGAAGGCTTTTGAAGAGAAGGACTCGGTAGTGGTGAGTCTAATTGAAGCCGAAGAAGAGAGGGCGAGGGCTAAGGCAGCACAAGAAAAGGCAAAAGGGGAATGGGACTCAACTCATCAGAAGAATAAAAGGCTCTTGAAGTCTCGAGCTACATACATTTTGAAGGCTTAAGAAGATGCCCTAGCTGCTTTTTGAGGGAGTTGGGAGTATGAGCTTCTTCAAGACACTTGGGCACAAGCGATATGAGAATCTAAAGAGTTTGAGGAGTACGTAAGGGAGGGAGGTCGTCTAAATGCCAAATCTTTTAATGATGAGTATCTGACTTTCCAAGACATGGTGATTCGTAACTCGGCAAAGTCAGATTTTAACCCTCGAGTGTTGTCAACTGAATTGTATGATATATATCAAATTGAGCAGATCCAGTGGGAACTCGGTGAGGCCAACTTGCTTCCAGGGACAGACGACCAACCTCCTTATGAAGACCCTTCTAGTGCCAGCTCCAACTTCTCCCTTGACTCTCCAGAAGATGAGGATGGCCCTACTAGCGATTTTGATCCCCCACAGTAACTGAAGTTCCTTTAGCCATGTAACCAGAACTTCGGGTGCCTCATATGCAATGAACTCTTTTAAATAAAAATTACTCAAAGTATCTATTTTGGTGCTTCGAGTTAATCTTTGCACTCATGTCTCGATTCTTGCCTCTAAGTATATATGTCACACAGCCTTTAGTCTAATGTGGCACACAAAATGTAAGGCTTAACTCAGGATAATATTAATGATGTTAATCTAACTGAACTTGTAATCTCAATATTTTCTTACATCGCAAGGGATGCTAAGTTCTATTTTGGTGATCAACTCGAACAGATCAAAGGAGAAAGAAAATATTAACGATGTTAATCTAACTGAACTTGTAATCTCAATATTTTCTTACATCGCAAGGGATGCTAAGTTCTATTTTGGTGATCAACTCAAACAGATCAAAGGAGAAAGAAACCATGCGAGGTTTGAGTTTATAGCATGGAGATTTTTTAAACCCTTGACCTTGAGGTCTTAATTGTCCGAATGTGGTGTGAGTTTGATTTCTTGGCAAACCGAGACTCTTGTACCATGCCAACTCGAGTATTTTGTACCTTAGCAACCTTAGGCTTTATGTTCCATTGGGCAGGGACATGGTGTCTCAAGGAGTAGAGGCCCTGCATCTCAGTGGGTCAAGGTCTCTGCACCTCGACGGCCCAAGATCTTCATGCCTTGGTGAACTGAGGTCTTTGTGGCTCGGCGATCGAGGTCTTTGTGCCTGGACGGACACAGGTCTTTGTGTCTTGACAGACCAAGGTCTTTGTGTCTCAACTTACTTAGGTCTTTATGCCTTGGTGGACCGAGATTTTTCTACCTCAGCAAACCAAGGTCTTCATGCCTTGGTAAATCGAGGTCTTCATGCTTGGGTGGACCTTGGTCTTTGTACCTCAACGGTCTGAGATTTTGTATCTCGACGGACCAAGTTCTTCATGCCTTGGCAGTTCGAGGTCTTTGTGCCTGGGTGGACCTAAGTCTTTATACCTTGGCGGACTGAGATTTTTGTGGTGTTGTAGCTAACATTTTGCCAGAACTTTTGTTTTTCTTAAAAGATAAGAATGATATATTTTATTTTAGAAATAAGACTTAAATATAGAACCTTCTCAGGTTATCAATATGTCATGTCCTTGGAAGAGCTTTACCATCCCCATACTTCAGCTTGTATGCTCCTGGCCTTACAACCCGAGTGATTCTGTACGAGCCCACTCATGTTGATGATAACTTATCTTAGTATAATATCCAATCTCCCAGCTATAACTCTCTGCTACAAACTAGAGTGTTGTAGTATCGAGCCACTCAGTTTAGCTTAGTATAATATCCAATCTCCCAGCTATAACTCTCTGCTACAAACTAGAGTGTTGTAGTATTGAGCCACTCGTCGTTGGTATTCTGTAATTTTTATGCAAGCTTTTTCTCAAGCTTCAAACACTGGGTCTTTTTCTAGTATGAGATTTTCCACGTTTGCCTCGGGGTCATAGGTCTTTAGTTGGGGTGAGGTGAGGCTGTTTTTTATAGGGATAACTGCTTCAACCCCGTAAGCAAGCAGAAATGATGATTTGCTCATTAGGGTCTGAGTTGTTGTGCGATATGACCACAGAATATGAGACAATTTTTCAACCCAAGCTCCTTTCGCTCTCTCTAGGCATTTCTTTATTTCTGTAAGTAAGGTTCGATTGGTTACTTTGGCTAGCTTGTTTGATTGTAGATGTACAATCGAGGTAAACTTTTGCTCGACGTGGAAGCTATTGCAATAGTCCTTGAATCTCAAGCTATCAAACTGTCTCTTATTGTCTGTGACAATGTCTCAAGGTAATTCTAACCTGCAGATTATTTCCTACCAAATAACTCTTGTACCTTCTTATTTATGATGGTTGCAAGAGCCTTAGCTTCCACCCACTTGGTAAAATAGTCAATAGCGATTATTAAAAACAAATTTTGTCCCTAGGTTGGGAGAAATAGACCAAGTATATCTATTCTCCACAAATCAAATGGCCACACTATATAGGTTTGCTAGAGCTGAATTGTGGGGCTATGATAGACCAACACATGCCCCTGGTATTGCTTGCATTTGGAAACAAACTCTGTTGATTCGGAGGTCATGTTGAGTCAATAGTAGTCTTGTCTTAAGAGTTTATAAGCTAAAGCTCGTCCTCCCCCATGACTCCTATAGATTCTTTTATGCACCTCTTGAAGAGTGTATTTAGCCTCGCTTGGCTGTAGGCATCACAACAAAGGTCTTGAAAAGGACATTTTGTGCAAGACTTCATCTATCAAGATGAAGTTTGGAGTTAGCTTCTTAATTCTTTGAGTTTCTTTTAGATCTTTAGGAAGTCGATCAATTTTGAGATATGAGGTGATAGAGTCCATCCAATAGGGCTCTTCTTCAGTTTAATATACCTCATCCTCATAAGAGTAGCTCGTATCTTGAGGATATTCTACAAAAATTTGCCTCGACCTTGAATTTGAGGTTGTCAAAACCAGTCACGCCAATGCATCAACTTCGGTGTTGTTGTTTCAGGGTACTTGGCAAAATGTTACTTGGTTGAACATTGTGATGAGTTTCTATACCTCAGCTAAGTATTTAATCATAGTATCATCCCTTGCCTCATATTCTCCATTGACTTGAAGATAGATCAATTGGTAGACGTTGAGTACTCTTAACTTCTTTACCCATGCTGCTACTGTTATACACACTTCGAGCAAGAGAACTTCATACTCTGCCACATTGTTTGAAGCCTTGATTTTAATTGAGTAGAGTATTTGGTGACCCTCCCATTGGGAATTAGGAGTATGGTGCTAATCCCACAACTGGATTTGCAAGAAGAGCCATCTACATGGACCTCCCAAGCTTTGGACTTTGGCCTCGTGGGATATAAAGTAGTTTTCACCAAGAAGTATGCTAAGTTTTGGGCCTTAATAGCTTTCTGGGTTTAAAGCTTATCTTGAACTCGCTTAGTTCGATGGACCACTTAAGTAATCTCCTTGAGGTCTTCGACTTTTGCGAAGTTACCAAAATGGAAGGTTGGTGAGTACTGTGACAGGATGTACTTGGAAATATGGGCAAAGTTTTTGAGTCACCGAGACTATGGCATAAGCTAGCTTCTCTAATAGAGGATATTGAACCTCGGCTCTTGAAGGTGCATGGTTTATAAAATATATGGGGTATTGTCTTTCTCCTCAGTCGCTTACTAGAATCGAGTTGACGGTCTGATCTGAGGCTCCTACATGGAGGATTAACACCTCATTTGATTCTAGTCTTATCAGAAGCGAAGGCTCAGTTAGGTACCTCTTAAGGTCCTCAAAAGTTCGGCTACACTCTTCAGTTCATTTAAATATGAAGCTTTGCTTTAGCACTTTAAAGAAGGACGAACACTTTTCACCTGCCTTAGACAAAAAATGGTTGAGCACAGTCAACCAACTTGTGAGTCTTTGTACCTATTTAGTAGAGTTGGGTGACTTCATTTTGAGTATTTTTTTTTCAGGATTTGCTTCTATTCCTCGTTTTGAGACGAGGTACCCAAGAAATTTTTCCGAGCTTACATCAAAAGTACACTTCCCTGGGTTCAACCTCATTTTGTACTTTTGAAGTATGTCAAAAGTTTTTTCAAGGTCTCTGAGATGTTCTTCAGTCACAAGTATATTATTGACTTATGTTTCTATATTCCTATTAAACTAATGTTTGAAGTCTTTGTTCACCATCCTCTGATACATCACGCTATTGTTCTTTAGCCCAAAAGGTATCATCATATAGCAGAAGGTTCCTTAGTTGGTGATGAAGGTCATCTTCTCTTTATCCTTAGGATGCATTTGAATTTGGTGATAACTTGAAAATGCATCAAGAAAACTTAAAAGCTAATGTCTCGAGGTAGAGTCGATGAGCTAGTCAATTTTAGGTAAGGGGTAACTATCCTTTGGGTGTGCTTTGTTGAGGTCAGTGAAGCCACACATATCTCTATTTGCTATTTCACTTTCTCACCATCACCACATTGGCGAGCCACTTAGGATAATATACTTTCCTTATAAATACTACATTAAGCAGTTTGTTTACCTTATCAGTGATGACTTTTTAGTATCTGGGGGCAAAATATCTTTTGTTCTATTTGACTAGCTTATCGTTCTCCACCACACTGAGTTTACGTTAGGCCACCCAAGGCTCTATATCCGATAAATCTTTGGGTGACCATGCAAAAATATCTTGATTCTTTTGTAAGAACTTGCCTAATTTGGTTTGAAGATGTTCATTGAAGTTTGCTCTGAGCTTCATAGTCTATCCCAAGCTCCTGTCAATGACCCTATTGACTAGTCGCTCAACAAGTTTGGCTTGCATTCTTTTCTGATTTTTGATAAATTTTTTAATTTTTGAGATCATCGAGCTTTTTTATTTCTCATTGAGGTTATTTTACCAATAACCTAACTCACACTTCCTTGCTAGATTTTGGCCTCCCCAAGTTTCGCCTATGTCATGCTTAGTAGAAAATCTCATAACTAGATGAAAGATAGAAATTGTCACCTATAGTTAGTTTAAAATCAGTCACCCCAATATAACATTGTAAGATGAGTGAGCCTGAACCACCACAAATTTGGTTTTGATTGTGGAGTTCTTCACTCTTGCTGATGATTAAAAGAAACTTGATTATGCCGAGTGGAGTGACTAAATTTCTCGTAAACTCGGTCAACATCCCCATATAGGGCTCCAACTTTAATTTTGTCTTCATCTAATTATAAGTGTGAGTGAACAGAATGTTGGCCGAGCTCCCCGTGTCCACCATAATACGCTGCATGAAGTAGCTCTCCAAAATCACCAAGATAACCAGGGTGTCATTATGAGGAGCCAAAATACCCTAGATGTCTCTTGTCGAGAATACTATATCCATATTCTCGGTATTGCCGTGCCACCATTTGACCTCTTTATAATCCTCTTGCCCCTAAGTAATTGCTTTGTGTTTGGAAGTTGATGCCAAGGCTTCACTTGATGTCATTTGGTTGACGAGGATCATATTAAGATAGCTTTTAATCGATGGGTTCTACAACTCGAATGTAGGATTGCTCTGAGGAGAACCTCGTGGTCGATCTTCTCGGATGTGTGCTTCATCAGCTTTTGCCCTTGATGAATGAAGTGCCGCAAGTGCCCCTCCTTGATGAGTATTTCAATCTCATCCTTGAGATGTCTATATTCATTAGTGTTATGACCATAGTTTTTATAAATCAGTAATACTTTGATCAATCCAATTGTCGCCTATTTGAGGTGATTGGAGGTGATTTTTTCAAAAGATCTCGATGTTCTATCTGAGCCAACACTTCCATTCTGGAGTTGTTTAGTGGTATATAAGCTCGAAATTCTTATCGGCACTCCCTTCACTTCATCTTTTGTTTTTTTGGCCCGGATGGTTTTTTCTCCTGAATCTCTTTTTTTTGTTTACCTTGTCTCTCAAATTCCTCTTTGGCTAACATCACTTTTTGAACATCAATATTTTTTAAGATAACTTAGATGAACTTGGCCAAAGTCCTGGGGGGTCTTCGAGCCACCTCATAGGCTATTCAAGATTGCCTTATCCCATTAATTGTTGCAGTGAGGATGATAGAACTATCGAGCTCAGACACCTCCAGTCGGGCCGTGTTGAATCGAGCTAGATACTTTCTCAAAATTTCTCCCTCTTGTTGCCTCAAGGTCAAAAATGTGAAGGAATCCTTTCATTGAGGTATGAAGGAGATAAAATGCTCTTTGAACTTATTGGCTAGATCATTGAAGCATATAATTCAATGCTTCGGTAGCCCTGCATACTATGCCTTAGCTAGTCTTTGAAATGCCATAGGCAATGCTTTGTACATAGGTAAATCTCATGCGCCTTGGAGGATCATAGTATTTCTAAAAGTGCTTACGTGATAAATGAGATCTTTGGAGACATCATACACGTCATACAGGAGAGGATGAAACTTTTGTTGTATTGGAGAATATGCAATCTCAAGAATAAGGGGCATATCATACCTTGCATAAATTAGGATGAATAAAGACGTTTGACATTCTTTGCATCGTCTGTGAAGCATATCCCATTCAGTAGCTTTGTCCAAGGCTCGGCTTGCATGAGTACGATATGTAATCTCATCGGCCGGGCCATTTATCAGGTCATATTCCTCGTGACCCTTAGAAACTTGGTGCTGTAAAGAGATTCCCACAAGAGAGATTTAGTAGCCTTGTCGATGATGCCCGCTACAGTGCGACTGACTCACAACTTGTGGTGTGGTTTATCATGTAAGCTCATATACTCATCTTGAGGTGGAACTTGTGATTGAGGGTGGAGGCTTTGTATCATCTGAGTTTGAGCTTTTAACAATTGCATCATTCACTGAACTGCCTTAGTCAATATTTGGAATTCTTGCCGACTCAGTCGGGAGCAGCCGCGAGTATCTTATGAATGGTTTGTAAGGGAATCCCCTGAGGTTCTTGTAGCGGAAGAGGGGAGGGGGGGGCGGGGGCAGTTGAGTCAACCTGGTGAGTGGATCGAGTTGGGCTACTGGACGAGTTGTGCAATTTCTCCGGCATGGGAGCAGTTTGTCTCTCAGGCTTATTGTGGGATGTCGACGCCCTTATTGTCGGCGACATGACCAAAAATTCTCCCAAAATGTGGATGAGAGAAGATGGCAGAGCAGCTCTCAACGAAAGCGCCATTATTGATAGAGTTCTAGTCTAAGATCAGTTTTAGTCCATACAATTCCTTGATAATTTAATCCATTGGGTCACCTTCTTGTCACCCTGCACTAAAGAAAATTGTGAAGATGACCGTCGAAAATTTTTCGGTGGCGGTTCCTGCGACGCTCAGATTAGAATGAAGATCAAGAATATATGAGTAGAAGAAATAATTGGGCATTAGTTCTCGTCTTTTTCGAAAACTGCTTCATTTATAAGATATGAGACGTATTAGAATCCCGACGATCTTAACAGCGTAACATCCTTCGGACTTTACATTACAAATAATACCAAACTTTGGATTTTCCTAGGTTTTCATGAGGAATTTTATTTTCATGAGGCCCCTCTTTTATAATTGAGGTATTTGAACTCGGCAAGACTTTAATATAAATTTGAATATATATTTTGTAGTTTATACGGAAGCACAAGTAAACTCAATTAAAAAATTTATTGATTTACCTCGAATAGGTTGTTTTATAGTCCGGCTATCACTTACTCGGTTTGATTCGCTCACCCGAATATGCCACCAGGGTCCAATTGCTACGGTAACAATCGCACATTGGATTCCAGGCATCCGTCAGTAATTCAACCGCGTAGAAGCATATCAGTGTCTCATTGTTTTCACGCGATTTTACTAGTTGCAACTGAGATCCGATATACGATCGGTAAAGAGTAAATAACCATTATACCACTTGATTTAGAGAAAATCCACCTAAATTTAAGTCGAGAATTCTCCTCAAATATAAAGACACGCATATTGACTGAAAATACGACCGTATTGAATGTCCAGATCAGGCAACACTGATGCAACAGCGTTGGGCCAATCCGTGCCTTGTGACTGGAATTATGCCATTGAATTCGTGCACCTCAGAATCTTATGAATCATACGCTAAGTCCTTCGGATAAACCAAAAATATGAATTGCCGGCACAAACTCTACCCGACCCGAGTGGAAATAGAATTTATAATATTGTGTCCAAACGTACTGCTGCAAATTCGACCTAGCAATCTATTAAATTGCAGGATATTACCAACAGGAAGAAATTTATCATTTCAAAATGGAATATTTTCTTTTCAGTTTTTTAATTTTTCTTAATTTGTTATTGATTTTTTGTGTGAAATCGGTCAGACGAGCGGGCGTGCGCACACGGAAGATGGACCGGTGGATGAAGAATCGAGGGAGAGACGTGTTTTAGGGAGCTCCTCCGCGTCCGGTTGGAGGACACGTCTCCACAAGAAGATGACCGATCAATGAGAAGAAATTATGACGTCCACTGCAGATTTCACAACATCGCTATCACAGAAGTTACAAATTTTTTAATAAAGTATTATTATATTTTCGAAATTTAAGAGCAATTTTTACTAGGGGTGAGCAAAACCGGTTAATCGAACCGGTTTTGCTCATTTGAGAACCCGAACCGGATTTCGATTCTCAAAAAATTGAGAACCGAAACCGTACCGGTTTGGACGAAGAACCGGTTTTCCGGTTCCGGTTCTAAACCGGTTTAAACCGGTTCTAAAACCGATTAATTGGTTTTATATTATAAATTTCTTGCAAATTAACCACCAGCGACAGCCGGCGTCGGCGAGGGCGAGACGGTTCTAAAACCGGTATACCGGAGCTCCGGCGTCACGACGACCGGTGAGGGCGAGGCGGCGTCGCGGCGAGCTCGGGGGCGAGAGCGAAGGCGAGGCGGCGTCGCTGCGAGCTCGGGGGCGAGGCCGAGGCCGAGGCCGAGGCGGCGTCGGCACGTTGCTGCGAGCTCGGGGGCGAGGCCGAGGCGGCGTCGGCGCGTTGCTGCGAGCTCGGGGGCGAGGCGAGGGCGAGGCGAGGCGAGGCGAGGCTGAGGCGGCGCAATTAGGGTTAGGGTTAGGGTTAGGGTTTTATATATACTGAGAAAACCGGTACGGTTCCGGTTAACCGGTTTTTCAGAAAACGTGAAACCGGAACCGGAACCGGTTTTCCGGTTTTATGAAATTTCAGAACCGGAACCGTACCGGTTTGCCTGAAAACCGGTTTTCCGGTTCGGTTCTCAACCGGTACGGTTCGGTTAACCGGTTTTTCGGTTTTTTTGCTCACCCCTAATTTTTACAGCAGAAGAGGAACCTAACGTAAAGACCTCCTTTAAGATAAGAAGAGGTAGTCACTTCCACAGCGAAAGATGTGGGTTGATACACTAAAATCATTGAGGGTCGTTTGGAACAGGATCAAGGTCAATGTTAAGGTTAAAAAAAGAAGTAAAATATAAAATATTAATACGGTCAAGTAAATCTTGTTTGGTTACTGATTTGACTAGCAGATGGTTAAAATTTTTTATGGACAAAAATGCCCTTTGGTGTCAGCACTGTGCACACAGCACTGTTCATTTTCTTCGCGCGTAAACGACGTCGCCGGCGGAGCTCGCCGGCCGAGCCCGCGTTGGCAGCTCAGACGCGGAGCTCGCGCTCGTGCGTGGAGTTCGCCGGCGGAGCTCAAGCGCGGAGATCGCCGGCCGAGCTCGCGCGTGGAGAAGATGAACAGTGCTATTCCCCGATCTGAGCAGTTGGATCGAGATCCGACGGTTCAAATCAAGTGAGAGTATTTTAGTCAAAATATTATTAAAATTTAAATGAATAAAATAATATTAGTTCGGTCAAATTTTTAATATTTGAAAGATAATCTGGTTAGAACAGGGTCAACCTAATCCTGATCCCGTTCCAAATGATCGCTAACTGAGTTTGTTATGAATGACCGATTGAAGAGCTCAAGCTATTATCCACCGAACTTGTGGACGTTTCGTTCAACCCCTACCTAGTATATGAGATTCGGTGTGATTTTTAGGAAGTGATAGAAAATTCAGAATAACTTTTATTGTGATAAGAAGATTTCAAAAGGTGTTCCACATAATTCGAAAGATTTAGATAAAACTCACTCACGAAAAATTGAATTTAAAACTCAATCAATAAAAATACGAGATTTAATGGAAAAATCACAATTAAAATAAAAAAAAACCAAAAGACCAAGATCATATAAAAAATAGAAAGATCATTAAGATATAAGACTAATATATATTTTTTTAAGAATTTTCTTTTTTTCTCTTCGTTAGTTAATTTCTGACTCGAATGTTAGAGAGATTGTCATTGAGAAACTTGCAACAAATTTGTTTATTTTTTTTATTTTATTGATCACGATGGAAATTGACCCATCGAATTTGAATCTTAAGAGATCAATTTAATCAAATAGATGGTGTACTTAATTCCATCAATAATATAAATTATTATATATATATATAATATATATATTATATATATATATATATATATAGTGGGTATAAAATTCTATCGATAATATTTTAATATTAATCCTATTAAGTTTTACATTATTAAATTTATTTAAGAATTAGTATACGCTTTAGGGTTTAGGGTAGGATCTAAGATTTTAATCATCTCATATTTTAAACTATTAGATTTATTTAAAAATTATTAGTATACCCTAAACTTTAAACCGTGAACTTTAAATCCCAAACTGCATAGAATTTAGAATTTATTAATTCCTATAATCTAATAGTTTAAATCTTAACAAAATTAATATTAAAATTCTATCGATAAGATTTTATTATATATATATATATATATTTATGATCGATACGAATAAGTGAATTTTGAAATTTACTAGATTTACCTATTGTTTTAGGTCATAAATATAAATATTTACGATTCACATTTGTAGGCAGCTGCCGACACGGAGGAAGAGGTAAATCGTTTCGTTGGTTTTCTAACGTTGTTGTTTTCTTTTTTACTGCTCTCAACATGCTTTCTGTTTACTTGAAGAGGCGATCGTAGAAAACAAAAATATGAGCCGATTTGGTTGCGTGACAAACATTTTCATGTCCGAGCATATTTTCTTTAAGATTTTTTTTCACATTTTCTTCATCGATGACAGAAAGCAAAATGAAACCACGTCACTCGTTTATGGCCGCACTCAAACGGACGGATCATTTCTTCTCAATGATTTGGCAATTGGTCTATATATTTTAGGTTGCAGTCCACCACGTCCAATAATAATAGCAAGACTTCGCTATCATCGCCACTTAAAGAAACAGTTAGACGCTGTGTTACGGTTGCTAACTTGCGCCACTTTTCGTGGAACGATTGGAGTACAGTAGAGATTGGTCGCGCTGGCTGCCCCGGAACCTGCGCTCCTGCTCATGGCCCTTTCGGACAAATATCAATCGCCTAAATATTTAATAATTAATAAAGTTAGTTAATTATTTAACCTTCTAGTTATCGACATAAATGTTTTTATAACTATTTTATTTTATTTTTATAATAAAAAATTATAATTTTTTGAAAAAAAAATCGTGTAAACTTCCGTCTAAACAGTCCATATGATCTTTGGCAAGTCCACTATTTACTACGGACCTATAGATTAGGACTCCTTTTGATTTGAAATTAAAGTCGGAATCAGGATTAATATTTTTTTAAATTATTTTTTCTTATAAAATTAATATTACTTATTTTATATCATTATTAAATTTAATTATTATAAAAAATTAAATAGTTTTTTTGAATTTTAAATTATTGTAGGATTAATATTGATAAAAAAAATATTAATTTATAAAAGTGGTACACTAATATTAAATTTGATTTTAATTCTGATTTCGAATCAACGGTAGTTAGGTGTTTTAACAATTTTACTTGTCTATGGATCAATTTAAGCTGGGATCATAAAAAATATATATAATTAACTAGTTAAATGAGTAATAATTATGTTTAAATTCTAATCACAAAAAATTTTAAGTAAATACCGTTGCATTTGAAGATGAGTAATTTTGATGATAAAGGTTTAGAATATATTTGAACCTGTAAAAAAATAAGTTGAAAACCACTAAATATTGACTCAATTTCTAAATCTCAAAGACGATATTTAGGTCAAAGTCTGAGTTTCAAGCTCTGACGAATCCAAAGATTGAATTGTTTCGTGAAGTATTATTACAGTCAATATCAGTTTAGTTAAAGACAACAAAGAATAGCATAAAGTCAGAATTTAGGTTGATTATCAATTTTCTCCCGCAAACGAAATAACAGAATACGTCATATTTTCCAAATAAAATAATTATTGATGGAAGTTATATTCTCTTCTTGACTAAGTTGAATCTATCCTCTTCAAATTTAAATATATTCAATTGACAATTGCTGAAATTTATAAAGATAAAATGAGGTAAGGTAGACCATTAAAGAATTGTTTGGTTAGGAATCAAGGTCAGGACGAAAGTCAAGATTAATGAATCACTTTTATAAACTAATATTTTTTATATTAAAATTAAAATTTCAATAATTTAAAGCTCAAAAAACTATTTAATTTTTTATAATAATTTAATTTGATAATAGTATAAAATAATAAATATTAATTTTATATAAAAAAATAATTTTAAAATAAACTGATACTAATTCCGATTCCGAAACAAACCGAACCTAAGATTTCTTTCGCGATTGCTTCTCTAATAGTTTCTCTAACAATAGTTAAATTTGACGCTAATTTTTTATAAGGGAAAGAGAGAATTGATGACATTCTACCTCACCTTCTTTAATTTTTACAAATTTCGATGGCCATCAACTCAAAAGATTTAGACCTTATGAGAATTGATTCAACTCAATTGATGGACAACCTGACTCGGTCAACATTGTTCATCATCTTTTATTCTTCGATCCAAAACTAAGCAAAATAACTAATACACTTCTTTGGAAAGATAAAACCAATACATATTAAAATTTTCACCCCACCAATTTTTATTTTATATTCACAATTGAGTTACTTAAATAGATGTTGAAAAAACAAAGGCCCAAAAAAGAGAAGGTATGAAAGGGCGCGTGCGGGACTGAGTCAAATATCTAAATTAATTGAATACCATTGGGTTTGACATTAAGTTCTCGGGATTAAATTTAAGATTAATAAATTATTTTTATAAATTTTTTTTTTATTAAATTAACTCTATAATAATTTAAAATTCGAAAAATTATTTAATTTTTTATAATAATTTAATTTAATAATATTATAAAATAAGTAATATTAATTTTTAAAAAAAAAAAAAAAAAATATGATTTCAAATGAAACCAAACGGTTGCCCGGCGGTCAGTCGGAAGAAATTTCTAAAAGTAGACATTCCAGGAATCAGTGGTCCCCATTTGCAGCGATATTGCAGCCCTAATCACAGCACAAAAATGGTAAACTCGAAGCGCGACGGCTAATAAATCACCACATCCGCGACAACCGGCCCGCGCACACGTGGACAAACTTCCATCACGCGCTCTCCCGCGCCAGTGCCCTCCTCCTGGGTCCCACAACGCTTCAGATTCCCCTCCCGTCATCGCGCAACACGTGCGGCCACCGCCATCCCCTTTTACATTCAGACCCTCGCAATGTCAATAATTGCGATGGATAATGGGAGCAATGTACTATTGTTACTACATGTCGAAAAGAGGTAGTGTGTCGTAAAAACGCAGTTATAAAACAAGGACGCCTCGACGCGAAACCACGTGACGCGGTCCTTGACCTCATCGTTAGGCGACGATCGCGATGCGCCACGTGTCGATCCCATAGTGGTTCCTCGTACCACCCTCGTACGAAAGTGGGCCCCAGCGGGCCCTGATTGGTACGTAAAAGCGGGCCTGCATTTAACGTCGCTGACATATTTGCATTTCCCCCCTCCGCTTCACGTGATATTATCGATGTTTTGGGAGATTTAAATCCCTTGGCTTTCGATTTTTATGTGATGTCTCATTCCATGACTCAAAAATAGGCATCCGAGAATTCCGCAGCGCAGCTTGCATATCTCTTTTCCGCTCGCTGCTCTTTCCATTTTTGGAGAGATCTGCCTCTTCTTGGCCGGTAGGGTTTTGCTTCTCGCTTCTTGATCTCTTTCCTCGATCTCGGCTTTATTGTTTTTCGATCGTGTGTTAGGTTTCAGGGTTCTTGCGGATTGAAGCAGTGATGGTGAGGGGGAAGACGGAGATGAGAAGGATAGAGAACGCCACGAGCCGGCAGGTCACCTTCTCCAAGCGTCGGAACGGCCTGCTCAAGAAGGCCTACGAGCTCTCCGTCCTCTGCGACGCCGAGGTCGCCCTCATCGTCTTCTCCCCCCGCGGGAAGCTCTACGAGTTCTCCAGCTCCGGGTCAGTCCTCAAACCTCTTCTTCTTCCTCGGTTAAAAACTTGATTTGGAGAGGAGAGATCTTTATAAGAAATAACGCTTTCCAATATGTAAGACTTCAAGGGTGGGACTGGTAAGAGATGATTAAGGATAATTTAAATAAGAGACAATCTGATGGTAGATAGTAGAATTATCTTTTTGACGTTGATTATTAGTCTAATTAAAAAATATTTTGAAAATTTTTGGACCAATTTATCGTCACATACTATATTTATGAAATTACATTTATTTGTTTTAAGAAATGTTTAATTGAATAGTAATATATATATATATATATATATATACATTTAGATGTATTTATATGCATATATATATTTAACAAATTGAATAATTTAATTTTTTAATTAAAATTTTAATCTAATCCTTGTACATATTTCAAAAGGTAAATACAGAAGTAGTTTAGTCGTTTATTATCTTTTAATTAAAAAACAACAAAGTTTTAGTCTAATTATCTTTTTTGTTTGGTTGTTAGTTAGATTAGGACTAATACTAGTCCTAAGTCTAGTCTTAGAACCAAATGATGTGCGAGGTTCCTGGTCGTCAAAGTATTTATCTTCTTGTTTTTCTGAGAATTTATGGGCTTTAATTTGATAGTTTGGCATGCTTCAATTTCTCGACCAGACATTATAAGCCAACAACCATGTCTGTACAGAGAAATCTTTTATATTTTGTCACTTTTGGAGTCCATGGATGCGTTTGCTAAAAAGTGATATAGGATAGTTTAATTAGGAGATAATTTGATTAGAAAAAACAAATAGTTGAATTATCTTTTTGGCATTTGGTTGCTATTTCAATTACTGAATATTTTGAAAATTTTTTAGACTAATTTACTCTCACATGTTTTATTTATGGAAATGCATTTATTCTTAAGGCAGAGATAGTTTAGTCATTTATTATTTTTAATCAAAAAAGTAATAAATTTTTGATCTGATTATTTTTTTGTGCTTGGTTGCTACTCCGACTAGGACTAATGTTAATACATAATTTTTAGATTTTCAATCTGCAGTCATCATCTTCTTGTTCCCTTCTTCCCTTCTTGGGCTTCTCCATTTCGAATTGGTTATGCACACATCTAGCGTTGGAAGAAGAAAAAAGCTTCCATTCTAGTCCATGACCTGTACCTTATTTGTTGACCCAAAATGCTATTCTGTGAGGTTTTTTTGCTTTTCTTATCGTATTAGTTATAGTCGTCGATATCCCTTTTTAACTAGTTCTACATTAGATGTTATGCCGCATGGTGGATGTGAAGTCTATTCCAGTTCATATGAAAACTGGATGCTATGATTCCATTGGAAGTGGGGAAGCTTTCTTTCATGTTATAGAACATGAGCGCATGCTTTTTCCTCTATCCAAAATGCTATTTTCTGTATCATTTTACCTTTCCCTTGTCAGAATACTTTTAGTAAGCACCCTTCCAACAAGTTCTTACTAGATATATTGATGCCCTATATAAAGGATATGATGATAAACTAATGCCATAAGCAGTTAATTAATGGTTTACAGAGTTCATCCAGTTTCTCACACTGTACGTACCTGCATTAAGTGTTCCCATAGAGTTGTTGTCCTTGGCCTACGTAAGTATTCAATTCTTCTCTCACGGAAGCCTGGTGCTTAATCCATGTTCAGGAATCCTCTCTTGGTTTGCTTCCTTCTCTTGGTTTACTCGTTCAGGGTTATCCATTTTCCTTCAATATTTGGCGATAACCTTCGACGATTGTAGCAATTCTGCCATCATTGTCCATTTTGTCTTTTTCTTTGATGACAATTGTATGATTGAATATGAGCATTTTATTCAGTGTTTGACATATGAGATGATACATTAAATTCCATCCAAAAAAAAATTATGTTTTAACTGGTGCAACAAAAAGAAAAATTATATTTATTTATATTGTTATCTTATGCTTCTACCGTTGAAGCTTTTACAACTGAAATGACATATTTAACGAGTTTTTGTTCTTTACTTCTATCTTACGATAATCTATATTTTTCCTCCTTTTTTGAGAGATATCTTATGTTAATGTAAGTACTGCTAGGGAATGAACAGGTTCTTGTATGGACATCAGGAATCTGGAGTCCAAAATCAAGGATATAATGGAAACTTGATTCAAAAGAAATGATGTAGGCTGAATATATGTTTATAAAGATATTCGTATTTCTAAATAATGATTTCATGAAATGGATTCTAGCCATTGGATTTTCATCAAGCCTGCGGTTGTTTTTGCTAATGGCATGCATATAACCAAACAAGTAATCAAAAGGGCAGGCAATCACATTGCATTCTAGACATGAAGGCTACCAGCGCAGCATTAGAGTTTTGGGCATGACTTGAATAACGTTAATAGTTGACAGGATTCTGCTATAAAACTGATAAGAATGATCTATCATGTAAAACCATAACCTCACCAAATACTTTTTCTAATGGGATAATCTTGCTTTGGGACATGAACCCAAACAATAAGGAGATAAGGTGTGCCTGATGAGTTAAAGCAGTCTTGTTAGAGATGAAACATTTCTGTTTTACATCTAGACGAGAATTTAGGGAAGAGGGGAATTTACTGTATAAGAGAAACTGAGAGAGGTCCAATGTGATTTCTAGACTTTAGAGAAGATAAAATCAGGAAGATGAACAGATAATAGGTTGTTATACTCTATAATTCATTTCATACGTGAATCTAAGTGATGGAGACTATTGGATTTAGAATGTTCCCATATATTTATAAGTTGGTATACATAGATAGGGCTATAATTAGCCTAGACTAGCTTAGCATGGCATCAGAAAAACCAGGTTGTTTAGAGTTGTTTTCCAAGCTTGAAATTTCGAGTTGCTCTGAAGTAGTTATGTAAATGCCGAACCCCCTAAACAAACTAGGTTGAGCTTGGGCTTCTGCAAACATGCTTTTCAGCGCTATATTGAGGAGCATTGTCTCAAAACATCTTTTGTTTTTTGTTTTTGTAGTTTTGGTAAAGGTCGAAATGTTTTTGTTGTTTGTTTAATGTACATAGGGCCATTTGTTGTCCTAAACGCATGTATACAATCTTTCTTGTTCATTGTAGTCTACAATCATGTAGATTTTACAAGAGCTTTTGAGGGTTTTATCAAATTTCATAATTTCGGAAAAAAAATGATGCATGTAAATTTAGGAGACAAAATGGGATACTATAATAGAATGTCAGTGAAGGGTGGGTGATAAGTTGAACTAGATAATGAAAAAAGTCATACTACTGTTATCCTTTAAGTTTGTTGCAATAAAAATATTTGATTTAAAAAGTTTTACTGGTGAAGGATATTTCGTGCTCATCTCACATGGTGTTGTTTGATCAACAGACTCACACCATCGTGAGCACACCATCAATTTGAGAGTTATAAGGGCTGCAAGCTCATGTCGTTACTTGCATGATGTTTTATCAAGGGAAGACATGACCTTTAGAAAACAGCTCAATAATTTATTGAAAAGCCAGGTCATTATAAAATTAAGATTACGCCCGGACATGAAATGTATCAAGGCCCGCAATAGCTAATTAGAATACAAAATTAAGGCAATCAAAACTATAAGCTTTAGTTGGCTTTATGATGCCTTTTTTTTCAGCACCTATTACTTTCAAGCCAGAAGTTAAGATGGATGGATAAATGGAGTGGTAGCCACATTTTATTTACGTTTTCATAGGTTTATAATGGCTGCAAGTGGTAGTTTTCAAATAAAAAACAACATAACGATCTGTGTAGACATTAAGGATGTGAGTCATGCTTATTACATTTGACCACTTAGGACTATTTTATATGACAAGTGTGGTAACTTTTTTTTTTTTGAGTTTTGTTAAATACTAATGGAGATGTCATGCATATACCCAGCATAAACCTTTTGGATGATAGTGCTCCTAAGTTTGTTTATGACTTGAACCTTTTTTTCCTAAGCTGAGATCCGAGTATCTTTAGAAGAACCACTGAACTTTATTGTCATTTAGAGACATCAATCCCCTTAACAAGCATAATCAACTTCATTCTATGCAAACTATGAATTATCTGTTGGGTACTAGCATCTCATTCACCCGAATGCTTTGGATCATGTCTCCTTTGAGCTGGTTATCTTTCTAAATAGCCATTTCTTTAGCTTCTTATTGCCTTGAATATTGGTGAGGCCTCTGAAAAGCGATGAGATAGACTTTCTTAACCAAGTTTCTTTCTTCTTCTCTTTCTTAAGAGGGTATCTGCATTAGCAAAAACTTGGTCTTCATGTCTACCTACACATAGAAGAAAACATATAATATATATCCCGAACTCTCAGTAGTTGTTTTGAAATGAAAAAGAAAATCTTGCTAACTGGTTGGAACAACATTCTTATTTTGCCCAATATCCAATCCTTTTTCAAACGAGGTAGGTATGATATAATGGTAGGCTCACTTTGATATGATTAAACACTCAGTATTTGTCAAAAATATAAATATGTTAGTACAAGATAGCATAATTGATGTAAAATCCTGTCTCTATGTAACAGGATCCTATGCGAATAAAAGTTTAAACTCATATGTCTCTCCATTAGCATCTCAAAATACAAGCCCATGATTCTCTAATTCTGTTCGATGTAGAAAACAATAAGATCTGGCACTGGACCCTTAATTTGTAACATGAATGCATGTAGGGATATCAATTTAGTTCGTAATTCGCAAGCAGCTCTAAGTTCATTTTAAATTTAACTTGGCTTGTTTGCTGATGAGCCCAAATTGAGCTTGAGTAGATTCACTTGATTTCAACTAAATTTTTTTTTTATAATTTTATAATTTTAAGAATATACTTTATAATATATAATATATACTTATTTAATTGTGATGTTATAATTGATATATTTTTTATATTTAAATGTTATTCTATTAGTATATTTTTTTAATATTCATATTTTTAAAGTTATATATATCATCAGTATTACCAAAATCTTTTAGATTTAATATCATTTAATAAATTTATGAATTATAATTTGTTATGATTTTAAAATTAGTTTAATATAAATTAATTTAAAAAACTAATTTCTGAAAATCATATTTAAGCTGAATTCGATTCAATTAGAGGTCGAGATGGTTAGTTTTGAAACTGAGCTAAGTCGAACCAAGATCGACTTGGCTTGACTCACTTCGTTTATACTACGACTAGATGCATTCCGAATCACTATTCGGCCTTCGTGTGCTCTTCGTGCCGTAAAGGTCTCAAAAGAGAAGAAAATAAATAGGATTGTAGTATTCGAGAATATATGGAGCACTCCTTTATCCTCATGCTACTCAAACCCAAGTACAAATCCTACTTAAATTAAAAATTTGATCAAAAAAAGTCTCGGATTGGGAGGAAAAAAGGGCTAATTTGCAAATAACCCCTTTAAAGCTAAAATATTTTAATTTCTATAATTAATTCTATATATTACGAAAAAACTTAAATTGGATAAGAAGATTTTTAATTGGGCCGGATATCACAGATTGTCAACAGCTAATTGTTGTTATTTTGGTTACTACTTGCATTGTTTTTATTAAGCGCAATTCTCAAAATGATGAATGCCTGATAACGGTAAATCTTCCCCAAAAGATTCGGGGCACAATTCACATATTAACTTCAGTATTAAGTTAGTGGGTCCAGATCAAATAAAATATGTGTGACTAATGCCTTCAAGACTAAGTTGAACTGTTTAAGATGATTGCTCGTACGCTTCTGTGGCATTTTCTTGTGAAATAGGGTATTGGTGATGAGAATTTAATCCAGGCGTTCAACATGTCTGCCGCTGTAATCTAATATCCTTTTTGTTATTTTTGGTTGCTTTAGCATGCAAAAGACAATTGATCGTTATAGGGCTCATGCAAAGGAGGAAAATCCCAGAGAAACTGTAGAGCAAAATCTTCAGGTGAGTAATCTCGTGTCCAACTCAAAATGTTTTTGATTGATTCTTAATGTTCACTGGGACATATACTTTACGTGAAGTTCACAACTGACAACTCAATGGATAGGATGTTTTCTCTCAAATTTCAAATCATTGTCAATAAAGCATGAGTTGTATATGTATAGTTCAAAATGACTGACAATTGTTACTGACAGAGACATGCATTTCTACAGTGGGCTGTGTGTAAATGTGCACTTCATGGCCATCAAAACTTGCCTTAGCGTGGAAAGTATTATTTTGCAATTTAGATGGCTCCCTTGGGTATAGATGCAGTCTTGTATGTGCATTTGCATGCAATGGATTCCGAAGTCAACTTACACATGCAACCATAGGGCTGCTACTATTTCAGTGCCAGCTCACCATCCTTTAGGCTGTTTCTTATTCTGGTATGGGATGGGTTTAGATACTACTTGAATAGTCCAAAATGACCAATGCAAGGGCTTGGATTTTCTGCCAGCTTGATGAGGGTTGGTTTTTGTTGGGTATTCATTTCAAGTACAGGATTTGGTCTTCTTCAAGCACTACCTGGTTTCAGCGCGGTGTCTATTTTGTTTCTTGTTTGGCTTCTTGAAATGTAGATTCCGCTGTATCTATCTACAGGTTTGGCTAAAATCTCCTCGTCGGAAAAAAAAGGCGATCATGCTTACATATTCGGTTACTAAATTTTAGATATTGTGAGGTTCATACTAAGATCTGTTTCTTTTAATTTATAACTTGGCAATTTTATCTATCAATTTTCCTTCTTGATTGTCTGGCAGAAATCTGTCTCCCAAGTCAGTGAATCTAGGACTAATTCTATGTGCTGTTGTGCTTGAATGCACCTTGGCGTAATTGTAAAGCTCATTTAAATATGATGGGCTTTAACAATGAGAAGAGGATGATAACAGTACCTGAGATGCTTCTTACCTTTGTAGTTGCATGAGCTGAGCCTTGCAAGAATAATACTTTTGTGAGCCAAGGGATATCTCATGTTCTTCCATGATTAATCCCTAGTTTTCTTTTTTACTTTGTCATGCTTTGATTTTAGTTTTTTTGAGAATTTGGTCTTATGAGCTGATTAGGGTTCGTAAAGGTTATTTGTCCAAGTTTTGATTCTTTAAATAAATGTCGATTGGAAAGGAGGGTGTTTAATTCAATGAATGAAAATAAGTTTCTCAAGAATATTCCTTCAAACTATTCCTCATCTATTACATGTACTTGGATAAACGATTAACTGGATTGGTGAATCAAATGGTTAGGTCAATACTAAAATCTGGATGAAGTCTGAGACTAAGCCACCACACAACTTTTAATTTACGAGTTGGATTTGATGGTCTGAGATCCATTTGGTTGGCCTCTTTATCTGATTTCTTAGTTGAAACTTGGACATTATGCATAAATTTATTATCACTGTTTTGCTATTGACTTTAAGTTTTACTTTCAATCTGACCACTGTTTTGATAGACCGCTGAAATTGCACTTGCATCGGCTCTCTTTATTTTGGTGTTTTGTGCTGAACTTGCAGAACTTTTCCTTTATCCATCTATGTACTCCTTTTGGGTGCAATTTCTATGCCCTTTCGTTTGCATATCTGCATGAGAGGTTTAGAGGTTGATTCTTTGAAGGATAAATATTTGCAAGTCTAGTAGTGGCCTAATCTTCTGTCATTTTTTAATGTTTGAAAGTGGTCTAGGCATCTGATATACTAATTAAATATCTTGATCTAGAATTTGCATATCTGATCTGTTTGTTCCTTTACTCTGTAAAATTGGTGTCTTCTGCTCAACATTTATATTGCTGATCCTGAACCAATCGATTTTGTGGTTATAAATTTATGCAAATTTATTGAAGAAAGTTGTTTTAATTTTTCAATCATCTGTGCTGTGACAACGATCTGCGTTAATTTCAGCAATGGAAAGATGAAACCTCAACTATGGCAAAGAAGATTGAACTGATTGAAGCATCTAAAAGGTAATGGTCAAAATTTTAAATTTTATTCTGCTACCATCTCTGATCTTATCTAAAATTACTGTAGGAAGCTCTTGGGTGAAAATTTGGATTCTTGTTCCATCCAGGAGCTGCATGGATTAGAATTTCAGCTAGAAAGAAGTTTATGCAACATCAGGGGCAGAAAGGTAGCTCATAAACCTATATCTTTTTCAATCCAACTTCAATATATTCATGGTTTGTTTAACATGGTTCTGCTTTAATATTTCTGTCAGAATCACCTAATAGCTGACCAGATTGAGAAGCTTAAGGAAAAGGTAATTGATACACCCTCTGATGGTTTACTCCAGTAATATACGCAGATAGATGGTATCCATTTTCACCAGAAAAACTGGCATCTAAAGTGTAATATTCTCATGAATCTCAGGAGAGGATTCTGATGGAGGAGAATGCAATGCTCCACGAGAAGGTACAGAAAGATTTCATTCCTACATGAATAGTCTATTTCTGCCAAACGTCTACAACTCATCGTCTTCGTTGCTAACGAATCCATAATTCTTGTATTTGGAAGTGCAAGCTAGATCTTCCGCAAGTATCATCCTCTCCATTAGGAGCTGTTTCACATGATCAATCAACAGAACACATCGATGTAGAGACAGAGCTGTACATAGGGCGGCCTGGAGATGCAAAGACCCTGGCAAAAAGTTAGATTGGCACTTGTTGCCATGGGAAAAGATATAGTAATTACCTAATGCTTAGATTCTTACACAAACTCGTGCAACAAAGTGAGATGTGTGTCCACAACTGGGCTATTCTGTCATATTTGTATTACATTGAGAGGTCTAATGAAATGAGAAGGTAGAATAAGTTAACGATTGCAAAGTTTAATGAAAAAGTTGCCTGTGTATGAGCTTTCGTGTCTCTGCTAAATAACAAGCTGTATCTCTTTGAAAAGTTAACTTCATTGTTCTTTGTCTTCCTATTGAAAATAGACAATTGTTGCGGTAAGGTAGCTGAAAGCTGGTTACCTAGCCAAGAGTATTTGGATGATGATCGCAAAATATTTTGCATGTGTGACCCTAAAACATTTTGCAGTTCCAATGTAGACGCACCACAATTCCTAATTGCTTGGGTTGTCTTCTTCGAAGAAGCCATAACTAGGGTTATCTTTGCCAATCTATCAAAAGCTCACTGCTAGAATAGTTGATGGGTCGCCCACCAAGAATCATCCAGAGAGATCAGACATATCTTCTCTCATTTTCTGACAAACTCAGAAGGGAACATTGGCAAGAGCAACATCCCAAGCCCACTAAACATTTAAAACAGTTGACATGCTTAAAGCACTTACTCCGGTGGAGCAACATCCAAGCCAAAAGAAGGAACAAAAGATGTGAGAACATGATGTCGTCTTTGTATATGTTCCAATGTTCTTTACTCCAACTACTATGATCTGAGAAAAGTCTAAAATTGGAAATCTTCTTCTAATTTCTAGCAATAATGCTAAGCCTATTTAATCATGTTTGCTTCTTCCATTTCAAGAACAAGAAATGTAAAGGAGAGATCAGACATATCAACCAATCAAATGCAAAAAAAAATTCTTCAGAAACAAATCCAACTGCAAACTGTCGGACGGCACTCATCCTCTAGAGCGGGAGCGGTCCGAGCCACGGTCGCCCGGGGCGCCCTGACATGATCCACCAATGCAACCTGCAGCGCCTCGTCCTTATAGGCCCTCCTCTCAATCTCCGTCATGCGAGACCTCCTCCTCCGCACACTAACAACCGCGGTGACCACCAATGCCGGCAGCACCGCTGCGGACACGGCAGTAGCCTCGCTTACAACCACGATCTTCCATTTGCTCAACATCTTATCATCAAATCCATTGACTTTGTTCGTGTTGTTGCGTGGAATCACAAGTGCAAAGTGGCCTTCCCGCTACGCAACGCAGACATTACGAGCTCCCTGTTTCGAAATCACCACCTTCCCGTCTAACTCAAACAGCACACAAAGCGCTTCCGATCCCGGCGGCTGCGCGTGTTGCAGCACGCCGGAGAAATCTATCCTGATTGCTTTTTCAGTAACCGATATCTCGAAAACTGATTGGTTTATTGAAGTGCTGTTCTTTCTTGCCGCATTGTAGATGACTAATCCTAAGACTGGAGTAATGAACTGGTACCCGGAGACAGTAACATGATTGCTGTAAGCCGACGCGAGCTCGCCGAGGTTTTGGTGGATTAAGATGACTCGCGTCGTATGCGGGCGAAGAAGAACGCCTGGTTGAATCCAGAACTCCATGACCTTTGCTGCATATCTCCAAATGCTGCCTGTCCTGTACCGAACTGCATTTGCAGAGACGGAAGAAAGGCTCGAAGGCATCGGCACGTCGTGCAGTGACTGCAGTTTTCCGGCATGCATCGAAGGCCTGGAAGGCAAGATTTTGGCAATTCGGTTGATGCTGCAGGGATCTTCGGCTTCCTGAGCATGCAAAAAAAGATGTGAAGCTATTGCCATGAGGAATGTCATGAGAAGCAGCGGTTTGGGAGTGAAGGCCATAGAGAAGCAGGCAGGATTTGTTTCCCAAGAACACGCATTTAGAGCAAGCTTTTCTTCCTAAAAACCTTTTTGATCTTTGTTGTTTATATATATATGTCAGGTGGGTGTTTCCAGGGCGTAGAGATATTTATCCGGAGAATGAAGAATGTAATGTATGGATTCGAGGATTTCCTTTCCATCTTTATATGCATGAATTCAACCACAATTTGGGACTACATTTATGGTGTTAACTAGATTTCAAGTGCTCATCAAATTTTACTATACACCTAATGGTGGCTTTAAGACTTGTATTAAAATTCAAAATCTTTAGATACATATTACAAATAGATCTGTCACTAACAAAGGTGAGTTCGTCTTGGGTCATGCAGGGATAGAACCATCTTGTCACACACCATGCTCATCGAGTGTCATGCGGCGAAATTCAAATCTCAACTCAAAATTTCCATGACGAAAATATAAATCATCCAACAAAAATAAATTACAAAACAATTTAAATATTAATTTTGATTGATTGATCAGTTTTGATTGATTGTGTGATCGCAACCATGGAATCTGGACTCCCGCTCAAGACAACTCTCAGAAGAGGCATACGCATCAATTGGACCAGAAGAGGGGAACGAACAAAAGCTTTTAGGATGGGGACAAGAAAGACGAGTTCTTTGGGGCTCACGTGTTGAGGTTCTCTGGGAATCGATGGGAAGGGTGCTTTTGTGTCTCGGATTGGGTCCGTCGCACAGGCCCACAATGCCTTTGCGAGGGTGGATGATAACAATGATGGAGGAAGATGGTTGAAGCACCATGCTTGCAGCTGAGCTCTCAGTGGCTAGTTAGGTGGTTTTGACTTAAAAAAAAAATCTTAAAAAACGCTGTCGTCTTGTAAAGCGCTTCTTTCTTTCTAAATTAAAATTCCCGACTTGTTCGGCAGCTTGTCCTTCCACCAATGTTTGGTCTCTTCCGACTCTACAGTGGGACTTTCTGTTTGCCTCATGGATCAGGCCTTGTCCCACCTAAACTGAGAACGTGGAGATCAAATTGTGCATGAAATGGAGTATAAGATGACGTGATAAATATAGATAATGAATCCCATAATCTGGGAGACAAATGCTTGGGCAAGGATGATCATGCCATCTACTGTTCATCCTACCAGAACAGGAAGTGAATAGCGAACCTTGTCTCGCTTGCACATGCTTGTGCAGAAGGTATTCTTGACGAGCTCCATTAAAATGTGCGGATCTAGTAGCATAGTATGTTACTTCAAGGAACTCCTTATACATGCTCTTCGATTTCTCATTGTGTAGCTCATAATTTTGGTTATAGATCAATAAACTATAGGAATGAGGTCCGATATAATTAGAATATGAATTTTAGTTTTACAATAATAAAATATGTGAGTTAATATTAAGTTAAATATGTGATTGGCGTAAATTCAATAACAAGGTTTTTTTTTGAGAAGCTGAAAAAAAAAATTCTACGACCCGATGGGTCGCTAACCATAAATGCTCAGGGACAATATCATGATGCGTCGAGGGTATCACATAATAGTATTAGAGTTGCTCTGCGTCACCTCTTAAATGATGTGAGTTAACTCAGCAAACACGTTGAGTTTTGAAAAAAGATATTGTAAGGTCCATGACTCTGGCTATAGCCAGTGGACTATAGGGTTAAAGCTCGGTATGATTGAAGTGTGATTTTTAGTTTCATATTGACAAGATATGGAAGTTGAGACTGAGTTAAATATGATGATTTTCATAACCCGATAGCGAGGTTTTTTCAAAGCCCAAAAAAAAAATTTTAGGGTCCAATGGGTCGTGGGCTACAGACGCCAAGAGACAATATCGTGTTGGGTTGGGGCGTTCATAATGGTATCAAAACCCCTCTGCACCATCTCTTAAATGATGTAAGCTAGTCCAATGAGCATGCTGAGTCCTTGAGGAAAGGATATTGTGAGACTCATGACTCTGGTTATAGGCCAGTGGCTGTAGGATTGAGACTCGGTGTGAGTAGAGTGTGATCTTTAGTCCTACATCGATAAACTGTGGGAGTTGAGACTGGGGTAGTGAGTTAGAAAAAAAAAACCCTAGGGTCTGGTGGGCCGCGGGTCATAGGTGCTAATGGATATATTGTGTTGAATCGGAGGTGTCACATAATAGTATCAGTGCTATTCTGTGCCATCTTTTGAATGATATGGGCTAGTTCAGTGAGGATGATAAGTCCCTGAGGGAGAATATTATAAGCCTCATGACTTTGACTATATGCCAGTGGGTTATAAGACTGAGATTTGATGTGATTGGAGTATGATTTTTAATCCTACATTGATAAAGTATAAGAATTGAAACTGGACAATATATGATTGTTGTCATAAATATAATAACAGGGCCTTTTCTCGGAGAGTCAAAAAAAAACCTTGTGGCTCGGTGCATCATGAGTTGCAAATGCCCATAAATAATATTGTGTTGAGTCGGGAGCGTCACACTCATATTCAAATAGAATTTGTGAAGATGGTTGTTATAATTATCATTTTATTAGTAGATTCCTTGCAAAATGATCACATGTTTTTTCCCCTTATTTTTGGAGGACTTTTCATGTAAACTATTATATATTTTTGTGATTTACTTATTTTCACACATCTGTGCCATTTATATAAATTAATTGGCGATACAGTATAATCTTGTGATGTTCTTTCTCATTAAGATATTATAAATAATTAATTGGATATAATCACTTAGTGTGAGCATACGAAACTCACATAATCTTCACATTGATTGATATATAAGATAAACATAAAGGTTTCGAGCCAACCTTTTAATAACAAAATTCTCTAACTGATTTATTTTCAAGAACAAGGAAAAAGTGAAGAAAAACCCTCTATTGTCATATCCATTTAGTAGGTTGTTTAAGAGATTTTAATTTCTAAATTAGTAAGCTTCAATTCTACGATTTATGTGACATGAAGAATCTTATTATTATTCTTGATATTTATTTTTGATTTTTTTTATTTGTGTAGCTTGTTTGGGAGTTCAAGAGCGATCTAAAAGAGTAGTGTGCGCTATTAGTGAATATATGCCTTTAGTCATTGATGGTGTTTGTGATTGTTTGAATTGATGATTATTCTTCCTATTGCTCTCTACATGTATGGTCTATCTTTTATTGCATAAAGAAAGCCAGTAGGTGAGTTGTCATTCATATGTTTTTTGAACATTAGCCATCTAGCAAGGATTTTGATCCAATTGGAGTTTAGGTTTGATCTTATCGTACACAGCAGTTAGAATGGAAATTGGATCTTAAGAGTAGGAGTCCAAATAGCAATTTGTATCCAAGTATCAATCTATGTACTAATTATCATCTATTCAAGGAGCCAGGGCTTCAAGCCAAGTTCTAGTTACTCTAGGTTTAGAAAGTTATAAATAAGTGGATATAGGCAGGGGCCAGGGAAAGAAGAGGCCATGGCCGGCCACTAATTGCTGAAAATTACATATAAATACATAGAGCAATGGTCTAGTCCCTCCTAACTTTTAAATTTTATAATAATTGCACATTTTTTTATGAAATAATGATGTTATTTTTTAGAATAATAAAAGTCATTAAACTTAAAATACGTGATTTTTTTATATAAAAAACATTCCAAACAGCAAATCAATACTTAAGTTATAATAATAATATTAGCATTTTTGATTTAAAGAATTTTTCATTGTATATTTTTTCTTACGTTCTAAGAGTTAAGAGGCTATTTAGTTGATAAAAAGTAGGGACAAGTAGTTGAAAGTGAAATGACTTCTCTTCACTTTTATTGTTTGATTGTTTAGTAGCTGGACACTTTCGATTCAGAAGTAAAAATATAAACTAAATTTTACTTTTATATTTTTTGATCTGAAGTAATTTTTAGAAGTAAATCTAATGATATTTTAACTTATAATAATATTAATAATTTTATATACAATAATAATATATATTACTAAAAAATTTATTTATGAAAATAATAAATAAATAATTTTTTTACATAAATAATCACATAGAAAATTATATATATATATATATATATAATTATTGGTCTAGATTGACAACTTTTGGAGGAGGGTGAAAGAGAATTTCAAATAATTAAATAAGTTTTCATTAATATCATAAACCCAATAAGTACTTCAACTCAAGTAGATGATTAACAACTCAAATAAGATTACTAAGACAATTAAACCATAAGAAAATGATTAATTTATAATTAAATAAAAGATACTTTTTAATCAATATCAAATCAAGTGTATAAGGTAAAAAAAAACTAGAGAGTGCGAATTGATATACGTGGTTAGAACTCCTATTCCACGATCATTATCTCAATCCTAAGGATTTAAACTCATCACTAGATTTGTAGTTTTGTTGGGGTAAAACCATGTCCTTATAAACTTCACACTGGAGTGTCGCTCCTCATCGAAGCCAATTGGTCACTACATGAGGAGTACACATTCTCATCGCTTTCCTAAAATCTAAAAGAACACTCATCTCCTAATAACGTAGGAGAGTTATAATGCTAAAGAATGAAAAAAGAAAAATGAAAACATTCAACAAGAGTATCTTAATATTTAACTATAAGGGCATTTGAGAATTTTAATATTAATACCTATTTGATCTCTTATTGATAGCTAAAAGACTTTGGGAGGGGAATCTTGTTTTAAAAATACAAAAACTTAAGTCCCTTACAGAGCAAAAAAGCCTCAAGCCTTTATATAATTGTTGGAATAAGAACTAGTTATTTGGGAATTACCCCTGCCTGTTTTTGTTGAGTTTGATTGTCTGAACCTTAAAGTTCAAATGTTTGAAATTAATAGAAAAACCTATTGATTAACTGCAACTTCAATCTCTATTTAACATCAACTCATAAATGATCTTAAATAGAAATAATAGGTCGATGAAGGCATTCTAAAATGAATTTGAGTATTAACTAAAATTTCAAATAAAGTAATTATTAAATTCTCGACTCAATACAAATAAATGAAAATTCTAATTTATGAGTCTTGAATTGATCTTGCACTTTAAGCACTTTGAGCTTTTACTTTGATTTTCAAGTTTTATGTCTAAAAATTATTCTCTTTATCTTCGAATTAGTATCGTCAAACTTTAATTTTAAGACTTGGTCTTTCACAAACTTGAATGATCATTATTAATCCTAAAATTTATCACAATTTAAGAAACTTGCTAGTTTGATCATCATCAAAACCCAAACGATAACAATAATTACATAAAAATTTTATTTAGGAAAAAATTAAATAAATAAATAATTACATAAAAATATAGTTATGAAAATAGTTAAATAAATAATATTTTATATACATAAATAAATAGTATTTTACACAAAAAAAATTAGTAAATAATGTTTTATGTAAATAATTATATTTTTGAAATATACTTCTGTCCAATCAAATGTTAAAAATAGATTACTTCCAACCATTTCTAGAGGTGAATTGAAAGCAAAGAGAAGTGACTTCTTCACACTTTCATTTGCTTCTTACCAACCAAACAGCTCCTAATAGTAAATATCATTTTAAAAAATTTTCTTTTTAAATTTCGCTATATACTATATTAAATAACAGAGTTTATGGTAAACAATCATTTATGTTATTCTGAATTTGTGAAAACTAGCTACTTATTAGTATTAGTAAAAAATACTTATTAGTATTAGTAAAAAATACTATCTTTTTACAGAAAATTACTTCATGTTTTTTTATTAAAATATATTTTAAAAATATTTTATTTTGATTTAATTTTATCAACTAAATTAATAAAAAAATAAATTGTTCTTAGTTTGGTTCTTAATAGAAAAATCAAATTGACTCTTAACCAAAAAAAATATGAACTGGTACAAAATATTGCTTTATTTCTCTCTTTCATAGTACAAAGACATATTTTTCTTAATCTGTGCGACTTTAATCACCTTATAATTTTTCTTCTTCATTTCTGGTCAAGTGAGTAGTCTTTGATTGTATTTTTTTTTGTTTAAGGGTTAGTTTGATTTTTCTATTAAGAACCAAACCGAGGGCAATTTAGTATCTTTATATTAATTAAATCGATAAAAAATCGATATGAAATATTATTTGTATATGGAAATAAAAAAAAAATCATATGATGGTTTTGTAAATTTATATCATAGGATGAGTAGATTTTTATTAACATTAATAAAGTAGGTGATTTTCATAAATTCATAATAAGATAAGTAATTTCCTATCAAAAACTCTAAATAATAATTTTTAATAAAATTTACTGTTTTGAGTAGTTTCCATCTTTGAAATAATTTTTAGTACATGCAACATTGCCCCCTAATTTGAATCCTAACTCTGCCCTTGACCTAGGAGCTTTATACATATTCTATCTAGTGTTTTCATAAATTCCACAAAGAGTATGATATTAAGCATTGGAAAACACAATCGAAGAAGAGATTGTGGTGGCATTTGATTGTTTTTAGAGAAAGGAACACAAAATGTCACAAGAAGTCAAATAAAGGTAATTGTTAGTATAGGAGCCTCCTGACTAGACCTGTGAGTGAATAATTAGTTCATTGAGCCAAAATTGACTCCATGCAGAGCCCAAGTTGTTTCCCACCATGCTGTTGGGAGCTCAATGAGTATCCATCGAGTAAATGAATCACAAAATGAGCTTTGTTGAGTTCATATAGCTCAAAATGACCTTTAGCGAGGTAAAAAAAACCTTGGGAATATTCCACAATGTCTGTAAGGTTTGAGCACATTTCAGAAAAGGCTAGTGATGTGTGTAGGAGCTTATATAGAGCAAACTAAACTTCTAGAGCCTGGGTCTATTTTGGTTGAACCGTAAATCCACATCAAATTACATATTGCCAAGTGAAGCACTAGATCGAGACTAGGATTGGGAAAGTACATCCGAGCTCCCAAAGATTGGCTTGCTTCCCATAACTTATAATCTCAAGTTAGTAAGTCACCCTATGGCAGAAAGATCTAATCGAGTATTGAGACCTCGATCAAATCCAAAACTCGACAAGCAAGGCACATCTACTTTCGTACAATCATGCAATCATAGGGAATACCACAACAAACTAAGCTGAGTCCCCAGAGTCACAGTCAAACCTTTGAAGTTCAGCCAAGCCTCCAAAGGCAAGAATCGCATAGTGCTTCAGCCATTGTGCCATGTGGGGGTCCCACTTGAGTTTTTACAACTCATCCTCCACAATGAACTACGATAGACCTTCCAAAAGGTAGTCCCCCAAGAGCATTGCTAATGGCCTCTTGCTCCATTCCTTGTTTCACCTCCCACTATATGACAAATGAGAGAGATCATAAGGTACAATCACCAAGATAAAATGACTAAAATACCCTAATTTCTTCATTGAATTGAGGGTTAGCCCAAGGGTATACAAGCCCTTATATTCACCAATCTAATGATACTTCTCTTCCATTCTCTTAGTTTCATAGAGAAGCTCCATTATGTAATTTCCTAAAAACATAATGACTTGAGTGTTGGAGAGATTTTCGTTAAACCACCATCCAATAATAGACAAGTTTTTCTTGTTTGGTAGGAGATGTGGTATTTCTAGAGCTCATAGTGGACTCATCTAATTGGAGTCCATCTTCAACAACTCCTCTAGATTGTCTTCTATTACAACAAGTGGTGTTTTATTGAAATATACTTTGACAAAACTCTGATGAGATTCAACATGGCCCACCATACTCAATCCTCTAATTTAAGTTTGACTAGCTACTAGTTGAGGTACAAAACCCTTGGACAAGCTATCAAGGACCAAGGATGCTTGTTGGAGATATTCTTGACATCTTTATAGACATGTCAGCTAGCTGGCCATGCTAGCAGACGTCAAGACTTGGCTTAAGATCAAATTGAATCACAAAATCACATAGTTGCAAAGAATGAGGCTACACCCCAAGTTTCAAATGTTGCAATACAAAAAGAAGATTCTCCCCAAAATTGAGCCTCCCATGGCTTAGATCATATCACCCGCATATATGAGAAACAAAGACAAGTGGCCAATATCAAAATGAATGACCCGTTGTAATTGGATGATCCCTCTCCGAAGAGCCACAGGTAAAGTGAGCCCCCACTAGCTGCTAAAATATTTGCACTGAATGATAAAAAATTAGAGAAGAAGATTGTAGATATGGTGGAACGGTAGATTCACTACAATGCAATGATCCATATAAGTTCCTAGGGTGGATTGAGTGCGTTGGCACTAAACATTTTATCTGAACCTATGCAACAAAATTTCAAGAACCCTCATGGGAAGCATATAATGGAACTTGAGATTCGATAGATCATGTTAGCTTTTTCAAGAATAATATGCTTCTTCATGGAGCCACAAAAGCAACCATGTGTAAAGCATTCCTAGAAAGACTGCATAATCCATCTAAAATATGGTTATTAAGTTGAGCAAGGGAATATATAATCAAATTCTAGAATTTTGAACATAAGTTCATCAATCAATTTGTGTCCTTGGTGCTGCATCGCCAAGACTTGTCTATACTTTTGGTGATTTGACAGGTAGAAGGGGAAAGCCTTCAAAACTACTTTCTCACTTCAATGTTATGAGAATTCAAGTTAACAAGTTGGATAGTTCAATCATTTTGGCCACAACCATGAACAAACTTTGAGCAGGGAAGGTCACCTATAAGATGGCTAAAAAACCACCTCATGATATTGTAGAATTCATGGACTAGGTTTGGGAGCATATCAATGTAGAGGAAATGATAGTGACCTAGAGAGAAGTTAAAGGATCCAAGACAAAGAAGGATCACAAAGATAAATAACCTAAGCCTAAGAAGCCTAAAACCAAGTTACAATGATGCTACATCCTCATAAATCAATTTCATACTAAAGTATTGGCACAAATAGAGAACCATGATTACTTGCTAAGACCTATAAGAGTCCACTAAGATCATGGAAAGATTGATAAATCAAGGCACTACAAGTTTCATCATGACTACAATCACTATACTGAGGATGAGTGTAGGAGCCTCAAAACAAAGATTGAGAGGTTGACTAAGGAAGGACACTTGAAACTAATTATCAAGCAAGCAAGAAGAAGAAGACCATCAAGATCGGTTTCCACCGCCACCTTGCAAGGACTTAGAGTAGAAGAGGCAACAATCT
The DNA here is from genome assembly GCA_005019695.1 of Trichopus zeylanicus subsp. travancoricus. Lineage (NCBI taxonomy): Eukaryota > Viridiplantae > Streptophyta > Magnoliopsida > Dioscoreales > Dioscoreaceae > Trichopus > Trichopus zeylanicus. The sequence goes on from RXID01022410.1 coordinate 194,625, forward strand.
TCCAGAAGGAATGAAAACCTAGAGCACCTAGTCCAACCCATTAAAGGGTATCTTGCAATGATCATGGATGATTCATGCTTGATAAATAAGACCTTGTTTGAGAACAATTGTCAGCCTCCCTCTAGGGGACAAGAGCAAACAAGAAGCACAAGGAGAAATAAGGTCCCAAAAATAAAGCCATAGCAGTTCAGGACTTGGGAAGAAATGTGATATAGCATAATGATGTCTTGGTGATTATGACAATGTTGGATGGTTACATCATGTGACACATAATGGTGGACACAGGGGCATTAGCTAACATTCTCTTCATGAAAGCATATGAGTAGATGATGTGTGATCAACTACTGCAACGTTGTGAGGGTAGCTCACAGGATTTATTAGAGACATTCTTGTTCCAAAAGGAGTGATCAAAATCATCCTCACTATAGGGGAATGATAGAAAAGTACCATTGTAGGGGAATGATAGAAAAGTACCATTATATTTATGGACTTCCTAGTAGTGTGGGCAAAGTCACCCTACAATGCTATTTTGGGAAGGTCAACCTTGAATCGACTCCGAACTATAATTTCTATATATCTTAGAGATGAATTTCTTGGTGAAGTTTGGGACTGGAGAGGTTCACAGAGATCAAGATCTTACTCAATACTATTATATCATGCATTGGGAGAAGGAGAGACTTAAGGGAAAAGAGAAGCTTGAAGACAAACTCAAAGAGGACTAGAGGTTGTAGAGCAGTTAAGAAACATTATGCTCAATGAGATTCTTGGTTGCTCTATCAAGGTAGGAATTGAACCCCAAAAGCTCATTTTGGCTGAGCTTTGGAAACTCTTAAGAAGCAACCAAGATGCATTCCTTTGTCCTATAGACAACATCTCAGGAATTGATTTTTGAATTGCAAAACACATGTTGTCAATAGCAGAAGATATGAAATTTGTGAAGTAGTAGAAGCATTACTTCACCCCAAAATAATAGAAGGTAATAACTGAGGAGGTGGAGAAGCTCTTGAATGTAGTATTCATATGAGAGATCTAATTCCCAGAGTAGTTGACCAATATTGTCATATTAAAAAAAAAGCAACAAAAAACTAGAGGATGTGCACAGACTTCATTGTCCTCAATAGCTATCCATTGCCCATGATTGATCAATTGGTAGGCTTTATTGTCAAGCATCAACTATTGAGTTTTCTTTATGCTTTCTTTGGATATCATCAAATCAAAATGCACCATGATGATGAAGAGAAGACCTTTATCACGAAACAAGGATTTTATGCTATGTAGCTATGTGTTTTGGGCTAAAGAATGGTACAACCATGTACCAAATGATGGCAAGCCTTGTCTTCAAGGTGCAACTTGGAAGGAACATGGAAGGATACATCGATGATAAACTCATGAAGAGTATCTATAACTCATACCATGTAATAGACCTTTGCAAAGCCTCCAACACTTTGCACTTTTCTGAATGAAATTGAATCCAAGAAAATGCATGTTCGAAGTTATAGCAGGAAAGTTCCTAGGGTACAATAAACCCTGAGAAGATTAAAGGTATTGTAGAAATGAAATCCCCCCCCCATTTAGTCAATGAGCTACAACACCTCCCTGGAAGACTTGTAGCCCTCAATCACTTCCTACCAAAGTTTAGGGATAAATACCCACTATTCTTCAAAGTATTGAGAAAGAAGCAAAACTTTGAGTGGGATGATGCTTGCAAACAAGTCTTTGTAGCATTGAAGCACCTAGTCAACCCTCTCTTGTTGGTAAACTTGAGTCTTGATGAGGTGCTCTACTTGTACTTCTCAACTTGGGATGGTATTGTGAGCTCGATTCTAGTAAGTAGCCAAGATGGCTTATGACAACTTGTATATTATATTAGTCATGTGTTGACAAGGGCCTAAATATGGTACTCCATCATAGAGAAGTTGACCTATGCTTTGAGTTCTAGGTTGGTTGGTGGGGGTGGATGGGGTGGGGGGGTGTGTGAGGAGGTGGGTTTGTGAGTGAGGGGGAGGAAGTGCTAATCAACCTTGATAGGGGAGTGGTGTAATACTCATTGAGGTTTGAGTTCAAAGCCTCAAACATTATGACTAAATACAAGGATGTGTTATTAGGACTTTGGATTTCTAGAGCTACAAGAGATTGGAAACTTCAACTCCTTACTAACTCACAACTAGTAACTAGTCGAGAATCAAAGGTCTTTACAAAGCCCAAGATACTGTGATGGAAGGGTAAATGGCCAAAATTTGAGCAATTACATAGATGTTCACTAAAAAGTCATGTAGATCCCTCGTGAAAATAATATGGAGGCAAACTCCCAACCTCACTGGGCATTTGTAACTCATTTTGAACAAACTTGTATAATATATATGAAAATCTAGAGCTTATTAAGTTTTGGCACTACCTCTGAGATCAATTCCATAACTTAAGAACCAAGATTGGATAGACCAATTTGTGGAGTACCTCACTTAAGGAAGGCTATTTGAGGATTCATCCAAGTCCTAGAAGATCCAATGCCTCTCACTAAACTTCATCATATAGGATGGAAGGCTATACAAGGGATTTCTCATGCATCCACTACTCAAGTGCTTGACTCCTTTTGAGATGGCATATGCATTGTGAGAGGTACACAAAGAAATGTCCAAAAGCGATGTTGGGGGCCACACATTAGCCCACAAATTATTATAGCAGGGGTATTATTGGCCCTATATGACTAAAGAAGCGTTGGAGTACACAACCTGATGTAAAAAGTGCCAAGTTCATTCTCCGGTGCAGACAAGAGGAAGGTTCAACACGGGCAAGTGGAGGCAAGGGCATGAGCACTAATAGCCCAAGTTCGTAGGGAAGTTAGTTGTGGGAGAGGGGAATAGGGTTCCGACCGGTGAGGTGTGAGCTACCTAGACAGAGCCTAGGAGGAGAAAGGAAAATCAAAAGGAAGATAAGAATTTTACCTCTCTTTTTCCTCACCCATGTTCAATTGGTTTTTGATCTCTTCGGACTTGATATCTCCTCTCATTTTGATCCTTGTTTTTCTTTTTTTGTTCTTTGCAGGTTTTCGTTGATTTTATAGGCTGAGGAAGAATTGAAATCAAATCCCTGATTGGTTCGACTTTAAAAAGTTATTGGATTATAATTGTAATTGGATCGTATTTGATTGTATTTTGAGAATCTTGTGATTGACATGTAATTGATTAAGATTTATTTTCTTAATGAAGAGTTTTAAAATATGTACTATTTCTGAATGCTGAATTTTCAAGAAGGCTGGGTCACTGCTCGAAAGGGTTTTAAAGAAGAAGGTGTGGGCTTGAGGAGGAAGGAGGAGAAAAGGAAAAGAAAGAAAAATAAAAATATAAAAAAGTTGTTGCCTAGAAAAGAAAGGATTTAGCCAGTAATGAGAAAGAAAAAGAGAGGGAGTTTGCTTGTTTCAATTTTTGTACTACTATCATCGCAGCCACCCACAGTCTTTGGTACACTAACAAAATCCCATCATCACCATGGTTACCCGTGACCTTTCGAATGACGGTGGAACTCCACCAACACTATAACCATCTGCGACCCTTTGTATGATAGTGAAACTCTAGTAACATCACGGCCACCCATAGCCTTTCGTATAATGGAGAATCTCAACATTGCAACCACTTGCAGACTCATTCGCATGATGGTGGAATTTCATTAACATTGCGGCTACTTGTGGCTTTGCTATCAAGGGACCCCTCACCAATACCGTGGCCACCTATGGTCATATAGGCTAGCTTTCATGCCTACTAAAACTATAGGCTAGTCTTTGGACCCACCGAGCTCAAGCTAGTCTTCGGGTTAGTGAAAATTATAGGCCACTCTTTAGGCCTATCAAATCCAAATCAATATTTGGGCCTGCCAAACCCAGGTCAGCATTCGAACCCACCAAAACTATAAGCTTGCCTTCAGACCCATTGAAATAGGCACACTAAACTCAGACTAGTTTTCAAACTCGACGAAACTATAGGCTAGCCTTTGAGCAAATCAAAATTAGGCTAGTCTTTAGATATATCAAAACTATAGGTTGGTCTTTGGGCTTACCAAAATTAAGCTTGCCTTCGGCTCTGCTAAAACTATAGGTCAGCCTTTTGGCCTATTAAAACTAGGCTAGTGTTCAGGCTCACCAAAACTATAAATCAACCTTCGAGTCTATTGAAATTAGGCCAACTTTTGGGTCTACCAAAACTAGGCTAGCTTTTGGATTTACTAAAACTATAGCTTAGCCTTCGGGTTCACTAAAATTAGGCTAACCTTTAATTCCACTAAACCCAGACTAGCCTTCGGGCCCACCAAACTTAGGCTAGTCTTTGGGTTAGTTGAAACTATAGGCTAGCCTTCATGCCCACCGAAACTATTGATAAACCTTTAGGCCCACTGTAGTTTTAGACCAATCTTCAGGCCTACCAAATCAAGTTGGTCTTGGGCTCATACATCTAAGATTAGTCCACAGACTTATCCAAAAATTATCATAACAATCAAGAATTCTCAAACCAAATTGATTAACCCAAAGTGACTCAATCATAGTAAACTTAAAACCAAATTGACTTAGATGAACCACCAAATGAATTCAAATTCATCAAATAAATGGACTAAAATGCAAATTAAAATGGACCCGAATACCAAATTGGGTTAACTTAAACCAAATAAGTTTAGACTCAACCCTAATCGGATTCGAATTATGTTAATTCAAAATTAAGTCAAGTCTAAATCAATCCAATCTGGACCAAATTAAGCCCAGACTAAATCCTAATTAGGTTAAATCAAGTTCAAATTGAAGGATCAAACTCAAAATAAAACCAAAATTAGATCAAATCTAACTGAAACCAAGTTGAACTAAATCGATTTGAATTTAGACCAAAGTCCATCAAGATGCAAATCCAAACTTGATGAAGGTCCAATATAAAGTCAAACTAGACTTAAATCAAATAAAATCAAACTTGAGATAAAATCAAGTTCTGAATATTGAATTGAATCAAGTTAGACTCGAATTGAAGTCAATACTACTCCAACTAGGGTTGATGATCAGTATTTGACAAATATTCTACCAAACTTGATGAATTGAATTCATTATTACAAATTGAACATTCATCGCCATTACTAATTTTGAAAATGGATGTTTTATGTGGTTCCCTTAGTTATGTTATAAAGTATCAGTGCGAACTCAGTTATCAAAGGTTTTGAAAATAGAAAATTAGAACGTATCACTATCTTTCAAGAATGAGTTAGTGAATTGCAATTCAATTAAGTTTTAAATATTAAATTGAATCAATTGTGACTCGAATCGAAATTGAGTATTGAACATTAACCTGACTCCAAACTCAAACTCGAACCATATTAGTTCCTATGAAACTAAATAGGGTTAAATTGAGTCCCACTGGGTATACTAAACCTTCGGTAATACTCCAAAACTATAAACAATAGGTGATGTTACCATCCCGACCTAAACCAAGACTACTTCGAGTGAGACTAAATTAGGTCAAACTAAGTTCTATTAGATATGCTACAAAATCCTTTGACAGCATTTCAAGCTAATCCCAGTTTTACAAGTAGTGGATAATGTCACTTCAAAATCCATGAAGTTATTACTTATGCCTTATTGTCTATAGAAACACATCAAAATTAGTGAAGTTATTGTTTACGTTCCCCGGATTATAGAAATACTTTAGAACTAATGAAATTATTACTTATGTCTCATTGGTTATACAAATACTTCAAAATCAACAAAATTATCACTTATGCCTTATGGACTATGAAAATACTTCAAAATCAAATGAAGTTATCTCTTACGCTCCACAAGCTATAGAAACACTTCAAAATTAATGAAGTTATTTCTTATACCCCACGGGCTACAAAAATACTTTAAAATTAATGAGGTTATTGCTTATACCCCACGAGCTACAAGAACACTTCAAAATCAATAAAATTATTGCCTACGTCTCATAGGCTATAGATATACATGAAAATCAATAAAGTTATTATTTTCATCTCATTGGTTATAGAAATACTTCAAAATTAATGAAATTATCGTTTACTTCTCATTGGCTATATAAACACTTTAAAGTCAAAAGAAGTTATTACTTACGCCTTATGGGTTATGAAAATATTTCAAAAAAAAAGTTATCACCTACGTCTCAGGGCATTAACATTTCAAAATCAAATGAAGTTATTATTTATATCTCATTAGTTATAGATATATTTCAAAACCAAATAAAGTTATCACTTATACCTCATTGATTATATAAATATTTTAAAATCAATAAAGTTATCGTTTATGACTCATTGGCTGTAAAAATACTTTAAAATCAAATGAAGTTATTTTTTACGTCTTATTGGGTATGAAAATACTTCAAAATCAGTGAAGTTATTGCTTACATCCTACGGACTACGAAAATACTTCAAGACCAAATAAAGTTATCACCTATAGCTCATCAACTATGGGAATGCTTCAAATCTTGAAGTTATCGCTTGATCCTATGGGCTATTGAAATACTTCAAAACTAAGTAAAGTTATCACCGATGGCTTATTAGTTATGAAAATACTTCAAAATCAAATGAAGTTATTATCTATACCTTATTGGCTATCGGAAATGAAGTTATTACTCATGCCTGATTAGCTAATAAAAATACTTTAATCCAAAAAAAGTTATCACAAATGCTCAGGTTATTGGAAATACTTCATCCCTTATTCTCTTTACATAACCTACCAAATAATATTACCAAACCAAATCATCAACATTCATCAAGGATTAGGTCAAGACCTATCTGAGTCAGACATCACATGGTTCAGCATACGGGAGAAGGGCAACATCACATACTAGAGCTCCTTCTTTCTCTTTTTCTTTTCATTATTTGTTTATATTTTCTATAATTTTATATTAAAATTTATTGTTAAGTGAAGTTATACCTTTACTTAAGTCATGTATTATTTCTTAAAATTAATTGAATGCTTTCTTTTTTTTTTACACCTCTATTTTATTAGCTAGGTTTCTTAATTTAAGAGATTTTTGATAATTATCGGGTTAATTAACAATAAGGGACTTACGTTTGTGCGAAGTCAATAGTTTTACAATGCTTGATAATGCACTAAAATTAAAAATAAACTTTTATTTGTGTATCAAAATCACTCTTTGGAGTCTCTGCTAATTTTGGACCACTGAAATTGATCTCACACTCAGTAGTCTCCATTTATGCTTACCTATGAGGTGGAAGCGTTCATCCATATAAAGGTCCACCTACCTACACCACAGGTTCAAGCTTACTATCCACAAACTAATGAAGCTAAGATGTGAGCAGAGAAGGACTTGTTGTTGAAGGCACACAGATAATCCAAAATTTGGGTTGCGATGTACCAACAATGCGTGGCCCACTACTACAACAACCAAATTCACCATCCAACATTTTAGGTTGGGGACTTGGTTTTGCATAAAATTGATGTGACCAACCAAGTTATCAAGAAGCACTGAACGAATTGGGAAGGAACCTACAAGATCATAGGTTGTGTAGGCAAGGACACTTACAAGCTCGAATGAGTAGACAACAATATTCTCCCTAGAATTTGGCATGTAGACTGTTGGCTTTATGGTGTCTCAAATCCAGATTTTCCGGATAGTCTTAATTATATTAGGAAGTTATTTAGTGAGCCTAATCTTTATCTAGATTTATCTTCTACTAGAAGACTTAAATTAGTAGAAGTCTTGTTTGAGTCAGTCTTCTACTTTGACTCAAACATCATTAGGCCACATCTATAAATACACCATTGATGTAAGGGTTTCAATATAGAGTGAGAGATATATATATATATAGATCAATACTCTTAATACGTTTTGTGACGGTTAGGCTACTTAGTCTTTTGTGAGAGTTGGTGATATTGGAGTTTCGTCTCCATCGTTGTAATCTTCTCTTCCTCTTCTCATCAATACAATATTCTCTGAATCGTCTTCCCCACATATATCTCTTGTCTGTTGTCTTTTCTCCTTTTTTGTTCTTTCTCTATATCGTGAATTGTGGTAGACATAGATATTTTACGCAACAAGTGGCATCAAAGCTTGGTTCAATATGTCTACTACGAAGTTCGATATAGAGAAATTCAATGAAAAGTAAGAATTTTTTATTTGGCAAGTAAGAGTTGGTGCAATTCTTACTCAACAAGGATTGAGAAATACATTGGAGGACGTCAAGCCTGAAGATGTCGCTGAAAGTGTGTGAAAAAATTAGAAGGCTAGTGCACATAGCATAATTATCCTCAGTCTCATCGATGAGGTACTCTATCCATTTCTTGATGAAACATCACCTTCAGAGTTGTGGAAAAAGTTGGAGAAATAATATATGAGTAAGTCTATCTTAAATCGAGTTTACTTAAAGTAGAAGCTCTTTAATTTTTGAATGAGAGAAGATACGAATATAGTTGATCATCTTAATGCTTTTAATAAACTTGTCTCTCAATCGTTAAGCATTGATGTTAAAATTGAAGATGAATACAAGGTAATTATTTTATTATCGTCTTTACCTCCTTCTATTGAGAATCTTAAAACTACTCTCATGTATGGGAAGGATTTGAAATTTGACGATATTTCTGCTACCCTTCTATCTAATAAATATTTAAAAAAGATTGGAGGGGATGTGTCACACTCAGAAGCATTAATTATCAGAGGTCATACCAAAGAAAGATCAAGGACAGATCGTTCTATATCCAAATCCAAAGAAATAAATTGCAGGTATTATAAGAAGATGGGACATGCAATTAAAGATTGTTGGAAGCTCAAAGCAAAGAAAGAAAGAGAATCTCAATTTAAAGAGTAAGACAAAGAACAAGTGTCAGTTGTTGAAAGGAGTTCTGATGATAATTTGGGTAACATTCTCTCTATTAGTTTTAATTTTGATCGTTACCATGATATTTAGATTCTTGATTCTGGTTGTTCTTACCACATGTGTCCTAATAAGGATTGATTTAAAGACTACAAGTCCTATGATGGTGGTTTGGTTTTGATGGGTAATAACAATCCATGCAAAACTATTGGAATTGGAACAATCAAAATTAAGATATTTGATAATATTATTAGAACTCTTACTGATGTTAGACATGTTCCTAATTTGAAAAAGAATTTGATTTCTTTGGGTGCTTTGGATTATGCTAGTTATAAGTATTCTGCTGAAGGTGGAGTTCTTAAGGTTGTTAAAGGCTCATTGATAGTGATGAAGGGCCTAAAGCATGAAAATTTGTATGAGTTAGTAGGAAAAACCGTTGCAGGTGGAGCAGCAATTTCTCAGGCCTCTTCTTCTGATATGACCCACTTATGGCATATGCGTCTCGGTCATATGATTGAGAAAGGTTTAAGTGAGCTCAACAAAAGAAAATTACTGAAAGGCCTCAACTCATGCAAATTGGATTTCTGCGAGCATTGTCTTTATGGTAAACAGTCTAAGGTAAAGTTTAACATCGATATTCATTGCACTAAATGCTTAATTGATTATATTCATTCTGATGTGTGGTGCTCTCCTATTCCATCAAAATCTGGTGCTCATTATTTTGTTAGTTTTATTGATGACTTTTCCAGAAAAGTGTGGATTTATTTTTTGCATCACAAAGCCGAAGTGTTTTATGTTTTCAAACGGTGGAAAACTTTAGTTGAAAAAAGGACTGGTAGAAAAATCAAATACCTCAGAAGTGATAATGGCGGAGAGTACAAATCAACAAAATTTCTCAAATTCTGTGAAGATGAAGGCATCAAACGCCACTTTACCATCCCAGAAAAACTTCAACAAAATGGTGTGGCTGAAAGGATGAATAGAACCTTGTTGGAGAAAGTACGTAGCATACTTAGTACAACTAATCTTGATAAAGATTTTTGGGCAGAAGTAGCCAATACAACATGCTTCATTGTGAATCGCTCTCCTCAAACAACCATTAATTGCAAGACTCCAGAAGAGGTATGAACTGGTCAACCTACAAATTATTCTTCTTTAAAAATTTTTTGTTGCCCTGCTTATGTGCATGTTATCAAGGATAAGTTAGATGCACGTTTCAAAAAGTATATTTTCCTGGGTTATGCCAAAAGCGTCAAAGGCTATTGTTTGTGGGATCCTACTATTTCAAATGTAATTATTGAGAGAGACATAGTATTTGATGAAAGTGTTATGCTAAAATCTCTCAAGAAAGATCCCAATGATATAATGCAAGTGGAGGTGGAGCATGTAATTCCTTCAGAAGAAGATATTCAGGGTATGCCCAACTCTCAAGAAAATCTTAAGAATCAAATTTCTGAAAAGACTCCACTTCGAAGATCTCAAAGAAAAATAAAGCCACCTGAAAGGTATGGTTTTGAAGATATGGTAGCTTTTGCTTTAGTTACTGACAATGGTGATCCTTCTTCCTATAAAGAAGCAGTGCAGGATAAGAATTCTTCTCAGTGGCAAGCTGCTATGAATGAAGAGATGGATTCCCTTCAAAAGAACCATACTTGGGATCTGGTGAAATTACCAGAAGGTAAAAGAGCAATTGGTTGCAAGTGGGTATTTCGAAAGAAAGAGGATTTCTCTGAGATAGATGGTATTAAATTCAAGGCCCGTTTAGTTGCAAAAGGGTATTCACAAAAGGAGAGTGTTGACTTTAATAAAATTTTCTCTCCTGTAGTTAAACACATATCTATTCGTTTTCTACTTACTTTAGTTGCTTTTCATAATCTTGAGTTAGAACAGCTTGATGTCAAAACTGCCTTTCTAAATGGAGAATTAGAAGAACAAATTTTTATGTAACAACCTGAAGGTTTCATCCAAGAAGGCGAGAAAAATTTTGTCTGCAAGTTGAACAAATCACTTTATGGTTTGAAACAGTCTCCAAGGCAATGGTATAAAAGGTTTGACAGTTTTATGCTAGGACAAGATTTCATCCACTGCAAACATGATTGCTGTGTTTATTTTAAGATGCATGTCAATAATTCATTTATTATATTGCTTCTTTATGTTGATGATATGCTTATCACTATTCAAGACATATCTCTACTGAATGATCTAAAGTTTAAAATGAAAAAGAAATTTGAGATGAAAGATTTAGGTGCTGCAAGGAAGATTCTTAGTATGGAGATTGATCGAGATCGAAAGCATGACAAATTATGGCTCAAACAGAGCAAGTATCTCGAGAAGATTATTTCTCGGTTTCAAATGCAGAATTCAAAACCCGTCAGTACTCCTTTAGCATCTCACTTCAAGCTTTCATCTCAACAATGTATTTCTATAGATGAAGAGCATGCATACATGGAGAACATTCCATTTTCAAGTGCTATTGGAAGTCTAATGTATGTTATGGTATGCACAAGACCTAATATTACACCAGTAGTCAGCGTTGTTAGTCGTTACATGGTAAATCCAGCAAAAGAGCATTGGCAGGCCGTGAAATGGCTATTAAGATATATCAAAGGTACTCTTAATATTGGTTTATGTTTCGACAGGAACACAGTGCAAGAGGCCAAAATTATTGGTTACGTCGATTCAGACTATGCTGGAGACCTTGATTGACGCTGATTTCTCACTGGTTATCTTTTCACTCTTTGTGAAGGACCTATTAGTTGAAGGTGTACCTTACAATCAACTGTAGCATTATCTACAACAGAGTTTGAGTATATGACAGTTACAGAAGCCGTCAAAGAAGCTCTATGGCTAAAAGTTTTGGCAAGTGAAATTGGTTTCTCTCAACATGTTCTTCCTATTTTTTGAGACAGTCAGAGCGCCATACACCGTACGAAGAACCAAATGTACCACGCGAGATCAAAGCATATAGATGTCCGATTTTATTTTATTCGGGATATTATTGAAGACGGCGAGATTTCTTTACAAAAGATTCATAATTCAAGAAATCCTGCAGATATGTTGACGAAGGTGATTCTGATTGATAAGTTTAAGCTCTGTTTGGACTTGATCAATATTTAAGGTCGTTGATCCTATCCCAGGAGGTAATGGCAAATACATCTATTGAAGATTCAAATTCAGAGAATAAGATGATTCGAACCAATGTGGAGATTGTTGGCTTTATGGTGTTTTGAATCTGAATTTTTCGGATAGTCTTAATTATATTAGGAAGTTATTTAGTGGGCCTAATCTTTATCTAGATTTATCTTCTACTAGAAGATTTAAATTAGTAGAAGTCTTGTTTGAGTCAGTCTTCTACTTTGACTCAAACATCATTAGGCCACATCTATAAATACACCATTGATGTAAGGGTTTCAATATAGAGTGAGAGAGAGAGAGATATAGATCAATACTCTCAATACGTTTTGTGACGGTTAGGCTACTTAGTCTTTTGTGAGAGTTGGTGATATTGGAGTTTCGTCTCCATCGTTGTAATCTTCTCTTCCTCTTCTCATCAATACAATATTCTCTGAATCGTCTTCCCCACATATATCTCTTGTCTGTTATCTTTTCTCCTTTTTTGTTCTTCCTCTATATCGTGAATTGTGGTGGACATCGATATTTTACGCAACAGTAGACAACCTACATAAATTCTACCAATAAAATGAAATCTCTAATTTGCTTTATTACTAACTTCAATTGCAGTCCCAACCAAATTCTAAAATCCCACCAATGAACCAGTTACAAGTTCTACACTTAACTGAGATACCATGTTACAAGCTTCGTGCTTGACTCTCAAAGAAAACTAAAGTTACAAGCTTCATACTCAATTACAAGTTCAATAATTGATTAAGGTATGGCGTAACAAGCTTTACGCTTGATGCTTGAAGAAGACCAAAGTTATAAGCTTCATGCTTGACACTTAGATAAAATTTGATTACAAGTTCAATACTTGAGTAAGGTACGAGATTATAAACTCTTTTTTTGTGCTTGACACTTGAAGAAGACCTTATTTATATGCTTCATGCTTGATGCCCGAAGAAGACTATAGTTACAAGCATTGAGCTTGATGCTTGAAGAATACCATAGTTACAAGTTTTGTGCTTAATGCCCAAAGAAGACCAAAATTACAAGCTTCATACTTGATACATAGATAAAGCCTTTTTGGGATCAAAATTGACCACCTAGGATAGCAAAAGATCTCAAAAAATAATCTTAAAATAATTTTAAAAAATGTGATTGTTTGAATGTGCAATTAAGTATTATGGGAATATAACTTTCAAAAGACATAAGCCCCTATTGTTAATTACTCTAAAAATTATTAAAAACCTCCTAAAATGAGAAATTTTTTTGTTTACTAGTTAATAATAGAGACACAAGAAAAGAAAACATCATTTAATTGATATAAAAAGAATAGTGCATGACTTAAGTAAGGATATACTCTCACTTTATAGTAAAATAAATTTAAATTTGTGCTTATAAAGGGATATGAAATGAGACAAAGAAAATAAAAAAGAAATTTTAATGTGTGCTGCCATCCCAATCTCATGCATTGTACCATATAGAATGGGTCTTGACTTGATCCTCGATGGGTCTTGATAATTTGGTTGATGACGTCATCCAAAGGGCAAGGGGGGACATGAAAGGAGAATAGGGAGGTTTGAAGTGTTTCAGTTAGCTTGGTGGCAGTGGCAATAAATCTGTGAGTTCAAAATATTTCCTTTAGCTTGGTGGTGTTGGAGATAACTTTGTTTAGGATTAAAGTATTTTCGTTAGCCAATAAGGTGTTGGTGATAACTTTATTCGACTTGAAGTGTTTCTGTTAGCTGATGAGACATTAGTGATAACTTCATTTTATTTAAAATATTTCTGTCAGCTAATAAGGTATTAGCAATTATTTCGTTTGAATAAGACACCTGACTGACTAACTAAGCGAGTTCAAATATGACTTTAGTTTGATTTGTATAGTTTTAAGTATTTTTATTAGCCAATAAAGCATTAGCAATAACTTCATAATTTGACGTGTTTTCATAACCAATAAAACGTAGGTAATAACTTCTTAGATTGAAGTGCTTTTGTGGTCAATAAGATATAGGTGATAATTTTTTTAATTTTTTAAAGTGATTCCATTGCCAATGAGACATAGAGGATAATTTTTTTAATTTTGAAGTATTTTCATACTCAATGAGACGTATAACTTTTTTTGAACAACAAAGAATTATAGTTGATTGACAAGCGAGTTTAAGGATACTTTAATTCGATTTAATTTAATAATCAATGACCTTTTAAGTGTGTTGTTGATTGAATTTGAAGTATTACCAATACTTTTAGATTGACTTAAAAGATATGTCATCAATGACTTTTGTGGTTGACAGCTTCAAAGTATGGTCAATAGCTTTATATGTATTATTAGTTGACTTCGATTAAATAATATGTTTGGCTGACTAGCTAAACGAGTTCAAGCTTATCTTAGTTCTATTGGATTCGATAATCTACTTGGTTTAGTTTAAGTCTAATTTGATTCAAGTCAATATTTAAAACTTGATCTTAATTTGAATATAATTTTATTCAATTTAATATTCAAAACTTGATTTACATTTGAGTTTGATTTAATTCGATTAGGTCAGGCTTGGCCTTGTGTTGATCCCTTATCTATTTCTTAATGGATCTTTAATAGATCTTGAATTCTAACTCTTGATAAGTTCTTAATGGATCCTTAACAGTTATTAAATCTAACTCTTAACGGGTTCTTATTGGGTTCAGGCTTAACATGGATTTGGGTTTGACTCATATTGAACCCTCATTGGGTATGAGTTTGAACCTTATTGAACTTGAGTTTAAATTTAAGTTAATTGGGTTCAACTAAGTTTTAATGAGTTCGAAAGCTGGTCTAGTTTCGACGAATCTAAAAATTGGACTGATTTTGAGGCCCCAAAGACTGGCCTACTTTTAATAGGTCTGAAGGCTCGACTAGTTTTGGCAAATCTAAAGTTTGGCCTATGGTGTGGGAGAGATCGCAAGTGGCCGCGGTGATAATGGAATCTGTCAATGCACAAGGAGCTATGGATGACCATGATGGTGATGGACGTCCGTCAATACACAAGGAGTCACAGGTGACCATGAATATGGAGATGATGGCCAGCAGACATGGACATGATAGAGATGAATGAAATTATAAGTGGCTACAAGTATGGGGGCAAACTTGTTCCTCCTCTCTCTGAATTTCTTCTCTAATTCTCCCCTAATGCATTTTTTCTTCACTTTTTGAATTTTTTTTATTAACTCAACTTTTCTTTTTCCTTTTTTAATTCGGATTTGTCACTACTTTTTTTTATCAATAACTCCCTAATTTTTTTTTGTGTTTTTCTCTTTCTTTTTCTTTCCAAATACCTCCAACAAAATAATAATAATAATTTATTATTATTATTATTATTATTATTTCTCTTTTGTTTTTCTTTCCCGACTCCCTCTTCTTCTCTCTTCTTTCAATTGAGCCTCCCTCTTTTTCACTCGGCCGGATCGTAAGGCCTAGAATTCCTCCCAGCCGGATTCGATCGGATCTGGTCGGATCCGGCCACAATCGATCGCGGAGCGACGGGTTGACCAGGGGCGGAGCGGTGGGGAGCTCGGACCACAGGCCTCGCGGCGGGATGGTGGATTAATCACGGGCGTAACCTAGGGTGGTGAAGGCTGGTCTTCAACGGTGATGCAGGCAAAGCAAGGTTCAGGGGGCTGCGGCTGGAGCGTAGCCGGCTAATGGGGTGAAACCCGACCAACGGAGCATGCGTAGGAACAACGCCGAAAGCGCAGCTGGCGCAGGGTCATCTTCACAGGTGGGCACTGGCGTGGCGAGGTGGAGCAGGCCAGTGGGCGCTGCGTTCTGCCCGACGGAGCTAAGGTTCCTGGGTGTGGTGGGTTGGAGGTGAAGGTCGGCGGCTTGGGCCAATCACAACTGAGGAAGAAAATGTCCGCGATGGGCCAGTGGAGTATGGCCCTCGGCCGTGGGAGGCGGAGCCCGGACACGACTCAGGAAGCTCAGGAGCAAGTTGTTAGCACGGGCTGAGCCTTAGGGAAGCGCAAGTTGGACATTGTTGGTGGAAGAGCAGTTTGCACGGTGGAGAGAAGGTGGCGGGATCCAGCCATCTCCGGCCGAACTTGGCCCTTGGTGGCAGTGGATGGCAAAGGAGGCACTCGGGGTGGTGCAGTTGGTGAGTGAGACAGCGCAGGAGAGGTCGAAGGAGGGATGGGCAGTTGACATGGGGTGCAGAGCTTGTCCGGTGAGAGGCAGCACAGGGCATGGGTGGTGAGGAGGAAATGGCCCCTGCAACGGAAAGAGAAGCAAGGAGAAGGAATAGGCAGAAGCAGAAAAAGATAAGATTTGAGCTCGCTTACTGATTTCTTTCTTCCTTCTTGGCTATGCACAACTCTCGACTCCTCTGATTTCTTTTCCTTCGTTTTGCTCGTGTTTCTAATTCTCCTCTCCATTTTCTCTGTTTTGCAGATTTCCAAGAGCTTTTATAGGCATCAAGAGATTCGATTTGAAGATGAGCTTAATCCTTGCCTTCTTTTGAACTTTTGAAATAATTCTGTAATCCGGAGTTAGTATGATCTTTGTTGTGATTCGATTAGATGTGAATGATAGTTTTCCCATTTAAAAATTTAAATATTTGTATGTAAATGAATGTAATCTAATTTAATTTGAAAATGCATAAAGTTATAATAATCATGAAATTATAGTATTTGGTGAGACTACAAATATAGTGGGGGTATTTATACTTTTTCAAATCAAGTAATTTGGATTTATAATTTAGTTTTTTAAATAATTTGGTTTGGGTTGAGCTTTGAGATAATTGGGTTAGTGATGATGTAAGTTGTTTAGGTTAAATCAAGTAATTTGGATTTATAATTTGATGGAATTAGATTGGAAATTTAATTAGTAGTCGGTCAGACACTTAGAGGATTTGTTGATTCTAAATTGAGTTAATCAGTTTAATTCATTGAATTTAATCTTGAATTTATAGAACTGATTAGAGACTTGAATTGAACATTGATTAGAAGTTAAATAATATCTTATAATTAAGAGGCTAAATTGATAATATCTTTTATTTGATCTAGTTTGATTTGTGATCGAGTCAATTCCTTTCTATCATTTGGTAATATCAACTCGATATTTATTATAACTGAGCATTTGGTATATTGGGAGACATATACAACAGGACTTTATTTGGCTGGTATCAGTTGGTGATTCCTTATTTTTGTACGAGATTAGTAAGACTATCAGACGTGACAGTAGTCGATCTCCTAAGTTGTAGGGAATGTGATCCGTTGTGTAACTAGACAGGATCACCACTCCATCAGCAGTTGGGAGTGCAGCGTAGTATGACTCTGCTTTATTGGGGGTCCAACCACAAGCTTATATTATGGCCGGTCTCCTAAGTTATAGGGGACGTGATCCGTTGTGTAACTAGACGGGATCACCACTCTATCAGCAGTTGAGAGTGCAACATGGTATGACTCTGCTTGGTAGGGGGTCCAACCACATCCTTATACTGTAGTCGGCCTCCTAAGTTCTAGGGGACGTCATTCATTGTGTAACTAGACGGGATCACCACTCCATAAACAGTTGAGAGTGCAACATGGTATGACTCTGTTTGGTAGGGGGTCCAACCACACGCTTATATTATGGCTGGTCTCCTAAGTTCTAGGGATCGTGATCCGTTGTGTGACTAAACGGAATCACAACTCCATCAGCAGTTGGGAGTACAACGTGGTACGACTTTGCTTGATAGGGGGTCTAACCACACTCATAGACTAATTTATGTGTAGGTTGGTTTGACCCTACTTGGTGGGGGGTGCAACCATCTCCGTAATATCAATAGGAGAGTCCATAGTCACTATCCCTAACTATTGGCTATCGTCGATGTGATATCTTTGTTGATTCATTCCTTGATGTGGATGTTGATTTATCTAATCATCATTGTTGTTGTATTATTATTGATGTTACTGTTGTTAATTTTATTGTTGCCTCCTATATATTGATCTCTCCTACTGTTTGGAGGAGGTAACTCCCTACTGAGCATTCTTGACTCACTCCTTGACTCTCCTCATTCACAAGAAAGTAGCTAATAGGTACAAGTGCAACAGTAGTAGCGCATGCGCGCGGGATTACGTTTGGAGCTATTTTATTTGTAGGTGATTTTATTTTCTTTTATGGAGAACATTGTGAGAAACTTGAGTATTTATTCTTGGACCACTTTTCTGTAGGTTATCTAGACTATGTTTGTATTAATGTAATAGTTAGATCTTAATTCTATGTATTTTGTAAATCTTATATATATATTGTCTATTTTGTATTGTGGTTCAATCGGACGACAATAGGGGTGTTACAACTTTTATAGTATTGGAGCATAAGGTTTAAGAATAATATAGTTTTAAGACTTATTTCATGTGGTGTAAAGTACAATTCTTATCGATAATAGGATTGCCTCTATATTGATTGATTCTGGATCTACACATTCTTTTATTGTCCCTCACTTTGCTATTAAGCTTACTAAAAAGCCTGAACCTCTAGAGATAATTTTGATAGTTGAAATGCCTACTGGCGATAGCATGATTGTAGATTAGGTATTCAAGCAGTGTATTATTAGAATTGGAAATCAAGAACTCACCGTGGATTTAGTGCTATTAAATTTTAAGGACTTTGCTGTCATTTTAGGCATGGACTGGTTGGCAGCTTATGATATCAATGTTGATTGTTTCAGGAAGGTAGTAACCTTCAGACCACCTGGACAAGATGCTTTTACTTTCTTCGGTATGCAAGAAAACTTTTCTCCTATCATTTTTTTTCTTCAAGCCCAACAACTACTGATGAACGATTGCAAGGGGTATCTAGCTTTTATCTCTAAGAAGCTATGGAGTACACCTTGATTACAGGACATTCATATTGTTCGAAGTATCCAAAGGTCTTTTCTGAGGAGTTATCAAGATTGCCTCCTGACAGAGAGGTGGAGTTTAGCATAGACCTTAGGCCCGGTGCAGCTCCGATCTCGAAACCCTCTCATAGAATGGTACCAGTGGAGTTAGTAGAGTTGAAGAAGCAACTGCAGAAACTTTTGGACAATGGTCACATACGCCCTAGTGCATCTCCTTGGGGTGCACCAGTCCTTTTTGTGAAGAAGAAAGACGGAACTATAAGATTATGCATTGATTACCGTTAGTTAAATCAGACCACAATAAAGAATAAATATCCTCTCTCGCAGATTGACGATCTCTTTGATCAGTTACAAGGTACTTAAGTGTACTTGAAGATTGACCTAAGATCTGGCTATCATCAATTAAAGGTCAAAGAGGAGAACAACTCGAAGACGGCCTTCAGGACTCACTAAGGACATGACGAATTTCTTGTTATGCCATTTGGCTTGACCAATGCATCGGCTGTTTTTATGGATTTGATGAATAGGGTATTCAGGTAGTATTTAGATCAGTTTGTGATTATCTTTATAGATGACATTCTAATATATTTCAAAAGTCAGAAGGAGCATGAGCAACATCTCATAATTGTGTTGGAAACCTTAAGACGAGAAATTATATGCCAAACTTAATAAGTATGGCTTCTGGTTATCAGAGATGGTTTTCTTGGGTCATATGATCTCTGGTATTGACATATCAGTGGATCCCAAGAAAATAGAAGCTGTATTGGACTGGAAAAGACCCATTAATGTAATCGAGGTGAGAAGCTTCCATGGATTGGCAGGTTACTATAGAAAATTCGTGAACAGTTTTTCCAAGATTGCTACTTTACTAACCCGATTGACTCAGAAGAATGTTAAATTTGATTGGGCGAAAGACTGTGAACAAAGTTTTCAAGAATTAAAGATAAAATTGACCACTGCACCTGTGTTGACCATACCTTCCGGGGGTGATGATTTGGTGGTATACAGTGATGCTTCCATCAAAGGATTAAGTTGTGTTTTGATGCAACATAGAAAAGTGGTTGCTTATGCCTCTATACAATTAAAAGCCCACGATAAAAATTATCCCACTCATGACCTTGAGTTAGTAGCTATCATTTTTGCACTAAAAATTTGGAGGCATTATCTTTATGGACAGACATTTGAAATTTTTACAGATCATAAAAGTTTGAAATATCTCTTCACCCAGAAGGAACTCAATATGAGACAGAGGAGATGGCTAGATTTTCTAAAGGATTATGATTGTTCGATCAATTACCACCTAGGCAAAGCTAATGTTGTTGCAGATGCATTTCGTAGGAAATCAACAGGATATTTGACCTATTTATTGGCAAGAAAATGGAAGACCTTAGAGACTCTGAGAGATATGAAACTAATTATGATATCAGAGACTCAACGAGGGTTGCTAGTCGGATTGCGCCTAAAGTCAGAATTGGTGCTAAAACTTAAAAAGTGTCAGTTAAAAGATTCTATGTCATAGACTTTAAAATTGGAATTAACTAAAAGTCTCAAGTCAGGGTTTAATGTGACTACTGATGGTGTGGTTCGATATCAGGGTCAACTACGTATCCCAAATGATGTTCAATTGAAGCAGGAATTGTTAAGCAAGACTCATCATTCTCGCTTCTCAGTACACCCAGGTAGTACAAAAATGTACTGAGATATGAAGCAAGATTATTGGTGGTATGACATGAAGAGAGATATTACATAATTTATTTCCAAATGTCTAGTGTGTCAACAGGTCAAAATTGAACACCAAAAATCAGTAGGAAGATTATAGTCACTTCCTATCCCTGAATGGAAATGGGAACATGTAACCATGGACTTTGTAGCTGGGTTACCAAGGACAGGGAAAGGATTGGATGCTATTTGGGTTGTGGTGGATCGATTAACTAAATCAGCTCATTTCCTTCCTATCAAGATGACCTACTTTTTGGACAAGCTTGCTGAATTATATGTAGAGGAGATAGTGAAGCTTCATGGAGTACCCATTACCATCATTTTCGATAGAGATCCTAGATTCACTTCACGATTTTTGGGATAGTTTTTAGAAAGCTTTGGGGACACAACTACGTTTTAGTACTGCATATCACCCTCAAATTGATGGTCAATCAGAGAGGACAATTCAGACTCTAGAGAATTTGCTGAGAGCGTGTACTCTGGATTTCAAGGGGAGCTAGGACTCTCATCTGTGTCTAACTGAGTTCACCTACAATAATAGTTATCATGCTAGTATTCAAATGACACCTTATGAGGCTTTGTATGGGACGAAGTGTAGATTCCCTGTGTGTTGGATAGAGGTTGGTGAGAGATGGATTTTGGGTCCAGAGTTGATTCAACTAGCTACCGAAAAGATTGAAGTGACTCGAAAGAGGTTACTCACAGCACAGAATAGACAAAGGAGTTATGCTAATACCAGAAGGTGGAATCTGGAGTTTCATGTGGGCGACCATGTTTTTCTAAAGATCTCTCCAACAAATGGCGTGATGAGATTTGGGATGAGGGGTAAGTTAGCACCTCATTATATTGGCCCCTTTGAAATCTTGGAGAGAATTGGAGCAGTTGCTTATAAACTTGCCTTACCACCAGCAATGGCTAATGTACATAACATCTTTCATATGTCAATGCAAAGAAAGTACATCCCAGATGTCACACATATTTTATCATTTCACAACTACAGTTAAAAGAGGACTTGACTTGTGAAGAACAGCGAACTCAGATTTTGGAGCGAAAGAAGCACGTGTTGAGAAAAAAGGTGCTCCCTTTAGTAAAAGTACTATGACAGCATCACTCTATGGACGAGGCCACTTGGGAGAGAGAGAAGGACATCAAGACCAAATACCTCCATATCTTTTAAAATATGTTTATTTTAAATTTGGAGACCAAATTTATTTAAGGAGGAAGAGATGTAACCGTCCACTACCTTGTAACAGCCTATTACTCGAGCCCACTTCCCACGACCCAATAACCGCCCCTATTTATACGTAGCAACCACCCACTAAATCTTTGCAGATCGAGAACTTGTTTCGAAGTGAAGAGAGTCAAGAAACGATCATCGTGAAGGCTTGCAGAGTGACGAGAATTTTCGGGATGATCACCATTGAGATTCGAGATAGGTTACCTTTGTTTTCGTTCGTTCTCTATTCGCCTCTATTCCTAAGATAATTTTATGTTGAATAATTTATAAACCTAGTGACCCTCATGATATTTAGGAGGATAATGATAATCTAAATTTAAGCAAAACTCGATAGAAACTAGATATGTCAAAATTTTGAAATATTATATCGATATAAGTATGTTTTGAGAATAGAAAAATTAGAGGGTTTTGTTTGCAAATTCTTCGTCTCTCTCCACTCTTGCTGCTCACCGATGACCGGTACTAATTTGAGAGCGGGGCGACCAAAGTGAGGCAGCTGACGCCGGCAGCGTGCGGTGCGGCGGCGTATGGCATCGTTGCGCATAGGCATCACGCGCAAGCAGCACGCATGACTGCGCATGGCGTGGCTGCACGCAACCTGGCGGCAGCGTGGCTCCAGCATGAGACCCGGTGTTGGCGCAAGTCCAGAGCGTGGCATGGCGACGAAAGCGGTCGGTGGCATGTGCAGCGCCACAGTGCGCGGGTAGCGTGCACGACTGCGCAGGCCGGAGTTTCGCCAGCGTGCGGCTGCGCGGTACGCCAGCGCGCGGGGCAGGGCATGGTTGCTCAAGCCATGTGGGCTACGCTGTGCACTAGCGCGCAGGGCAGCGCAAGGTTGCACAGACCGCTCAGGTTGTGCAGGTTGTGGCGACGCATTAACCCGGCATGATGGCGTAGGTTTGACGACGACAGGGGTGGCGGTCTGGAGGTGGTGACCCAGTTGCAGCCATGGCCCAGCGAAGGCGGCAGCATTGGTGATGGCGGTGGCGAATTAGGGTAAGGGTTTGATGGTGAGTTGAGGAATAAGGAGGAGATGGGTTTAGGTTTAATTTAGGATTGGTTTTGGTTTAGGTTTTGATTTGGAGTTGGTTTAGGTTGAGCTTTGAGATAATTGGGTTAGTGGTGATATAAGTTGTTTAGGTTAAATCAAGTAATCTGGATTTATAATTTGATGAAATTAGATTGAAAATTTAATTAGCAGTCCGTTAGACACTTAGAGGATTTGTTGGTTCTAAATTGAGTTAATTAGTTTAATTCGTTGAATTTAATATTGGATTTATAGAACTGATTAGAGGCTTGAATTGAATATTGGTTAGAAGTTAAATAGTATCTTATAATTAAGGGGCTAAATTGATAATATCTTCTATTTGATCTAGTCTGATTTGTGATCGAGTCAATTTCTTTCTATCGTTTGGTAATCTCGACTCGATATTTATTGTGACTGAGCTTTTGGTATATTGGGGGACATATACAGCAAGACTTTATTTGGCTGGTACCAGTCGGCGATTCCCTACTTCCGTATGAAATCTGCAAGATTATCAGACGTGACAGTAGTCGGTCTCTTGAGTTGTAAGGGACATGATCTATTGTGTGACTAAACGGGATCACCACTCTATCAGCAGTTTGGAGTGCAGCGTGGTATGACTCTATTTTGTAGGGGGTCCAACCACACACTTATATTATGACCGATCTCCTAAGCTCTAGGGGACATGATCCATTGTGTGAATAGACGAGATCACCACTTTATCAGTAGTTGGGAGTGCAACATGGTATGACTCTGCTTGGTAGGGGGTCCAACCACACCCTTATACTGTGGTTGGTCTCCTAAGTTCTATGGGACGTGATCCGTTGTGTGATTAGATGGGATCACCACTTTATCAGCAGTTGGGAGTGCAGCATGGTACGACTCTGCTTGGTAGAGGGTCCAACCACACGCTTATATTATGGCCGGTCTTCTAAGTTCTAAGGGATGTGATTCGTTGTGGACTAAACGAGATCACTACTCCATCAGCAATTGGGAATATAGCGTGGTACGACTCTGCTTGGTAGGTGGTCTAACCACACTGACAGATTGATTTACGTGTAGGTTGGTTTGACCCTGCTTTGTGGGGCATACAACCATCTCTGTAATATCATTAGGGGAGTCCATAATCATTGTCCATAACCGTTGGCTATCGTGCATGTGATATCCTTGTTGATTCATTCCTTGATATAGATGTTGATTTATCTAATCATCATTGTCGTTATATTATTATTGATATTACTGTTGTTAATTTTATTATTACCTCTTATATATTGATCTCTCCTTCTGTTTGGAGGAGGTAACTCCCTACTGAGCATTTTTGGCTCACCCCTTGACTCTCCTTATTCGCAGGAGAGTATCTAATAGACACAAGTGACAACAATAGCAGTGCACACGTGCGGGATTACGTTTGGAACTATTTTATTTGTAGGTTATTTTTTTTTCTTATATGAAAAATATTGTGAGAAATTTGAGTATTTATTCTTGGACCACTTTTCTGTAGGTTATCTAGACTATATTGCATTAATGTAATAGTTAGATCTTAATTCTATGTATTCTTTAAATCTTTTATATATGTTGTCTATTTTGTATTGTGGTTCAATCGGACGATAACAGAGGTGCTACAGATTATAACTCAAATATGAGTCTCAGTTGGATTTAACTTGTGGTTACATTTGATTGAAATTTGAGCTTAATTAGGATCTAAAATATTATAGAATTTTGACTCAAATTAAATTCAATTTAAGTAGATTGAGTGGGCTAAACATTTAGATTAAAATTAAACTAGAAACTCATTAAAAATTCGAGTTAAAATAGGAGAAATAAAATCATTACAAATAAATTCCTAGACTAAATAAACTATTACAAATAGTTCTGTTATTGTGTTCTCTCTTACAAATAAATCTCTAAATTAAAATATCTTTATGAATAGTCTCTTGGATCAAACAAATTTTTACATGATCCATGTTGAATAAAACCTTTACAAAAAGATTTTTGGGTTCGGAATTCTTATAAAAAATCTATAAAATTATTTAAATTATAAATTAGTCTTCACATCATCTAGAGTTTATAAAAAGACCTCTCAAAAAAATAATAAATACAAATTGGTATTTACAAAATCTAAAATTTACAAAAGACCCTTTAAAAATTCATATTTGTGAATCAATTCTGGGAATTTTTATTTTTATAAATAAACCCTTCGTGAAATATTAATTTATAAGCTTAAAATTTTACAAATTTATAAATAAATCCTTTAAATATTTTTTAAAAATAAATCTAAATTTTATTATTTTGAAATAAAATTTATAAAAAAAACCTTGAAAGTTTTTAAAACTTTATAAATAAGTACTTTTATGAAAAAGTTTCTGAATTTATAAAAATTATATATTAGGCCCTAGAAATAAAATTTTTGTAAACAGCCTCTTATCATTTATGATATCGCAGGATGATGCAAAGTCTCATCCACATTCAAATATAGGATATCATGGTCATCAAAATAAAACATGATCATATCTATCTACAATTTAAATAAAAGATCATAATCTGCATCTATAAAATTTAAAATTCAAAAGAGATTGATCCGATTCAATCAACCTGATCTGACACCTAAAAACCCTAAAGAATCCTACGAAAATAGAAAGAAAAAAAGAGATAAAAGGTCAGAAAGGAAAGCAGGTAGAAGTTGTGGGATTGGAACTCCGAAGGACTAAAATTAATAAGATACACTACCCTTTACCTTATGTAGTTCTATTTATTTCTTCCTATATGCTCCTCTTTCTCTCTTTACGAGGCTCCCTAGCTGTGGAATAATCACTGTGCTCCCCACTGCTTGATACTCTATTGCATTCACGATCGAACCGCCCCTTTGCTTCTGCCCATGCTTGGGCAGGTGTTGTCGCCTCTCTGTCGCCAACAGGTGGCCTTTGCCCACCCCTTCCTGTGCTCAGGTGGACTTTCTGCCACTACACTGCTCGCAGGCAGCCTCTGCCATCATCCTCAATACGGTTGCACCCCAAACCTCTGTTGCGTTGTGGTCAACATGACGACGCTTTGCTTGCACTGCACTTCGATGATCTGCTCTCTCCCGCCGCCTTCATTGCCCTCTAGAGACTTATTGCATGCTGTAGGGACTCTCCCGTGCCCCAATCTCACTTTCGCACATCATGAAACTGATGGAGTATGAGTGCTCTTAACCTTAAGGTTTAGCCGCCTGAATTCACAAATTGCCGCTAAAGCTGATTGAGTTTGGGTGTTCGAACCCTAAAATTTGGTTGTTCGAACATACAAACTGAGCATTGTTGCGACTAGCTCCATCGGTTCCTTGCCTCCCGTTGCACTATTGTCGGGAACCATCAAGTGGTGGCTCCTACCTCTCACTATTGTTAAGAGTTGCCAAGAGGCGGCCCCTTGTCACTGCCACCGCTGATTCGTCGCGTTGCTGTCGAAGCCACCATAGGGCAGCCTCCAACCACTTCCATCGATCGGATCCAACTGGACATAGTTAGATTAAGCAGATTAAGCAAATGAATTGATAACAAATAAAAAATTATTATTTACACTTCAAATTCAATCGATAATAAATTAAAAATATTATTAATTATTAAATCAAAGATCGTTAATATAAGTTAAAACTATCAACTATTTTTTCAAGTAATATTGAAGTAAGATAAGCTTACACTTGATTAATTTGTCAGACAAATATTATATTTGAGGGACGTTAACAAATAATAAACGTAAAATTATCAAAAATATTTCAAATCTACAAATGAATTGACAATAAATAAAAAACTATCAATTATCTCTAAAAATAAATTAAGTTAAGATAGACTTATATTTAATCGGTTAGTCAATCAAATGTTTTATTTGAAAGAAGTTCATTGACATAAATATAAAGCGGTTATTAGTGCCTCAAACTTAATGGATAACAAGATAAAAAAGAATCATCAATTATTAAATTAAGAATAATTAGCATAGATTAAAACCACTAATTATTCTCTCATATTAAACTAAAACTAAGATGGACTTGCATTCTTCCAGCCAATTAACCTTAAAATAAAAATAAGTCAACTGATAATAAGAAGAAAGTTATCGGTGGTACTTCAAATCATAATAAGGTTAATTGATACAAGTCAAGACAGTCAACAATACTTTGAAACTAAATAAAGTTATTACCATTCTTTAAGGATCAAACAAAATATCCGTTTAAGTCAAGTTTCACTCAATCAAGTGTATGAGAGTGAGGTAGCAAGTATCAATTCTTTTTCAATCTCTATCTCATTCATGTTATTTATATTATGAATTTAAATTCTTTAAATTGTAAAATAAAGATATATCCTTTTTTAAACTATCTAACTCCAAATTTAAATTTATCAAAACATGTTATTTTTTTCTTAGTGTTTTCATTTTATTAAATAACTTTCTTATTTTAAAAAGCTCTCGACAAGTGTTAAAGTAATTAATAATAAGAATTTATGTTTATTGAAAGCCATATTTTTATCATATTTGATAGTGCATAAAATATAAATTAAATTAAATTAAATTAATTATTTTGAGATTACTAACTATCTCATGTGGTTGATAGCGACTCCATTCATGTGAGCTACGAGCTCAAGGTTGTCACTTGAAAATTTTGGGTTCCTCGTAGCCCAACAAGGACAAAGTCCTAAATTCTAGGAACCTACAAAAATGAATCTTTTGAAAGTACCAATAGGGCTGCAAGGAACTTGATACCAAAACTATTCTTGATTCTAGTCCCATGTCACTCCTTCCGAGTCAAGGACTGGGAATGCGGATCAAGGCTCTGAGCAAGTCTCTACTTATGCAAATCCATAGCAATCATTCAAAGAGCAAAATACAATGGAAAAAAAAAAAAAAGATAAGAGAAGACTACTACACTGAAGGAAAGTCTTTTAATTGATATCAAAATCTATTACCAAGAGTGTTTCGAAGAACCATTACGATACTGGGAGTTAAACCCCAAAGTCTAGATGGCAAAAAGTCTTAAGGCAAAACAGAAAACTACATCATTGCCTAAATAGTAGGAATGCCTTTTGCAGCCTACGATTTCAACCTCCTTTGATTCTCAAGTGATGTCCCCGAAACTCGACATGGTTTCAGCATAGGGCTCTTCACCTGATGCTCAAGCCGCTTCCCTCCTTGGCATAATGTGCCGCTCGACCCTCCATCAAAACCCACTCGCTTGATGAACAAGTCTCGGCGAGTATCGAAGGAGGGATTGTCGATGCGGTCTAGCAGGTCATACCTGCAATAGGCATACTCTCGTAGGATTTTCTTGGCTAACCGTTTGCGGTAGGAAATCAAAGACTTGAATGCCATCTCTCCCTTTTGCCAAGCTTCCTCTAAAAGACCCTAAAATTTGACACTAATCAAATTTATGAACAATTTAGGTCATCTGGCCTTTGACCACAATCTACGCCACCTCAGTTTTCGAAACCTTCACCTTCGTAATGGAGACTCCCAAGCAAGCACCAACTGGTGCGTACCTGAGAGCAAGAGGCAGTTTATTGGTGCCTTGCACGACTAGTGCCTGGGACCCAATGAGCACCGTCCTATTGGAGCCCCGAGGCTCTAAACATGACGGGTTCTTGATCAAAATAGGAAAAAAACATTTTTGAGAAAGGTCCAATATCTTTTGCCACTCACAAATCAATCCAAAAAACTTGATCAATGATTCCGATTAGTCTTATTTTCTCAATTAAATAAATCATAAAATAATCTTTTCAAACATAGGTTTTAAATTATATTCAAAACTCGATCAAAATTTACTTTAATTTTATAAATAAATCCCATCAATTTTAATTATTTATAAATAAATCTAATTTATTTAATTTACATCTTTAATACTTTTTTTAGAAATTAGATTCTAAACATTTTGCAGCAGAAAAATTTGGAATATACAGCTCTTTTTTAGAGAAACCTTTGAAATATGCAGCTTTATCAATGATTCCCTAATATTGTGAAATCGCAAATAAATCCGATTTTAAAGTTTAAAACGTCAATTTTCTTATAAATAAAAATAAAAGATAATTAAAACATGAAAAAACTGATAAAACATGGCAATTTTGTAAGTAAATATTTTGAATTTGCAAAAACTTCATAAAAAGTTCGAATCACCCAAACGAATCAAGCATGTTGATTTGGAATCACTCGAGAGTTCAAAAGGCAAAAAATAAAAATAAAAATTACATATCTACAATCCATGATGTGGTCTAAAACACCACACACTTGTTAAAGGCCGACCTGACTTGTGAAATGACCAAAAGCTTGCAACTTCAGAAATGAGGTTGTGCTCTGCTATGCAAATCCACTGTGTAACTAGACCTCAAAAACTATGCCAAAAACTGCGGATAAAAGTACGGCGAACTCTTAACGATTTGCATTTTGACCGCAGCGATAGAGAAGAGATTAGCATACTTAAATTTATGATTGATAAGATTATTCATACTTAGGATGGAATAATCCTCTCAGTTAGAGTTAACTCTTTAACTCCATGAGTTTTTCACACATGGAGTGGAAGCCAAGGAGTTGCATATAATTATGAAAAGATCAAAGAGTTACACACAATTTTACTACTTCACAAGAAGCCATACGAAATTAATCACAGACGAAAAAGTCTCTAGAGCCCGACAAAAATCTAAATTTGATTTGGACATGGATGTGGGGATGTCTATGTACAAAAATCACACATAAAGCAAGGATTGACGCAAGTGGCCCCTGAAAAAAAGATGAACTGTCCATCGGTTCTTGGAAAATAAATAGCTGCTTTCCATGAAAGTAACAACTGAATCATAGTCAATTTTCTCTTCGACAGATTTTGTTTTTCAAAACTATTTGTGTAAACTTATCTATCAGTTGATGCTTTCTTTTCTATTAAGCTTCATTCACATCATGATTAAGACCAAAACCAGAAATGAAGGGTAAAACGAGGGAGAGGAGCTGAAATTAAAAAAATACTAGTCTTAAGCTATACTTTCAAGTTTTGTTTTCGAATAATTTTTATGAATCTATAGCACAAGACTACGTTGTTCATCAAGCTTTTATTGTCAAAAACTCGAAGAATTGTGGGTGACATATATTTATCTCTCCAGATTAGGGTTTATTATTTTTTGAAAGCACATAATTAGGGGAGATTTTTTGCTTTTCGAACTTTAGTAGCATCTGAAAAATTGTGAAAGTTCAGAAAGTACTGCATCTATCAATGGTAGCTCCAGCAATCTCTGTCCAAAAGAGCCCAGTGAGCTTGAGTCCCGTGCTGTACAGGTTCATGATATGTGTATCTGGTTGTCTCTCCTTTAAGTTTCACGACCTAACTTTTTCGCACCTCGACGATACATATCACAAGATTCAAACTAGAACCTCTCGCTTTGGAGAGGATACCACAGGGGAGCTGAATGCATACTATTTTTTGTGATGTTTTCTGTCTGGTAATTACATATGCTAGTTTGACTTGTCACATCTGGTCCAATAAAGTCAAGTTAGTAATTGACACAAGCAAGAGTTCTTTAGTGCATGAAGCTATCGAACACATGCAATAAAATTATTGATCAATTTGCTAGAGAAACAACCAATAAACACATCAATTCATCATTTGAAAAAGGTCAGCAGTGAAACCGATTCTTGCCCTACGGATGCAGGCCCGAGTTTACGAGGTGAAGCACTAGCACTCGGAAAGACCAATCGAAAAGAAAGAACATCAACTTTTCCTCTTTCTTTAGTAGCGAGAACATTGACTCTCAGAGGCCACTCTCTCATCTACGCCATTTTCCGATCGAGTGTAGACTTATAGAAAGAATGTTCATGTATCGGCTATGATGAAATTGGAAGCTAAGCCAGTTTTGTGAATAAAAACTATCCCTTAGAAGAAGGATTGCTTCTCTTATCTTGAAGCTACATTCAGTCGATCTACTTGTCTAGTTTGAAGCTAGATTTCATTAAATTAAAGAGTTAGCTCTCCATTTCCACAATGAATTTATCGAGGGAGTTGAATCATACAATATTACTTGTAGTGGGTTTCTTGAGGGAGTTGCATGCCTATCTACTACATCCTCTTGTTATCTTCAAAATTCATCCTCCCCCTCTGGGTTTTGAGTACAAAAACTAATTTGAAGAGCGACAAAGACGTTTTTCTTGACAACACAGGTGACCTATATCAATTGACAGGCTATGCCCCCCCCACACCAAAAAAAAAAAGATTTTGGCCGATATAAAAGCTATTTCTATTTTTATTATGTTCTCTTGGATGGTCGTATTCATTATAATTATATATTTGTGACTTTTCTAATGTCATTGTCTTCAAGTCAATACAAATTTGGAGGAAAATACAAAAAAAAAAAATTATGCGGATCCTTGACAAATGTTGGCGTGAATAAAAGACGGACGTAAAGAAAAAACACTTTATATTGTATAAAAATGATCTAGAGAAATTTGTCACCTGCCTAGATTTGAGGATAGAGAAATATCAGTGACATATCCTAGTCAGTCATTGGTAGACAAAAAAAGTCTAGATATTGCTTTAACCCTTTGGTTATTGAAATATGAATACAATTATCAGTCATGCTATATGTGCTAACATATTATATATATATATATATATATATATATATATATATATATAAGAATTGAGTCAGGTAAATAGAAGACATCAAGGACCTCAGATGATAGGCCACACTTTTGGACACAAAGGGCATGCCAATATGAGAGCTGAGATATATTCTTTAACTTATAATAAGAAGTTGGGCCATTTTATTAAGTATATTCTATTAATTGTGAATTGTATTACTTGCAGCTTGAGTCATCCACTGGAACTGAGTCTTCCAGGTTAGATCTCTTCCTTGCATCTCATACTAAAAGAGACGGACAACTAGTTGATGGAGTGTTCGCAGCCACAATAGTGAGTATTTGTGAGGTCCAATGAGCCTGTAGGGCTTAGGGGCTTGTAACTGAGTACCAATTTGGTGTTTAGTTCTACACCGATAAAGTACAAGAGTTGAAACTATACTAAATATTATGACTGTCATATACTCAATAATGAAGCTTTTTTCCAAGGAGTCGAAAAAAAAACTATGGGACCTGATAATAAAATAATATTAATATTTTTAGTACTCGTATTATAAGAGAATATCACTGAGCTGAGACAGTCTCAACTAGAGGATTCTCTTTCGAATACAATCATTCAGAATACGATTTATGATCACGCATTCAAACTTGACAGATATGATTGGGTACGAATATATGATTTGAGACCAACTCCCAAGGTTATATTCAGGTCCTTCTCCAAATTTTCACAAAGTAAGCAATCTCGGTATATCCATAGTGAAGTACAGGCAATTGTCTAGATGAAAATTGATTTTGTATTGGAGAGATTCAAGAAAAAAATATTTGACCAGCTCCCTCATACTGTGTCTTACTCTACTTCATAGCACGAGGTACAAACTAAAATTTGCTACTTTGTAATATATATGTGAAATCTATTTGTAATGCTAATACATAAATTTTGTGAGAAATAAAGGAAGTTTCAGGAGTAGCATTCCAACAGCAAGGCAATGTTGACGGTAGGCAGGTTGGTTTGGGGGAGACTCCTTCCATTTTCTAGTCTACTAGAGTAAATTTTGTATCAATTTAATTAGTACAAATACATTTATTTCATTACTTATATAAATTTTTAATTTTTGATTGTATTTATTTAAATCTATATAAAAAGACCATCTATGAGCCAACAACTTGAGAGCAAGGCAGGCAGACACAGACATAAAGTGATTTTCTTTCTTTTTTTTAATAGTTTGTGTTGTATTTTATATTGTGTAACAACTAAAATAACTTATATTTTTAATATGTACCAAATCGAGGTTGTATTTCCAATATGTACCAAATCAAAATTGTATTTTGATATGCACAAATTATGGTCTATATTTTTTGTGTCAATTGTATCATTTATAAATATAAATTGAGATTTATATATTGTAAAATTAGGGTTCAGGTATGCTCTTTAAAGTTGAGGAGCCAACATTGAGCTATTCATGGTGCTGAACAAAAAGTGCCGTAAATGACAAAGATATTTACAATACTAATGCAATAGTGCCATTAATGGTCAGTCATTTACGGTGCTAAGTATGATAACGGCCGTAAATCCAACAATGAAGTTTTTTTTTCGGAAAATTGGAAAAAAACAAAATCCTAGGATCGGGTGGGCCGCGAGTCACAGACACCCAGAGACAATATAATACTGCATCGGAGGCATCACATTGAGCATCAAGGATGCTTTTACTTAGTGTTACTAATGTCTTCGTGGCTTTAGGAGAGCTAATTTAGCTTCACAAATAGTTTTGCAAGGCTATCTAAAATAATACTTGTTTAGCATCACAAATCAGCGTTCGTAAAAAATAAACGGTATTAATTTTACTATTAAGAGTGCTTTATTAACAAATAATAGAAAATGCTTTAGTGACCTGTGGTGATCTTCTTTTTTTCGACTTGTTAGTGAAGATGACCTAGCAATACTTAGGATTCCATGCTGTGTACATGTTCGACTTCACCTTCCAACTACCGAGTTAGTTAGTTGGTTTCACAAATTTCTAGTGTTCGATTACATCCATTACAACGAAAACACAAAATAAAACGGGTAGAGACTTTTACGGAAAAACTGAGTTACGAAGAAAACCTATAATTAAATTCAAGTTTGAAAGCCCCACTAGCTCATATCCAACCACAGGACAATCCATTAATTTATGAAATTTATTCCATCCATTCCCCATGGATATAACTTGATATATACTCTTGTCCATCGTCCATCCACGGGCATCAATTTCTCTCTTTCCCCATCATTTTCCCGTACCTGTTTTCGCTGGTGCCGAATGGACCCTACGCGGACAGACACACCTCATCGGAAGAGTACTGTTTTGCTGTGGATGCAATTAAGGGCCGTGGTGGAACGGATGCGACTGGTGGACGTATGACAATCACATGCCTCCATTTCAGAACCACGATGTGTGGCCGAGATTCCGCCATTATCCCTCTTGATGTTCCAACTCTTAATTTCATGGAGCATCTCCTTGATGCTCTCTCTCGCTCGCTCACCCATAGGAAAGACAACACATGCCCCACCATGCTCTACCTCGGATGACGATGCTTTTGGTCTTTATACTACAGTGATGTAGCTCGAGCTAATAGGAGGAGGAGAAGGAGGAGGAGGAGGTCTGCTGCTGCTGCTGCTTTAGCCTTTAGTTAGTGGAGGGGAAAATATGGTTAACGAGAAACAGAATTAAAGGCCACTTGTGGGGGCCTGGTGGTTTCGGATTGTGGCGAGCCTAGTTGATTTTATTGAAGGAAAAAAAAGTGCATTTGATGTATGAGACCTGTTTGTTCCACTGCTTGCCAGTTTGCGAGGAGCCATAATCCTCATCAGTGATAAATAAACAGATGGATTCCTTGCACATATCAAGAAATTAAGGGTGCTGTAGAGCAGAGCTCTCCATAAGTACATTGATGAAATGAAACCCTAAGGGCGCGGTTGTCTGTGTGTGTTTCGTGGTTCGCGGAGAAGGTGGGGGTGGTCCAAGGGACAGCGATGTGAGTGGGGAGAAAGAAGAGGGGTATGGCCAGACGCCGTGAGACATGGATTCCAGTAAGGGGAAAAAGACAAGCGAGGCGCTTACCCGATTTGCAATTGAGAATTAATGGAGTTGCTTTGCTTTTGGGAGGAGGTCAGTGCATCCACGACAGCCATCACCTTCCTTTTCTCAGCAAACCACGCCATTCAATATCTCCTTCCTTGTGTTGGGAATTATTGGGCTATACCCAATCCTCACTCTTGCCCCATTTCGCCATCTCTTTCCATTAACATGTTAGTATTCCAATAAGAGTCATGGCCCCAAGTTAACCTAAACAGAAAGGCCTCAAAGCCCATTGCCAGCGCGTGCTATAGACCCCGCTAAAATAGCAAGCAACTGGGATGAGCGTGGAGACCAAACGGTCAACGATACGAAAAAAAAAAAGCTCATGTGGCCGCCTGCCATTGGCCGAGATGGTGCTAAAAAGCCAGTTATGAGCGGCAGTGCATTGTAACGTTGATGTCAGAGTACGAGATGATACGTGTTAGCGGGAGGATGCGGTTTGTGTGATCGTATGCAGAAAAATATCCCCAGCAAGCGAATATGGCCGGTTTGATGTAATAGATCGGATGCGTAATCCTAAGGTTGGCATAATTCTCTCCATAAATTGCACGTCTGCAAGCTTTTAAAGCAAGAATTATTGAAGGAGAGGCGCAGCCAGCAGCTCAAATGGCGCCAAGTTAGGCCTGCTTGCTTTGGCTACAGCGCGAGGTGGTGCATCATGTCTGCTTCTTCTCAGTTGGTTGGATTGTGTTTGACAAAGCATAGACAACGTACGACGCGCGACACGTAGGGTGTCAGTTCTTTTTCTCTCTTTTCGCCTTCACTTCGTCCGAGAAAAAAATCCAAACCAGGGCATTACCCGCCGTGAGAAAACCCATGATAGATAGAATTTAGACTTTGACAAATAACAACAATAATAATGATAATAATAAGGTGTTTTGATTTGGAAAGCAGTGGTCGATCTTTTCTGGTAAGCAGAAGAAGTATTAATGGCAGTGTAGAGTTAGGGTTGGAGAAGAAGGAATGGAGGAGGTGGGAGGAGTGGATGATTTGGGTTAGGTCGGGAGAAGGAGAGAAGAGGATGGTTGGGAGGGACATGCCATTGGACTGGCCATTTTAGAGCATTGTTCCATTTTTAGTAGAAGAGAATTATCAGAGTCTTTTCCCATTTTAAATTCCAGCAGAACTTGGAGGTTGGTAACTCACGACACTGAAAAAAAATTTCCCAAAAAAATACTTCATAAATAAAAAATAAAAACAAGTTGCGTGCGTGCGTGCGTGCGTGTGCGTGTGTGTGTGAGGTGGGGGGAGAAGACCCACACAGTCGGGCTATCCTTGTCTCTGTCGCTGCTAATATTCCCTCTCAGCGCTTCTCCTCCCTTATTATTATTCCTCTACTTTCCACCGAGAAAGAGTGCCAAAGTCAAGTAGCCACTGAGCTAAGGAAGGAAGGGAAGGTAGAGACTGGGAGAGATGGGGAGGGGAAGAGTGGAGCTCAAGAGAATTGAGAACAAGATCAACAGGCAGGTCACCTTCTCCAAGCGCCGTAATGGTCTCCTCAAGAAGGCCTACGAGCTCTCTGTCCTCTGCGATGCGGAGGTTGCACTCATAATCTTCTCCAGCCGGGGCAAGCTCTACGAGTTCGGAAGCGCTGGGTATTGTCCTCTTCCCTTGTAACTGTCTGAATTCACGGACACAACACACACACAGTTAAGCTTGTTTTGATTTCCTCATGATTAGTATTGCTTAGGTTTTTCATAAGATAATGATGGATCCAATGAGGGATATCTGGATCTGGTTTAGCTGCTGGGTTTTGTTTTATATTATAGTCGGAAATCTATGGTTGGGGAAGGGAAAGTCTATTGCTCAAGTTTTCAGATCTGAAGCTTTTGCCATTTACATGAAAGGGTCAAAAACAGCAAGTTTAAAGTATGCAAATTATCTAAAAATATCTTTGGGCCTGACCAAATATTTTTATGCACTTTTCCATGGTTTTCTATGGTAGTTGTTGGATTACTCCTTTGAATTTGTCTGGAGAGTCATGATCTAGATCATAGATCTGGTCTGTTTTCCATTTCTATGAAATTTTTCAAAAAGAGCAAGCCAGAATAACTTTTTTGTTTCCCTTTTATTTGTTTCAGAGTTTGGTTAGGTTTTAGTAATTCTGTCGAGCTACAAAAGGAAGGGCAAAAAATCCAAATGCAAGGAAAAAGGGCTGGAGGGGTTGCCTTTATTCTTACCATCATTGCAATACATACACAGCTCTATGCAAAGTTATGCTTTGCTATTTTTCCTTCTTCCTTTTCTTGTTTATGGTTGTCTACTTCTCCCTTGATGTCTAGATCTTCCCCGAAGCTCGAGGTCTCCTTCTCCATCTACTGCTAGACTTCACTGGCATGAAACCCTAATTCTAGGCTTGGCTCGTTTCTCTTCCCCCCTTGTTTCTTTTTTCTTCTTTTTTTATTGCTTTTGTTTTTAAGGATGAAAAACATGACACTTTCTCAAGAATTTCTAACAAGATATTTTTTTTTTTTGAATCAGTATTTTTAACTGCATAAACACTTTCCAACCCTTGCTTGGTTCTCTTCTGACAATTTCTGTTGGAAGCAGGTTTCTTCCCACACAGAACAGTGTGGATATTAGTTCTCACACAAAGTCCAAAAGAAATAATTTCTCCTTTCTTATCTACTTATTTTCTCTCTCCACTGAAAGATTTTCATGATTAAATCATCACTAAAAGCTGCTTTCACTTGATTGATGTTTTCTCCGCAACATATGTAGTAGGAAAGGATGAACTTGTGCATTCAATAAGATTTTACATTTCCTATACTTTTTTAGTTCATCAGAACGCCAACACTTGCCCCTTCAGCTTGGTCAATCACATTCTTGAAGAGTTCTAATGCCTATGCTGTGTGCTTGGGGTCAAGTTTCTCTATTTTCTCTAGTCCTACAGCAGATCAGTAAACTTGAGCTTTAAAGGGGCACAGTTGTCCCAACATTTATACAGACAACACTAACTGACATTCGATTTTGATTTATAATACATTGAGAATGACCTACAAATCTATTCTCAGTTCTTGTCCAGTGAGTATGTTGTGATCGGATATATAGGGAACTGTGACTCTTTTTCCTGAAAATCTGGAGCTTGCGAAGTCCTTGGTGCCCTTTTATATCATTAGAGGTGTCCTTGATTGCAATCCATCAACACTGAGGATGCCAAAGAAAAGATGTTTCTGCTTTCTTCTCTTGTCTGGTATGTTAGGATCAGACATATAGGGCACTCAGTTAGTTTCCTTAAAACCTGGAGCAGTATCTCATGTTCTTCTCTCTTAAAATGAAGTCCTAGATGTTCTTTTTCTCTAGAGCCAACAAATTCCTTAAAACATGGAGATGATGTCCTTGATTCTCACCCATCAGCATCTGCCTTCATAGTAGATAGGAATCCCTCAATGAAGCCTTGAGCCTAATCCTTAGCTCATGAGTATCATCATCTGGTAGTACTTGTTACCAAATGAGTTAAGCATTATAATTAACTTAACAAATTATAGTCTTTAGAAAAATTAACGTCTCTACTTTTCAGGTATTAAAGCATTTGAACCACAAGATTCTTTTCGCCAATTATGATTTAAAAAACATACACAATAAATTTGCATTAAAACTTCCCATGCTACAATACTAATGCTTTGCTAGTTCCATAACTAACAATACTTGCCACTTAACATGTCTAAGAAAACTGATGGTTTCTTGACAGAAGGATTGAACAACAAAGATGATGGCAATTCAAGCAAAGATTTTACATAAAAACTGGAGAGGAGAGCAAATCCTACATCTTTTTACACTACTTTGTTGATTGAATTGCATCTAGAAAGATGTCAAAATTCTTCTGTTGCGTTTCTCAATTGTGTCAGACAAATGGACAAGCAGGAAAATCCCATATATAAGTCCATAAAAGCATTCCATCAACCTAATCAGGCCTTTTCTTTTTATTGGTATATAGCAGATGTGTACAATCATCTTTCACTTCTTCCTCTCTGGTGTATACTGTGTCCAAAAAAGAGATTTTTCATAATCCATTAATCAGAGACATCTTTCTGGAAAAGAGAAATTTAATCAGTTTAGACAAAACATAGAAAGAAAGTCTTGCGTTCCATGCACCCAATATATAGATAAACAAACAAAAATATGTAATTGTATAGCATACAAAAAGGCAAAAAAAGACTAAGAAAATACATAAACGAAGCCCCAGTTCCTACTATTCTGTACAAAAAGACAAAAGGAGGTTTCTCAAAGTTACGCTAATCCAACCATCATGAAATATGATTCAAACTAGACTGATAAAAGTAAGGCTTACTGTCCACAACTATGTAGACATATAAAACAAACGTGGAGCAGGAAGCATAAAATTTACCAATGCAACATTGTAATTTTCCAAATAGATGAAGCAGCGTTGATGAAGTTTTGATGAGAATAAACGAGTGAATTCAACAGCATAGAATACAATGACCTTTCTCCTCTAGATGGTATACAAGTGTTTCTTCAGAAGACAATTGAAAAAGGGTCCTAGAATCCTAAACCAATATCCTCCAAGCATGATTAGAGGAAATACAAATAATTTGTCATATTGCTGCATTTTCTGTCCCTTAGCATTAGATGTGAACTTATAAACAGATACTAGCTATCACGCCACTCATTTATGGTAATATCAATGAAGTTCTCAAATCAACACTTTCTGGAATTTTGACAAGTACTTCTACAGTTGCCAATTCTAATGTTCTTGTCCATTCATGACAGTTTACAGTGCTATATTCTTACATTCTTATAGAAAAGGCCCCCGATAAATACATATTCTATCTTTATAATTATTTCATATTTTATCACAAAAGCTTACAAGAAAACTGAATGGAATCACAAATTGGTCAATGCTCAAAAATATTTATGACATTTGAAGGTATACAATTTACATGTTTTATTAGGAGTCTACAAAAGAGGGTTAGTTGCAGTATTGAATTATTTATTTTTTTTCAAACAAGTACCTTCAATCTGATGAAAGAAACAAATGACATTATAAGTAAAATTTACTCTAAAAAGGTACTCAAGTTAAATCTGTAGAACCTCCAATGGATTATTGGCCCCAAACTAGTTTTTTGGAATTTATTTTTGCCAACTTTTTATTTGATATTTTTTGATATGCTTAGGAGAATTACTATATCAAGCTATTGACCATAACTTAATGGTCTTTAGAAGCTTTTGCTTCCCAGTGGAACTATCTTAAGGGTTCATCCTAGGTTCATATTATGCAACAACATTGAATATGCCATGGCTAATGTTGGTTAAATCATTAACCTTGGTACATTGTGTGTTACAATGCAACCAAATCTATTTAGAAAAGCAAATGACATATGCTTACATGTTTCTTCTCTTAGCAAGGGTTGGACTTGCTAAGGTGACGATATGAACATCATATGATAGTCTATCAAGATCAAAAATCAAAATATCTTGATGTCATTGCATTTAAGGCGCTTTACAATGACATTTTCTCTGTACATTGTTGAAGGATCAAATGGTCAAATCATTAAAAATATGATAGTCTCACATGCATCTGATACTTCTATTCACTATTAAATATCTCCAAGTAGTTCGAGAGCAAGAAGTTTAGACTCGCCCAATTATTATTAGTATTCCAGATTGTAGGAACTGAATGCGGTTTAGGGATCTATCATTCTTCATTGGAATACTTTGAAATAGCTAGCTTGCTATCTCTTATGCAAACAACTTGTTCAGATCATGCTGTTCTATTTTAATTATTAAGAAGATTAAAGGACCTCCTACTTTTCTTGTTGGAATTATGATGGATCTAATCAACACTAATTGGAGATAACTAAATATTCATGAAGATGATAAAGTCACAATAATTAAAGTGGATTGCTATTTTTTTACAATAGTATTAGAAGCACTTCAATATTCTTAGAACTTTTAACTCTTTGATTACAACTTCACGCAGATACTTCTCCAGTTCATACTCTCAAATGCTTTTAAGCCGACATGTATTTATAGGGCTTAAGTTTCTTAATACACCAACCAAATATAATTAAGTAAACAGTGTTCATATTATTTTGACCACATATTTCTGACTTTACATATCTTTTCACCTAATCTCTTTCTCACATAATTACTTTCTAAGCTAACTTCAGGTTTGCTTTATTAACATCTCCAACCACAATGTCAAACACCATAAAGTAATAATTGTGTTGTGATTAGGCTTTAACTTTAAATGCTTCTCAGAATTTTATAAAATAGATCAAATGATAGATTGTGAGAGTTAGAAAAAATAAGATTCTCATCTTAATGTCATGTGGAAGAAAGTTGTACTATGAGAGGTTGACACAGGAATTCTAAAGCATGTGATAAGAAAGACAAATACATGATGAGTTAGATATGAAAGGAAGATTTTTAATTTTGACTACGATAACACAAAAAATGAAATGGCCAATGGACTACTTAGCACCTTTGGAAAATTTTGAGCAAGTACAATGAGCTGACCATGTAGACTGATGTTCCTAATCAACACAGACAAAAGCACGGAATATGGCAAACATAGCAGCACAGGGTGTACATGAGTTCATTCATATAGATAAACAGATGCAACAGAGAGTTTTGAAAATTGCAGTTCTACAATAAAATGATTGTAATCCTAGAATTATGTTGTCCTAGAAGATTTAGTACTCAATAACTAATTTAATTCTTTCAATATTTGCAAAATGCTGAGGTTCACAATGGAGCACTAGTGGAGGTACATTGCTTTATAACCAAAATATAGGAAGATCAATGTCCATACTTGTGGACGTAGTTGCAAATAAGTGGGAGCTATGTTTTCCATGTCAAGTAGTTGTTAATTTATTACAAGATAGAATTTATATTTGGGTGAAAAAGTAAGCTCTTTTGTCTATTGATCTTTACAAACACATGGGACATAACCTTTTTTTTTCAGACATTTCAAAAGTAAATTTTTTTGGTAGAATGCATGTTAGATGATTACTTATGTGGTAATATGAAGATTATTATGCTAATATTCAATTGGTACAACACACGGTTGTAGGATTAAGACCAATGCATCCAGCCTGTTTCATTCAACTTGTTTTGAATTTGATGAAACTTTTTCCCTTTTTACCATAGACAAATTTAGGCATTAAATTGGAAGGCAAACTCCAATTCTATGTAGCTAAAGCTATGGTTCAATCATTCTTTTTTCTTTCAATAAAATTATTTTTCTTTTTAAGGCAGCAAATAGAGCATTGAGTGAATATTTGACCAATATCTTTCAAAAGTTGGCCTACTTATGTTTTAAAGTTAGTTACTGCTTGAAGAAAGAATAGAAAAACTGCCGTCATATGTTCTATGCCAATTCTTTTTTTTTTCCACTCTTTGTAATTTACATGAAGGATAACTATGTATCTAACAGGAAAAAGATAGTGAAAATACTCGGGCTAACTATGATGGTGAAGTAATCCAATGTAATGAATAAGTTAATAAATTTTAGAATTGAAGTATAAAAGTGTTAGAGAAAATATTTACTTCTCATTTTTAGTTGGCCATGAAGACTCTTAAACATGAGAAATGATGTGCCTATATTGGCACTTGGGCATCAATAAAGCTAATAAGTACCCACTTTATCTACAAGAGCTCTGACTTAGTCAATGCTTACAGGAGAAAAGAATATCACACTAATGATCTCTAACTACATGGAGAAACAAATATCTCTCTAATCTGTGGTATCAATAATACTTTTTCTCTTTGTGGAGAAAAAAATTTTACTGTTGATATTACACAATCCAAGCTGAAGGGAGAGAGAAAGAGCCTTACTCCAGAAAGTCTGAATTAAAAAAGTTAGAGAGAGTTAATTGTAGA
Source organism: Trichopus zeylanicus subsp. travancoricus (assembly GCA_005019695.1). Classification (NCBI taxonomy): domain Eukaryota; kingdom Viridiplantae; phylum Streptophyta; class Magnoliopsida; order Dioscoreales; family Dioscoreaceae; genus Trichopus; species Trichopus zeylanicus. The sequence continues at coordinate 236,919 of RXID01022410.1, forward strand.
GTGGCTATTAGGATATGGCATTCTATTTGTTGTATTGTTAGTGGAATAGGAGAGAAAACCCTCTATCACATTCAAATACCTTGCAAGGAAAAGTAGACTGGAAGTAGTTTACTTAAAAGTGAAGTTTGAGATAGTAATATGTACGAAGAAGAAGAAGGGAGGAGATGCTGATCACATGCATCAAACGTGATTCAACTTCATTCAATGCTGTATTATTAGATTGAAGAGGGTAACTGCCGCTCTAGACAACCAAGGAAATGTTTCAAATATAAAGAATAAAAGAAAGGTTGTTTCAGTTGGTTATGATGCTTATAGGATCATGTGCATTATACTTACAAGCACAATTTAGAATGAGAAAGAACTCAATTCTTAAAAAAATTACGAGTAAAAGATAAAGCTTCTACCATCTAAGGAAAATTAAAATAGGTGAAGATTGAAAAAATGTGTTCAATGAGATGATAGACCGGTTAGGGATGAAGGGTGTTCTCTCTTTCTCTCTCTCTGTCTCTCTAGATGAGAGAGGATGTTTGTTGCATGACATGGTTAAATCTAGTTATATTATCTTGCTAAGATAAGATATTAGGGTTTTACTGTAGGAGAAGAGAAAAAAGCAAACAAACTTAAGAAAAAAACATGGAAACGGAGGTAATTGGGGTTGTAGGAGGATTTCATAATGTATTTGATTAATTAATACAAGGTTTCATAAAAGGTGGTAGGAGGGTTTTGTGACGGTAGAAGCGGGTACAATCGTCAGTATTGTATGCCTAAGGTGGTAGCACATAAATATGAATGTATGAATATTGGAATCCCTTGTGGTTCAAAGTTTGATAAGTGAGTTTGGAATCACAACTAATGAAGTAAGAAAGCAACAATTACCATCTAACTCATTCATAAGCAATACATGTTACTATTGTGAACACTAACAAGTAATGAACAAGGTTATATAGTTTGATAAGAAAAATTGTAGCAAAAGGTGTATATAGTTGCAGTCATGTCTCACCCGATAGAAAACTTTTTATGAAAAAAAAACTATTATATGAAAATGAATCTCAATCATTAATCATCATGTATAAGTTCTTTTAGATTTGCATTTCACACATCTCTACCATGCAGTTGGCATGTTTCTTTCTAGTAGTAGTGATTTGCAAGTTGCTAGTGCTATTATGATTTGTATCGTAGAGATCACAGGTTGTTGGGGAAAAAAGAACATAATTAGATGGAGAGAAGATGCTTGGGTTGATGAGACGTGAGGAGAATCAGAAACTAGAAACCATGATATGGTTTGACTAGCAAGTTTTCTAACTTGATTAAAGATAAGGCCATAAATTTAACGAGACCGAATCAACCAGGCTCGTTTTTCTCCTCGACATATTTCAAGATCATAACATCTAGAAGCTTACCTTGAATCCTTTTAGCTAAATGCGCAATTGTTGGAGCAGACTAATATGTGGTTGCTAAAGACAATGGAAGTTTAGAACCTCCTTTCCTTATATATGGAGCATTGTAGGTAAACCAAATAAATTTAAGCTTTCAGGGATGAGTACTAAGGAAGAAAAAAACAAACTGCTTTCTAGTATTTCTAAACATTTTTGTTAGTGATCAAAAGATTCATCATACTAGTATTTTAAAGAATTTAAAAACCACACAATGTACAGGTGATATACATAATTAATGTCTCCATTTATGATTTTGCAATGGATTCATGAAAGGTCGCCTATGGAACTGTGAAAAGCAATCCCTTGGGTCATATCGTATAGAAGTTAATTGCTAGCAACTGTTCATCTTTCTTTCTATCCTATCATCCATCCTCAGATAAAATCCTCTATTAAAACTAAGAATGTTGGTAACTTTTGACAAGGGATGGGTTTTGATATAATAAGGAACACTGACATTCGATTTGGTGTTTGGCACATGTGAAGTTATGTTGGTGAGACAAATATCTTGGTTTTTTATATTTGTCTTTATCTCCTACCATACCAAGCAGACAACCTAAAGATGAACTTAGCTTTAGATGCGTTTGGTATGAAACTAGCTAATCAAATTATCTTGTATAATTAGTATTTTACAATTAAATACATTTGTATAATTATTTAAAAAATAATATTAATATGTGTAGCGCTAGTCATACTAATTTCATAATTACTCCAAACACTAGGTAATGTGACTGAAGCCTTAGTCATACTAAAATTTAATTCTATTAGGCTGAGATCATCTCAAACCAAACACAGCTCGGAGAATATAAATGAAATGTCCCATTTTGCACAAAGAAATTATGGCAGCAGACTGCATAGTACTTGTTTTACTGATTGCATGTACTTCTACCCTTGTGTACATAAAGAAGCATGCCAGGAACTTCCCTGAAAACCGGGGTACTTGTTTGTGAAGCATTGTTGGACTAAAAGGAACGTACCTTATCGTTTGTTTCAAAATAAGTTCATTTGAGTAAGGATGGCCGTTTTCTCTTTCATACACTTTTCTGTTCTTTCCTCTCTTTTTCAATAGAAACATGCCATTCTCAGAAAGTTAACGTCTATTTTTCAGTGGGTTCCATTTTGCATTTTTCATTTTTACATGAATTTTAAGAATCTGGCATGCACATTGAATTGTGGTATCTTTTTGGACGTGCAAAGGGCTACGTGCACTATCTCCAGATAGTCTGGATTATCAAATGGTTAGCAGAATAGGTTAATCTTTGGGTCATTGATAGCAGTGCATCAGAATCTCCATATAGGGCTGGAACCAGCTTGCATATATGGAATCATAGGAAAGAATATAGGTATTAGGGAAGTGTCAGGAGTCATTGGTATAGAGAGCCCTTTATCGGCTGCAGTCTTGTCTTTTCTCCTGATTTCCTGGACAATTACTTTCTTCTAGTGTACACTGAACATTATGATGCCTTGGTTTGAGCAAACTGTGTACTATATCTTTGGTTGAGTTATTTGAAATTTTGGATTCCCTTTGTTAAAGGGAATTGGATCTTGCTGCAGTTTCATTTCATTTGCATGTAGCTCTTTGGCCACGTCACCATCTGGTTAGATAGTCTGTGTGCCCTAGTATAGTTTGTTGAAGTGTATCTTCTAGAAAACCGGCTAGGAATTGAGAGAACTTTTATCCTTCTTTAAATTCATCTAATATCAAGGAAATTCAGTCTTTTCCATGTAGTTAAACACTTGTTAGCGTCTTCATTATGTTAAGCCATCTTATGGAAACTAGAATCAAACTGATTGAAGAAAAACCAATTCTGTAGATTATTCAGTGGTACTAGAAATTGCAGCGTAACTGCTTGCAAATTGCTAGACTAGTTTTTGTGCATTAATATAAGATCTTGTTCTTTGTTCGTGTCATGTGGACCATATCTTCTGTGAAGAGCATACCATTCTGAAGAAGTGTTATGACTATTTGTTTTTTGTTTTTATTTTCTGCAATTTGTATGGTTTGATTCTGCATGTCCATGGGCGCCAGAACGCTTAAAAATGAAAAGGAAGAGGCAATAAATGAGAGGTTTCAGGACTTTAATGACCTTCGTATCGAGAAAGCGCAGTACCTAACATTTCTTTCTTTTTATCCTTCTTTTTGGATTCGTTTATTATCGTATTGATTGGACTTCATATCCAAGGAAAATAGAAAAAATAATTGGACAATTTGGAGGTTATTTTATGATGCCAATGATTTCAAATCAATTGATCTATAAAAGCTGAAAGAGTTTAGTCATTTTGCTGCCTCAGCCATATTGTGAAAACTGTGAACTAGCTAGATTTGCTATCTAATCACTATTCATTAGTCAGCAAGGTGCATGACAGAATTTGGAACAAAATAAGGTTGTTTATGCCTCATGGGGTTTTTATTTTCCTTTTTTCTCATAGTAGTTTTATGCCAAACTTTCATACATTTCAAAAAGATATTTTAAAACTTAAGCAAAAGCTTTTTTCTGCAAGTTATGTAGATTATCTGGCATATAAAACTACAGCTTTGGTAGCTAGCCATAAGTTGTGTGCATTGTTTGGCATCGCTTCTGTTTGTGAAAAGTATTAATATTTTGACCTAAAAAACATTCGAAATAAAAAGTTGAACACTAAGCACTTAATACTATGCCAAATATTTTTCTATAGTCAATAAACTGTATAACTCAAAAAAATACCATGATCCCAATTAAATTCAGTTGGAGTTCATGTGGTTGTTGGTTTTTCAGTAATAACCAATTAAGAAGATTTCTTTTTCATACATTATTGATTGAAAATATTACCAGAACTTACACACTGACTGCTAGTTTATGTTAAGAAATTCTATTCTAGCGGTGATCTGATACAATTGGTCGAGATTTTGATTAGCTGTCATCGGCATTGTGTATTTCTTGGTTCACATGCCAAGTGAACAAAATGCCACTTCATATTGTTTCTCCGTATTCCCTAAGCCATTTGCATGTCTGTATAGTTTGATAAAGCACTGATAGTTATTTTTCGTTCTAAGAAGCATTCTCGTCGATATCTTATGAACAGTACAAGCAAAACACTTGAGAGATACCAGCGATGCTGCTACAATTCACAAGATCCTAGCATTGCTGATCGTGAAACACAGGTTTGTATTACTGTAAATTTAGATTTTTATCAAGAGGATAGTTTCTGTCATTCAATTTGCCGAAAAAGATATATAGTTAATACCCTTAAGCCCACCCTTTATCTGTTAATTATCTCAAGATTTGAGACTTTGATTTCTACATATAGATCTCATGATAGGTTTTAGAGATTATTCTGAATTACGCTTAATTGGTTTTTTATTTGTTAGGACACTGATGGTAAATGTTAAATAATTGATCAACAATTTATTATTTGATTGTATGCCATTATCATTCTTATTGGAATTTAATTTATCTTCATCCTAAATGCTTAATATTTTGAAAAATTTGGGTTGATGTGAAAGGAATGAAGTGTGAAAGGAATGTAGTGGATGGAATTTAAAAAATTTAGTAAATTAAAGTAGAAAGATTAATTTTATTTTACCAAACCGTTTAGATAAAAATAGATTGATTTGGATACATTCACATTGAGAAACACACTCTTGGCTTTCATCCTCAGTCATACACTCATGCTCATTCTTGAGTTGTGTATGCAAAAAGGGATGTTTTATTTATAAATTGTTGGAATTCGTAGCAAAGGGTTAATAAATTATTTTATTCTCAAGCAACACAAAAAACGAGAAATAATGTAAAGTAAAAAAAAATAAAAAAAAAAGACACAGCAATGTACATGGTTCACTCAAAATCGAGTTATGTCTTTAAGGAAAGTGAGAGATCCACTATCAAAATACTTTACAAGAGTCTATAAGAAAAATTGTATTATTTCTTACTCAGTTAAACTCTTTCATAAGTTTCGGCAACGCCTCCACCTTTAAAGAAAATCTCCAAAAGAACATTACGATGAATCACCACGCAAGACCAGTGAGAAGCACTAGAAAGACTCACACACAAGAGTCGACACTCTTTCTTTTTCTCTTATTTTTATTCTCTCTATTTCTCTCTCTCTATTTCTCTCTAGTTCAATTTCTAATATTACATAATAAGTATTCAAAATCAATCATAACTTTAAATCCAACTTTGTACTCATACTTTAATTCAAATTCTAATTTGAATTTGAGCCACTTAAAACTCAACAATCTCCATTTTGGCTTGAACTCAGGCATGTCACCATCACGAATCTTCAATTATCATTTGTCATCTAGCCCCTCCTCTTGGTTACTAGCTTATTTAGCTAATCGTAAGATGCGAGTTCGAGTCAACCTTGAATTCGCTCTTCATACCTATAGTCTTATATTTTTGGAAGACTTTCGGATGACCTGTGTCTATTGCTGTAGTGAAAGTAACTCAAAAAGAACTTTTATCTCCCATCAAATTACTCCAAGTATCATGCTTTCTTTTCACCATTGTACCCATCAGAACTCCACCTATGATAGTGTTCCCTACTAACCGACAAATATCGTTGTACTTTTCTCTTTTCATTAGGATTATAATACCACGTGTCACCTTCATAATTTTATCTCTTACTGAATAATTATAATCTTTTGAGTCCAGTACATCAAATGAAATTAGATTTTTCTATATCTTGGGGACATACCTTACCCTAATAAGAGTATGAACTGCTCCATCAAACATCTGAATTTGAACTATTCCCACACCGGCGATCTCACAGGTCAAATTATTGCCCAACCAAATAGTATCTTTCTTCTTATTTTCCTCATAAGAAGTAAACCAATCTTTTTTAGAGTAAATATAGTAAGAACTACCGAAATCTAAAATTCACTTATCAGAAGTATCAATTTTTGTGGATACTGTAAGAACGTCTCTATCTGTATTATTTTTAAAAGTATCATCCACCATTGTTATCATCATATTAGAAGACTCTATCTTCTCACGTTCAGGACAATGTTGTCTAATGTGGTTATACTTCTTATACGAATAATATTATACTTTTACCTGTTTGTCTTCTTCATGTTTTCTTAATCTTTCTTTTTCATGAGCCACCAATCTTTTACCAAACTCCATATTAATATTAAAGTTTCTGTTTTACCATCTTGAGAGTTTTTTTTACTATAAAGGATTATGATCACAATATAATTGCACAAAGTAGGAAGAAACATAAAAAGAATTAGTGCATTATCGTCACCTTTGAACTTCACATTAACTTTCAGTAAATCATTGATAATCTTATTAAAGGTATTCAAATAATGTAATATAGTTGTCTCTTCGTTCATACGCAGTCTGTACAACTATTGTTTAAGGTAGAATTTATTCATGAGCCTTTTTAACATGTACAACTTCTGAAGTTTTGCCAGATGTCTACCATCGTCTTTTCATCAATGATATTGTACAAAATCTCATCAGTTAGACTTAGAATAATTAAATTCAATATCTTCTTATCTATTTTCTTCCAGTCTTCATCGTTTATTTTGGTCAATCTTTTTTTTTATCCTCTAATATTTTTTGCAGAACTTAACAAATAAAAACTGCTTTCATCTTCTTCTGTCATAAGATAATTTATCTTACTGTCAAACTTCTCCACCTTGAATAAAAACTTTGTCATTTTGATTGTTTGCTTCTAAGCTTTGACACCAATTGTTAGAATTCGCAGCAAAAGGTTCACGAATCACCTTATTCTTAAGCAACACTATAAATAAATAATAATAATAACAAATCATAACGATATACGTAATTCATTCAAAATCGGATTACGTCCACTGGAGAAATGAGAGATTCACTATTAAAAATTTTTATAACATTTTATAAAAAAGATTGTACTCTTTTTTACTCAACTAAACTCTTTTACCAAGTTTCACTAACGCTTTCACCTTCAGAGAGAATCTCTAAGAAAATACTACGAGAAACCACTACGAAAGACCACCAAGAAGCATTAGAAAGACCCACACACGAGAGCCGACACTCCCTTTTTTTTCTTTTATCTCTATTCTTTTTATTTCTCTCTAGTTGAACCTCAACATTACACCATTCCTAAACTTTATGTATTACTAAAATATTTATAGGTCCTTATTGAGTCTGAGTTTTACTTTAATTATAAATCCTAATATTACATAATAAGTATTAAAAATCAATCATAATTCTGAATTCAATTTTAAATTTTTACTTTAACTCAAATTCTAATTCGAGTTCGAGACCTCCAAAACTCAATAATAAACCTCATGGAACATTCTAAGATCCTCATGCTTCTAGTATTCTTCAAAATCTCAAAAATATTTTTTAGTTATTCTCTTGAAAGGGTTATTACTTCAAATATAATACTCAATAGAATCTCCATTTTCTCTCAAAAGCAAGGAGTTTAATTTCTGAATATTGATCACATACTTCCATTTACATGGATTGTTTCAATGCTTACTGGTTGTTTTAGAAAAAATATGGTGTTTGGTTTACTGAAACATTTTGATCATAGATCTCTTCTACTGAAACAAGCCTATTGAAGCTTCATGAAGCTCGAGTTTCTTTCCAACAGAAGTTTCAAGTAACATATATTGAGACTTTTAAATGTAATTCCATGTTGAACCCCCCATCTCTTTAAGACAAATCTCTCCAAAAAAAGAAAAGCCATAAGTCTGATGTCTGACCTCCAAGAACTCATCTTGAATTCAAAATTTGTAAACTTGGGTATATGATAACTCTGCGCACTTATGAGACTAAAATTCGACAAACATGTAAGGTCAAAAATGTTAAATATATACATATAATAATTCATAAATTAAACCTATAATTTATAAAAATAATTCTCAATAAACACAACTATACATCCTCTAATTTATTAACACAAACTCATATATTTACTAAAGTAAGTAAATTCAAGCTAAGCTCCATCAAATCACTGCATGAACTTAGATGACACTTCAAAACATAAATCTAATGACCAAATTTGTAAGAAAATGAGAGATCCCACGTAAAGATAATATTTTTATATACATACTATATAATTTCAATAATTCAATTCTAAGCATAGTCAAATCCTTTCAAAGATTCAAAATAATATCACAAATTTGATGTGAAGCTTAACAAAAAAACAAAGAGGCTAAATTCATAAAATAATAATTTTTTAGACAATTACAAATCAAAATAAAAAAATATAATTAGTGTTTTCTATACAAAGCAGTGATCTCACATACATTTGGTGATTTGAATTAGATATAAATTAATAAAATTGAAATCAATGGCTATGACATGAGTCAAAAATTACCCATAAAATGAATCTTATTAAAAGCATATTGCTATTATGATGTTTGTAAGTTGTAGCAAAATCGGTTTTTATAGAAGGTACATACATATTAACATAATTGTAATACCACAAAACCTGAAAACATAGATCACTAAAACAAAATAAATAATACAAATTTTTAAATACAAGTATTAAAACTATTTGAAGATTTTAATAGTACAACATCACCAATAACAACATAAGCTTCAAATGCTAATAATATAAATTAAAATTAACTTTCGAAAAGAGAGTGCTTTTCCTCATCTTAATACAATGCATTATCTTTTAGCGTTAATTAATCACCTATACTCACACCTAAAATAGGTAAATAATAACTTCACGAGCATGTCAACGCACTCAATAGATGAATTGTCTATTTTCAATGTAAGGAATATATTAAGTATGAGTGAACAACAACAATTTAGAAAAAATCACAAAATTACTAGATCTTAAAAGAAATACTAACAATCAAGGGATACTAACCCAAAAGAATAATTAACAAGAAAGATTATCAACCTTAAGAAAAACTTACAACCAATCAGGAAGGAATATCAATAACATCAAAATCCACAAACTAGCAAGAATCCATCGGAGTCAACAACCAATAATTAACAAAAAAGAAATATATACATTAGCAAAAATAACTATCATGAAGCAAAATATGATAAAGAATCATCCCGATGATTACCATCATCTTGAAATAGGCGTACTCTTAAATCCTCTTACATTCATGTCCCTACACTCTCCACATAGTGGTGAGCGGTGCTCACCCGCTACGGTAAACACATCTGCTATATCTCCGGAGACTCGTGGTTACCACACCTGATAATCCAACTAATCTCATAAGAAAATTGGACCCACTACTACTAGACTGCCTATCCCCGAAGATAGGGTGATCCAATATAAGTATTTTCAATGGATGATCCAATATAAGTATTTTCAAATCAACCCCTTCGTAACTGTGGTCGACTAAAATGAGCAATCAAAGGAGAACTATAGCATCCAAAAAATTCATTAAACCAAAACTAAGTGATAGAAAACTAACTTTAGTTATTTCAAGCTCCCAATAAATTCTACTCAAAAAGACAAATTCAAAGATCTGAATAGCTGAAGTTGAAGTTCAAATAAAGAAGTCATATCAAATTAAAAATCTAAATTACAAATTGACTCTTGAATTATAATTAATTATAAGGTAACAGCAGATTGATAGTTCATAAAAAAATCCCTCGCAATATAATTAATTATAATATTATCAATATAAAAATATCTTAATTTGGTATTTTATAAAAAAATCCTATTATATAATAATTTAAATTTTTAAATAATTTTGTAAAAACACCTCTATAGAAATCTAATCCATAATCACAATAGATCAAAATCAAAATCGAAATAATGTTAGGTTCAAATCAAAACCGAGATCGAATTCAACTCCAACCAACCCAAGCAACTTAAACCTATTCAAATCCAATTAAACTTAAACCAACCCAAACCAAAATAGAACGTAAAATAAAACCAATACCAATACAAAACCAAAATCAAAATCAATAGTCATCTTCCTCTTCATCTCTCACCAAAAAAACCTAACACTAACACCTCCCACATTGCAGTGCTTCTGCCAAGAAACCACTCTGCACACCGCCGCTTGCCCCCTCGTCGCCGAGTCGCCGCCGTGACTTGAACACCTACCCAGCAATGCTGCGCCACGCAGTGTGCCTTGTGCCACCTCGCGCGCGCTACCTTGCTTGCATCGCTCACTGTGCCGGCCACCCCCAATGTCCAAATTCTTCCCTCATCGGGATAATTGGGAAGAAGATGAAGCTTTTGCATAAAAGCCCCTCCTCTTAAATTTAATTATATAGAGATCCTTAATACCAATTTCCTAACACAACTTAGTCTTTTTCTATATAAACTTAATTACAATAAGATCCTATTAATACAAATATTATTAGAATTAAATCCTCTTCCGGTACAAGTATCTATATTCCAAAAATCATCGAGCATCTACCCTAAGTTTTGGTGAAATTATTATATATATATATGCTAGTAGTTGTTCATAATTTTTTCATTATAAATTTTATGTCAAGAGATCAAAATCAAGGATTATCAAGGAAAGTATCGGCAAACGAAGGTCTCAATACAAGATGAGAGTCGCCTACCTTTTTTTTGCGATTAGCCTCTAGTAGTCGAAACTCTTCTCCCTCGTTAGTAACTCCCATCTATAACTGCTACCATCAAAATTAAACTCTAAAAATAGTTAGGACTTCGCAAACTCTATTTAAAGCATATTGATGTTGAGTTGGATCCACAAGATCTAAACTAATATTTAAATCACGACTGTTAAATAATATTATATTTAATTTAGTCTTAATTTTCGCACTTTGTTGATATATAGTCTCTACTATCTGTCCATCGGTTCACCAGACCTTACAACAATAATTGTTATCCTCAATGGTTGAGCCAAAACAAGATACCATTGTTATGCATAATGGTTGTGTTAAATTCGCATGAATAATTTTTCACGTTCGCAAAACAAACAAACATATCATAAATGTAAGATAATATACATAATTCTCTTATAAGACTTTCAAAATCTAAATACTTAAAAGGTATAGGAAATATATAATCACCATTCATATTTATCAAAAGATATAAATCCACAAATTAGTTTGCTAATTTAACATTATCAGGAGTCACTCATTTCATACCTAAAGTATCTTCCTCCGTACTTAAAACATAAAAGCAAAATTAACTCTTTTAATACTAAAATCACAATAATTCTTCACAAATTCTAGTTTAATTAATTCTTTTATCTTTAATCTAATACATTAATTCAAGTACAACTTTAACTAATCTTTTTGACATTAATCAAATATATACTAAAAGTATTACTCAAATTTTGATCAAGAAAATGTATTATAATATATTTAACATAATCTCATATTCAACACAAACCAATTTTAATAATCTGAAGATCAAAAACTTAACATATATCCATCTTGATATTAAAGTCAATGAACATGTGTAATACAACTCATGGTTATGCATTATATAATATTTTTCAAAATAAAATCTCAACTAAATAGATTCAAAACACTAGTGTCATCATCAAACTTAATAACAAGATTTCGATTCATATTTAAGATTTATGCCTTCAAAATAATATCATTTGTTATAATATACTTTCAATACTAGAAGCTTTAAAGCTATGATGATAATTTTGATCTAACTACATAAGTTGGGTTCATATAAGCATAAAAATAAGTCCAAATATTTTTAAAATAAAATTAGATTTACTTCCACAAATCATACTCAATATACTTTCACAAACCAAGTCTCAAATCAGTTCAATAATTCACCAAAAATAGAGGAAAAAAAAAAGAAGCTAAATTTCATGATTTTTCGGGTTTAAGAACATTGGTTGCTGGAGAGGACCAACACATGGCTCTCCATTTTGCAAAACCCCCCTGCATTAGTTAAATTTAAATTTAGGTCCAAAATCCCTTTTCTTTTTTGGGTTTTCGCAACTACCTGCTCGCAGATGACTATGTATATTTGGTTTGTTTTACAAGAATTAGATCATTCTCACGTCTAAAGGGTCATAAACTTTGTCTCATATAGATTTTATTTTTCTATTTTATTATATCAAGGTACTCTGGAATTTTAAATATTTGTGATAGTAAGCATTCATATAGTTTCTCCACCAAAATGACCAAAATTGAAGTATTACATCCATATTTAGGGTACAAAACCACAAACTACTAACCAATCAACAAAGCTTGTCTGGCAATAATATAACGCTCTCGACCCAACACGATATTGTCCCTGGGCGTCTGCAGCTCGCAATCCACCCGACTCCAAGGACAATATCGTGCTGAATCGAAGGCATCACATAGTGGTATCAAAATCACTCTGTATTTTTTGATCGATATGTGCTAACTCAACGAGAACGTTGAGCCCTTGAAGGGGAAAATTGTAAGACCCGGTGAGCCAGTGGGCCAGTAAACAAATAGTGGATCTGTAATTGACAGCAGTTGTTTTTAGTCTTACATCGATAAAGTGTCAAAATTAAAACTGGGCTAAATACGATGACTGTCGTACACCCAACAACGAGGCCTTTCCTCAGAAAGATAGGAAAAAATAAAATTTTGGGATATGATGGATTGCAGACCGCAAATATCAGAGACAATATCGTACTGGATCGGAAGCGTCACAAATAACATCTCTTTATATATACATGTCAAACATATGTACTAGCAGTAATTGTTTGTAGGAGATTTCTTGTATCACTTTAAATTGAAAATCTAGTTTACACAAAAACTTATCGTTTCCTTTAATGCAGAATTGGTACCAAGAAGTGTCAAAGCTCAAGGCGAAATTTGAGTCTCTGCAAAGATCCCAGAGGTCTGACCTTTTATAATATATAATATTTCATGTCATTATCCTACTGAATCACTAGCTTAAACCACAACTTTTTGGAATTCTTTACAAAAATATACTAACTAGAAGTTTTTGGGAAGACATCTTCTCGGAGAAGACCTTGGTCCATTGAGCGTGAAAGAATTGCAACAACTGGAGAGACAACTTGAATCTGCTCTTTCACAGGCAAGGCAAAGAAAGGTAAAATTCTGTTATCTGAATCACTTCATTTGATTGCATCTGATTTGGAGGATATGTTGACTTTACCCATAAAGCAGGTTTTCGTAGCTTTGGATATGCTTTCACTATTTTCACTTGTGGTTAGAAATGCTTGCTAATCTGCTTGATGAACTAATTCCGATACTCTTGTAACTGAAATGCTAAGGATGTGAACTCGGCGTTCTTTCTGTGCCCTGATCTTGGTAGCTAGTGACAAACTAGAGATATAGTTCACTGCTGACTGAAACCACATGAAGAGCTGATGAAGCAATATTATAGTATTATGGTGTAACAAGTCCGTATACGAACATCATGATTCCTTCGAACAGTGTTTCTAAGTTGTTTAGCAGGGAGAGGAAGAATGGGTTTTAAGGGCAGATGAACCCTAAGAGCAGCATGCAAACTGATCCAGGACTTCGCTCCTGGTTCTGACTTTTGATATTTAGGCCTTCAGATTTCCTAAAATTTTGGTGCTCAAAGATTTAAACATGTTTCTTGGTCTTTAGGGTTCCAAAATATTGAAAATTCCAACCAAGAAAATCATTTTGCGATGAATATTGAAGCATGCGATATATAAATATGTGTGTGTGTGTGTATGGGTCCAATGATTTACCTCTGATAAATTGAACTATGAAGAAGCTTCTCAAGATACCTTGCAAGTGTAACTATGAAGATAATGTATAGTGCTAGTGTTAAAAGAACAAGTCCACAAACATCACGAGAATTCTATGCAATCTATGGATACCTATATTTGAATATGACCTTTGAGTTAGAGAAAGTATATAAAATGCACAAAGAGCATTATAATGATTAACATGGAGTAATTTTTTCCCAACAACATGTGTTTATTTTGAAAATTAACATGTATATTCATTTGCTACCAAAACATATTATTTATAAGAAAAATCTTAGTTATTACCATTTTGGATAAAACAACATATGCTCTTTCTGTTTTTGAATGGATTCCTTGAAGATTTATATTGCTTCTTTTGATTTTTTTTTTTTTAATATGCTACAACATTTGTAAAATGAAGGTAAGTTAATGAAATGTTTAAATCCGCAGACACAGATAATGCTGGACCAAATGGAGGAACTCCGCAAAAAGGTAAGCGCAACTACCAAATCACAATTTTTTTATAAATGAAATTATTACCTTTATATCAAACGTTAGTATGACTGTGATACAGTGATGTTAGCTTATTTTGCTTAAGGTATGGAAATATCGTCAAATGTATCACCAACATTATTTTCTATATGGTTATACAACCATGAGCTTTCTTTTAGTTTTTTTCTTGTCTAATATAGTTTTATTTGTTGTTATCATTTTAAGTATATGTAATAGCTCTAACGTATGCATTTTATGAATGTATTTCATGCAATTTAGATGAAAACATTTCGCACTCAAATAGCTTAACTATATGATGTCTGGTTTGCAGGAACGTCATCTAGGAGACATCAACAGACAACTCAAGAGCAAGGTTTAACACTCCACTAACATAATGCTTGTCAAATATTTATTCAAATTTTCTGTCTTATTGATTTCTCATGATTAGAATAAGAGTTTTTAATTCAAAATTGCCAGCTTGAGGCAGAAGGTGCCTCTTTCAGAGGCATCCCGGGTTCATGGGAACCTGATGGCGTTGTTGCTAGCAATGCATTCCCTGTGCATCCTTCTCAACCAGGTGTAATCGAAGCTGAGCCCATTCTGCAAATCGGGTATCAACCTCTACTTAGCACAGATTAGAAGTCTGGTGTCACATGTTCCACCCAATTATTATTGTTTTTTTTTCTCAAGGTACCACCCTTTTGTACCACCTGAAGCGGCAATGCAAAGGAACACTCCCGAGGAGAACAACTTCATGCATGGCTGGGTCCTTTGATGTGAACTGAAGAATCGAACAGGCATATCATTGTCTATGTGGTCGATGTGATGCTTGTCAAAGAGGCCCCGGTATATTACGTGGTTCTGAACACTGTGTGTTAACCTGCCTGAACTTGAGGACCATATTGGACCTACCTACTGTGTATTTTTTGACTGCTGTTCTGTATCTGAACATATATCAAGATGTCTAGAGATGAACAGTCTTTCTGGTTTTATGGAACCCTGAATGGTTCAAGACTTGTAATAAGGAGTTGCTAGCTGCTGCTTGTTTTTGAGAAAACCTTTTAAGATGAGCAAGGGGATAACCTAATGTTTATAATTCTCTGCCTGGAACTTCTTGTTGTCCTGATCATTATCTTTTTGTGGTACTGTATTTTATTTTTGTTGCACAATGGAATTGGCAGGAGTCCGGGCCCCATGGTGAAGTTCAGATGTCTTTCACTATGAATGAAGAGTACCAGCTCATATATAGTAGCCTTACAAACTTAAGGCCATTCAGATTATGTCTTTCATTATAAGGTCCTAGCATATATATATTTAAAAGTTAGGAAATCCAAATATAACCAACATGTTTTCTACGAACCACGCCAACCCCACCTCATAAACGAGGCTCTCAAATTTTACCACCTGGAGACCCTTCAGAGAAAGCTGGAGAAGCAGGCCGATAATCTCACCTGGTTCAGATGCCAAGGCGTGTGGAGCACACGAAGATAAGGAACTTGATCTGTCCTACGAGCTCAAGAAGGTGAATGTAAGGGCTGGGTTCTGAAGAATAATACAAGTAGAACACCATGGCAGCAGTAGGCAAAGGAATGGTTGTGAAATGAGCTCAATAATGGACAACGGAAAGAAAATAACAAGAATTTAGAATTGATCCCCAATAAAAGATCAATTGATAAATCAAGAAAATCGAAGTGGTGGATCATCCAGTTTTCCAGCGGGGACAGCGGGAGGGCAAGAGGGGCCAGCTGTGCTGTGTAGCGGGGACGCGGCTCCGTGTAGGAGTTCGGAGTTCGGCCACGGTCCAGCCCCACTTATCAATGCAACTCCTTGTGAAACACATGGCTGCAGTTGCCGAGCTTCCTCACCTTATCCCTCTCCTCCAAGCTCTCCAGGCAAACTGCACAGGTCGGTTATTCTCCTCTGTGTTCACATCCTATAAAGTTGGCAAATTTTACCACCGGAAGCCGGACCATGATCGATAAAGTGACCGGCAAAGGAGAGTCACGGCCTAGAGAAACGATGCAGACATTGTCCCAGGGCGGAGCCGACAGCGTCATGCTATACAGGGTGAATCCAAAAAGGGAAAGGGATAGCAAGACACCGGCCAAGACGCCGTTGATGATGCGAACCAGCCCGATGAGCGGCTACGGTAACACAACGCAGTAGCAGTAGCCTGGGGGACTCGTTGAAGTAATCAGGCAATACAAGAGAGAGAGAGGAGAGAGAGAGAAAGATGGAGGGAGACGCAAACGGGCATGGCATGTGCATAGATTGTGAGGCTCAATTCAATTTTTTGATAAAATATCCATGAAAAAAGAAATTCTACTTGGATAAAAATAGCAATTGTTTTGATGCCTCTCCAATTTCAAAAAATTTCAAAAAAAATTGTACCAATATCCAGGTGTTTAACTTCCATCAAAAAAATAGTCATTTTGGAAGAAAATAAATGTAAAAAATAATCAACTTTTGCCCTTCATATGTACTCTTATGATTAATTTTTAGGAATAATTACGCATATATCCCCGTAATTAGCCTTAATTACGTACAACTCCTAATTTCCGGAATTACCTACATCCCCCATTTTTTAAAATATTTACCCACATCCCCCTGATTGTTATTTAATCAAAATTTTTCCAAAAAATTTCGATTTTACCCTCGGTTATTTTTACAAATACACCCCTAAAAATTTATTTTTTATATTTTACGGCCAAAAATTTGGTTTTTTGCAAATAACACCCCGAAATAACTCTGATTTACAGAAAATTCCTCGAAATTCAGATTTTTGTAAATAAACCCCCGAAAATTATTTCGATTTACAGAAAAGTCCCCGAAATTTGGATTTTTGCAAATAACACCCCGGCGCGCGGAAGCGGAGGCGGAGGCCGGGCGGGCGGGAGCGGAGGCGGAGGCGGGCGAGAGCCGGCGGCGGGAGCGGAGGCGGAGGCCGAGCGGGCAGGAGCGGAGGCAGACGCGGGCGGGAGCCGGCGGCGGGAGCGAAGGCGGAGGCTGGGGCGCCAGCGCGCCGACACCCGGGCGCGAACGGCCAAGGCCGACGCCATTCCGCCCCTACGTGCCAGGGACGGAGGCCGAGGCCGGCGCGCCGACCTCAGGGTGTTATTTGCAAATAAACCCCGGAATTATTCTGAATTACAAAAAAATCCAGAAATTTTCTTATAAAACCCTCTCCTTCCTACTGTAGCCCTAAACCCTCAGCCGCCGCTGCCGCCGCTCTGCTCTGTCGCTCCCTGCGCTTGTGCTGCCGTCGCTGCCCCCAGATGGCCTCCGATACCCCTGGCTCTCCCCCATTGCCTCACTACCATCCCCACTCCCCCGCCCCAGCCCCAGCCTCCCGACGGCTTCGGACCCACCCACTGCTCCCATCCTGGCCCCAGACGACCTCCGATACCAGCCCACCGCCCAAACCCAAACCCCACCAATCCCTGCTCGACGGCGTTGGACCCACCCACCACTTCCGTCCCCACCCCTGCCCCCAAACGGCCTCCGATACCCCCGCCCCCCCCCTTTGCCTCACTGCCACTCCCCCACTCCCCCGCCCCCGCCCCCCATCTCACCTCCTGTCTCAATGCCTCAAACCTTCCCCGCCTCCCGCACAGACTCTCTTGGACGACCTTACAGACGGCCATCCCCCCACCCTCCTGCGCCCCACCCGCACGCCCTCCTCCCCCTCGCCTGCCTGCAATTCTTCTATTTATTTTTTATATCTAATTTTTGATATTGTGTATTTACAGATGGCTGATTCAGAGAATCTGATACGATTAGTGCTCCGTTATGAAGGATATTGGAAGAAAGTGGAACATACTCAAAGAAGAAAATATGCATTTGGTAGACAGGAATCTTTAGTGGTTGATACAAGAAAATACACATTTGCAGAATTATGGACTGAAGCCTGTAAATTGGTCGAAATAAGGACAAATGAGTTACTTGTAATCAAGTATTTATATCCAAACAGCAGTCCTCTAATTTATATGTCAATCAGCAGTGAAATTTAGCTGGAAGCAATGTGAACAGTAATTCAAGACTTGAAGCATAGCAATATCTATATATCAGTGGAGGACATAGGCGATCCTTTATCAGCGGTGTTTGCACCAAGGCTGACTCCTTTGATAGGAGAATCTTCTGTGTATCACAGTGTACAAAGAGATGAATATATTGATTCAGATTTAGATAAATAGGGTTTATCCTTTTGGTGGGAGATCTGGATCTGGTGTGATTTCTCTCCGTACTCTTTCTTTAGTTGTTTCAAAACTTAAAATTTAAAATTACAAGTTTCATATTGTATATTTAAAAATAGATCCCTTGATTATATTTTTAATAAATAAGTCAATATTTTAATCATATTTAATATTAAATTTCACAAAAAAAAGACAGTGACGGTTTTAAAATTTTAAATTTGAAATTACAAGTTTACTATTTTTACATTTAAAAATAGACCACCTCTAATATTTTTCTTTATAAATAAGTCCAAATTTTATTTATTTTATAAGTAAATTTTACAAATAAATCATCGAACGTTTCAAAACATAAAATTTAAAATTACAAGTTTCATATTGAACATTTACAAATAGATCCCTTGATTTTTTTAAATAAATCAATATTTGAATCAATTTTAATACTAAATTTCACGGAAAATACGGTGAAAGTTTTAAATTTTAAAATTTTAAATTACAAGTTTACTATTTTTACATTTAAAAATAGACCACCTTTAATATTTTTCTTTATAAATAAGTCCAAATTTTATTTGTTTTATAAGTAAATTTTACAAATAAATCATCGAACGTTTCAAAACATAAAATTTAAAATTACAAGTTTCATATTGTACATTTACAAATAGATCCCTTGATTTTTTATAAATAAATTAATATTTTAATCATTTTTAATACTAAATTTCACGGAAAATACTGTGAAAGTTTTAAATTTTAAAATTTCAAATTACAAGTTTACTATTTTTACATTTAAAAATAGACCACCTTTAATATTTTTCTTTATAAATAAGTCCAAATTTTATTTGTTTTATAAGTAAATTTTACAAATAATTCATCGAACGTTTCAAAACATAAAATTTAAAATTACAAGTTTCGTATTGTACATTTATAAATAGATCCCTTGATTTTTTTTTAAATAAATTAATATTTTAATCCTTTTTAATACTAAATTTCACGAAAAATACGGTGAAAGTTTTAAATTTTAAAATTTCAAATTACAAGTTTACTATTTTTACATTTAAAAATAGACCACCTTTAATATTTTTCTTTATAAATAAGTCCAAATTTTATTTATTTTATAAGTAAATTTTATAAATAATTCATCGAAAGGTTTCAAAACTTAAAATTTAAAATTACAACTTTCATGTTGTACATTTACAAATAGACCCCTTCAATATTTTTATTTATAAATAAGTCTATATTTTTTATCATATTTTAAGTAAAATATTACAAAAAAGACATTAATAATTTTTAAATTTATAAATACAAATTTAATATTTATATATTAGAAAAACCCTTAAAATTTTTTTTATAAAATAAATCTAAATTTTCCGAAATTTTAAAACTAATTTTTACAAATACACCCCTCGCTGGACTATCGCCGGCCAGCGTTCGCACCCGCGCGCCGGGGACAGAGACCGAGGTGGACAGCACGCCAGACGAAGGCCGAGGCGCAGACCGCCTCCGCATGCGGGACGGAGGCCGAGGCGCGGAGGGCCTCCGCACGCAGGATGGAGGCCGAGGCCGAGGCCGTCCGTGCCCACATGCCGACGCGCCGGCCTCGGCCTCCGTCCTCGGCACACGAGAGCGGAACATCCTCGGCCTTGGCCATCCGCGCTTGGGTGTCGGCACGCCGGCGCCCCGGCCTCCGCCTCCGCTCCCGCCGTCAGCACCCACCCGCGTCCACCTCCGCTCCCGCCGCTGGCTCCCGCCTGCCCGGCCTCCGCCTCGGCTCCCACCCGCGCGCTGGGGTGTTATTTGTAAAAATCCGAATTTCGGGGACTTTTCTGTCAATCGAAATAATTTCCAAGGGTTTATTTGCAAAAATCCGAATTTCGAGAACTTTTCTGTAAATCAGAGTTATTTTGAGGTGTTATTTGCAAAAAAATCGAATTTCGGAGCGTAAAATATAAAAAATAAGTTTTTAGGGGTGTATTTGTAAAAATAACCGAGGGTAAAATCAGAATTTTTTGAGAAAATTTTGATTAAATAATAATTAGGAGTGTGGGTAAATATTTTCGAAAATGGGGGTGTGGGTAATTCCGGAAATACGTAATTATCTCTAATTTTTATTAAAAACAGTTGTTTTAAGTAATGCGACATATATAAAAAAATGTTTATTTCCTTTGCAGCTATGCTCCAGAGAGTACCATTATCTTGATAAGATTGACTTTTCCCAATTCCGGTAAAATTTTAAGAACATATTATATGAATATCGTTAGAATGCAAAAAAGATTGTCATAATCATAACCATTACGGCCTAAGGTCCCGGTGAACCAAGGGCCCATTGGGTTCGGTTGATCTGGCCGTAGAAACAAATATTTATATTCCAGAAATTTTGGTATTAGGTGATGCCGCATATTGATCCTGATTTCGCTTGTTTGGGTCCAATATTACCTTACTTATAGAACATGCAATGCCACTCATACGTGTTGTGAAGATCATCTTCACTCAGCGCAGGGTGTATTTGTCCCATTAGCCTTCAGTTTACTTTTGAATATCCAATAAGAAAAATAATAACTACATAAAATTTTGAATGTAGAATTATATTGACATAATGAAAAAAATGAAAAAAAAAAAATTGGAGGCTTATTTTCCCCATGATCGGGAGAAATTGGGCCTTTTTAAATTTTTAAAATTATTTAAAAGTAGAGAACTATATATAACAGATCGTGATAATTTATAAGTTATGAATTTAACATAAATGTGAAATAAAATAAAATTAAATAAAAAAGTAAGAAGATGAGTTCAATGGTGTCAGCATAAAACCTTTTTATCTTTCTAAAAACGGATCACAGAGCGCTTCCGTTGAACTTGGAAAATCAGAAAGAAAAAATAATCGAAGAAACTTGAGAATTGGGGAACGTTGAATGAAGAATTTACGATAGCTTTGAGGTGATTTCAGTGTGGTTCATAGATAATTTTTGGTCTACTGAATGGATGCAAACGAGCAACATTTATAAGTCAAGGGGTGACATTTGTTCAGAGAGGGTTTCACCTAGCAGGCGCCTTTTCCCATCTAGCTGCCAGCATGTGGTTGCCCAGTGGGGGAACGGCGCCGGCATACTAGCACTCAATTTGGGCACCAGATAGCTGTAGCATGGGGCTACCTAGGCGTGAGCAAGTTGGTACTTAGGCCCTGCCCATTGGATTTCCCAAAACCTTGATTTTTCTCCCAAGTTTCAGTGCAATTCTAAATGGATTTTCAGCCCAATTTCCTACAGCTTTCAGCCTAGTTTATTATAGGCTTTCAGCCCAATTTTCCTCTAACTACTAACTTGGTCTTAATTTCAATAATTTTTAACAATTGCATGTTAGTCTTAATGTGTCATAATCCGTAAATAGTCTCTAAAATTCAAATATTTATAATTCAGTGCATGTGACATCGCAATAAACACCCAAATAATTAGAATTAAATTAAATTTGAGCCCAAATTTAGATTGGTCAAGCCTTAATCTGAATTGCATCTAAACTGAAATTACAAACAAGTTTCCGAATCAAAAACAACTACAGTCCGGTCACTTGGATAAAAATTCAAAATTACAAATAGGTTCCTAGATGAGAAACCCTTATAGTTAGGATCCTCTCTCTTCACATCCCTTCGGTGGATTATATTAAATGACTCTCCTTAATCAATCCTTCAACTCAAGTTTTTAGGCCGCCAACATTTCTCAATATTATAGTCATAGTCTCTCAATGATATTAGCAATACTTGGTTGCATCCAACTTGCTTTTGTCTTGGCAAAGCATGTGTGGACACCTTAAATAATTCATATTCTCTATTTGTGCTGAGATTATGGGTATTGTTCAATATGATATAGACTTGGAAGTCACCATGACATTTTTTGTGCTTGATGCATTGTGTCTTTGGCTCGGAGTATTTTGCCACCTTGCGCTCCTTTGGTTTATTACTTCATTTCGACTTCTTTTTATCAGACATCACTTCTTCAATATCTATATGATCCATCACTTCTTTAGTATCTATATCTTCTCTCTCTTACTAGATGAACTCTATCAATGTCTTTGGGACTAGTGAGTCATCTCATAAATCACCTTGCTTTATTGAATTTCATTGATTATTGTTGCAAAGCCAATAAAGTTATTCAACTTGGTTAATTCCAACCTTGTTATATTGAACAAAACTAGATATTCTCTCAGCAACTCCCCATATTTTTATTTTATGAACACAACAATATTGACAGGTGTCCTTTCTTTGAGGCATCAGTGACATAGATTTCTCAATAAATTTGTTTGTCGAGCCATTAAAATAGTACATTGATTCTCATGGCAATTAAACATACCATATTCTTGTTAAACGTTAAAGAGTCATGAGAAATGCTTTGCGTATTGTCGAGTTCTAAACATGGTATTTCTGAATGTGTTGATATGGTCTACGAGGTTTTAATGCCATTATACACTTCAAAAGGAGGTTAGTAAAATTTGGACTGTAGTAACTCATATGCTATTTCTGGTAAATGGGTACGATGATGGGACCTCAAGAACCCCATCTCCAAGGCCCAAGCGCCTTAGTTTTCTCGTAACTTCCTTTGTCACCCTGAGTTGAGGCTAAACTAGTTGAGGTGTTGCAAAGTAGGCTTTCTTGTTAGATCATTAGTAAGGTTCGGTGCTCTGGTTCCCCATATAAACCTGGTAGTAAAGTGGAACCTCAACAAATTAACAATGATGGTGTTCAGGCTTCTATGCTTGGCTAGTTGGGTGGTGGTAGTAAGGCTTGTGAGG
Organism: Trichopus zeylanicus subsp. travancoricus; assembly: GCA_005019695.1. Classification (NCBI taxonomy): domain Eukaryota; kingdom Viridiplantae; phylum Streptophyta; class Magnoliopsida; order Dioscoreales; family Dioscoreaceae; genus Trichopus; species Trichopus zeylanicus. The sequence goes on from RXID01022410.1 coordinate 260,363, forward strand.
ATGAGGAGCCCCTAGGTACTGAGGTACAGGGGTATGCATGTTGAAATTGAGTCCAATTATGCAATTGCTTGGCTTGGAAGTTCTGAAGGTTTTTTGCATTGCTTGAGCTTAGGCATCCAATAGCTAAGTCACATGTTGAACGATGGTCATCAGTTTCTGCAAATCCTACCAACTGATTATGTTTGGGGATTTCTTACAGGTACCTCAAGTATTGGTCTGTGAGTGCATTATTTCGCGGTTGAGTTGGATTCGTTGCTCAAGGTGACAAGGTGGCTTGACTGAGTAGCTCATCGAACCTATCCAAGGAAGCAATGGGGGACCTGGCTAGTGCAGGCTCTCGTTGCATCGGGTCAGTAATGGTTTGTCAATTAGTTATATGTAGGTGGACCTGTTATAAAGTTTGGTGTACCAATACAAATAATTTGTAACATTTATTAAATACTTAACCAATCATACTACCAAAACTTTTCAACACTTAAAACATAAATATGTATGAAGAGATATCAGCCAATCCTAAATTTAGGTTATTAATCAAATCACCGTTCAAACCGGATCTAACCAGATTTGTAACTTCTCTAATTCAACTTCTGACCCAAGTTTGACAACCTTGGCGCAAAACCTCAGTTATAATCAAAATTTTAAATTTCGATTTTAGGATTAATTTTGATATTTATCGAAACTGATATGTTTTGATCATTTCAGTCGAAAACAATTCATTTTAATTTTGATGAAATAAATTTTTTTACTTTTTTTATTAAATTTTATTTTAAATTTAAAAATATTAAAAAATTATGAAAAAAATAAACAATATTTTATATACATATATTTTTTAAAAAATTATTAGATAAAAAAGTACTTAAAATATTAAAAAACAAAAATTTATGATAAGTTAGCTTCAAATTCAAGTCACATTGACTCAAGATTAAATTCTTAATCACTAAGTTAGAAGTTAATTTTATCAAGAAAATAACATATAAATATAAATATTTTATTTTGAAAATTTTCAGCTGAAACTTAAAACCTTCTTTACAATATTATCTGTGTCTCTACCTCGTAAACTCATTGGCAAATTGGTATTTATTCTAAATTCTGATCTCTAAACATGTATGCGGTTGGCAGAGTTGCATGCCGACAGTGCTGCCCTGGCTTCCTTGGCAGCATATACCTGTATGCCACCATATTTATGGCGTTTCGTGCCAGATTCGGAGGGATGTACCAAAAACTCTTCTTGGCCTATAGCTGAAAGTAGAGGTCCTTTGCGTCGGATATATGATCCATGCAATCAAGCTGAAATTGCCTTTGCTGCAACGAGCAAACTTTGCATTTCGATCTAAATCCAATACTGCAATTTTACTGTTCAATAATTCATTGGCTATACCGCCAAATGAAACATAGAAGGCACAGTTTAACAGTACAAACTTTAAAGGATACAGAACTATAAACACTGATCAATTTTTACATCGTCAATTTGCACCAGAAACTGAAAAACTGCTTCTTCCTTGTACCTTCTCCTTTTGCCTTCAATGGCAGCACCTGGGACCGGCAAACAGGGCAAGTGAGCTGACCAAGGTCCCGCACTCATCAATGCACTTCTTGTGAAACCCATGGCTGCAGTTGCCGAGATCCCTCACCTTATCCGTCTCCTCCAAGCTCTCCAGGCAAACCGCACAGCTCTGCTCCTCTTCTCTTCGTTTGCATCCTACAAAGTTGGCAAACTTCAGCACCGGGAGCCGGTTCTTGATGGACAAATTGTTGGGCATGGGAAAATCTTGCTCCAGAGGAAGGATGTAGACATGATCCCAAGACGGGGCCAACAGTGCCCGGCAATGATGGGTGAAACCAAGAAGGGAAAGAGACGACGAGATGACGGCCCAGACACCGTCGACGATGCGAACAAGCTGCACGGGCGGCTTCGGCAGCACGATGCGTTAGCAGTCCAGTGGCGGATTCATTGAAGGAATGATGGGTATAAATACTAATGTGTATATGTGTATAACGATATTGGGTTGACCCCATCAGGTACTCCACACCTTAACCTCATATCTCCATGGTTGAATTTAGTGGTTCGATAATACACGGTGGATTGTTTAAAACAACCACATGGAAGTATCAACCATAGCACTGCAGTGAAAATATTTCTAAGTTTCTGCATCACGGATTCCAGCGTAACCCTCTCTCAGGAGTCTAATATTTTATCTAGAAATTCTGCATTTTTATCATCCAAGTCACTCATCGGCTCTTAAAATTCAACTGAGATATCATAGTTTGGTCCTCCCAAGAAACTGATTTTAGAGGCACCTTAACTCATTCATTAGGGTGACTTTTAAGCATCGGGGAGATTCAATGAGTTTATACCAAGGTTTTAAGTTTCGGCCGAAACGGCTCAGTTTTGGTCAAATCTGAAATAAAATCTTAAATTTGGTTTTGGTTTAGGAGTTTACTGTTCATCTTCACCAATGAGCACATGCGGGCGGGAGCACGCCGGATGAGCGCGCGCAGGGGGGAGCTCGCCGGGAGAGCTCGCGCCCTTGCCGAACTGACCCCGCACGCTTGCCAGCCTGTCGCCACTCTCTTGCCTGCCTCGTGCTCTCGCCGACTTTGTCCCTACTCCCGCAAACTGAGGTCGGTCTTGCACCAGGGCCAACACTATCGCCAATCTGATTCCGACATCCTTACCGGTTTCTATCAGATACTTTTCACGTACATAATATTATTCATGTAATTATTCATTATTTTTAAAAATTTTTAAACATATTATAATTTTTTCAATTTGAAGTTAAAAGATAATTAAAATAAAGTTAAATTTTAGTCAAAATATAATTAATAAAAAAAATATTTTGGTTGAAACTGAAATGAAAATGATTTTGATCGAAACACACAGATTTTTTTGTTCACGGGCATACGTGCATGACCGTTCCACCAAAAGTAAAACTAAAAAAAATTTGTGTCAGTCTCACCCCCATATGAATCGCTGTCACGAAATTGTGCAGAGCTAGTTGTTCTTGTATATCTACAAATGTTCATCTGAATCGTTCACGTACTGAATTCATAATTACACATTCATATATTTTAAACTCAACTGATGATGATGATGATTAGTTGTATTACATTATAATTAATAAATTATGTATGTGTCAATTACATTTTAATAATAAGTTAAATTTGCTTATATTATTTTTTAACTTTTTAATCATATTCATATTAGTTCTCATATATTTTTTTATATAGTAATATATAAAAATTGTGGTTAACTATCAAAATTAAATTTAATTAATTAAAATAATATTTAATATTGTGATAAAATTAATTATAAATTCTTTCATAATTTTTAAATTTTTATAAATTTTTTTTAAAATTTTATCGTATTTTTAATTTAAAGTCAAAGTACAGTCAAAATATAGTCAAACTCTGGTCAACACATAATTAATAACTAAAAAAATCTTTTAGCAAAAACCGAAACGACTGAAACTGGAACCGAAACGACCGAAATGTATCGATTTCGCTGAGTGCTGAAATCGAAATCGAAACTAATACTTAAAACCTTGGTTTATATAACTCGGCTCCCAGATAGCTCTTCTCAAATCTTAAAGAAGTGATCCTCAATTGCATAATTAACAGCCTTTGCATCACCTCCTACTTTACCTTTTGCTGTATAATATGTGACATGATTGTGGGAGTACAATATTTTCAGCAAATTGACATAATTGTCCTTGGCGATTTCTTTGAACCACGGTTCAACCACAAGGCATATAAACTTGCAAATTTACATATCTAATATGTCTTCCTCTTCTCCTTTTTAAGTCAAGCAACATATCCTCATCTCCTCTTCATGTTTCAAAGCTTGGGAATATGTTATAGAATAAATATATTCTTTTCACAGCAAAATCCGAGGTTAAGTTCAAATTAAATTTCAACTCCAACAAGAATTTATCAAGATTAGTATAGCTATAATTCGAATGTCATATCTTATAAAATATTCATCTAAATTAAATAAATATATGTTGAGGAACTAAGATCAATTCCTATAATTTTTTATTTACTATTTTTGTAAATTTAGGTTCTATGTCAATCTTAATTAGGGTTTATCTCTTAGTCTGAGTTTGTAATAGTTTTAGCCCAAGATGAAATAGGATTAGTATTAGAGTTGATTCTTATTTGTAGTCTATTTCAAAAATTCTAAATTTATTGTAGAGCTACACATACAACCCCAAAATTATAATAAAAAAAATTCTCTATCAATAATATTATATTATTTTGGGTTTATTACCTCTCAATCTTTTTTGTGAATTTAAAAACCTATCATGGTAAGAAAATAACAATATTCTTTCCTATTTGTGCGCTTTCCTTGCTGTGTTTGTTAGTATCAAAGCAAGATTATTCTTTATCTTAACACTATTGATTGTAGTTAGTAGTGACAATTTTATGGACGATGATTTAGAGGATTATCAAATTTCATATTTGATCAAATAAAATTTTCTTGCCTCTATCACTAAGAAATATAAAGTTTAAAAGTATATTGAAATCAAGAATCAAATTCATCAATTGTTCATCAAAAAGACTTGTAATTTTACGTTTTGGAGACTATCACATAAGACAACTTCTTTAAATTATCTTTCTGACTTCTATGGATGTCAAAACATTCTCAATCTAGTAGAACAACTTGAAAATTTTTTCAGGTGCATGGAGATTCCTAAGATAATGAAAATTAAGGTTGTTGCATTTAAACTCATGGGACAAGTCTTATCATGGTAGGAGTTACTTCAACAACAATATGTAAGAAAAGGTTATCGAAAATTTCAAACATGGTTAAAAATGCAATACATTTTAGAAAAAATTATTGTAAGAGGGCTACTCTATTGGTATGCACCAAAGTAAAGCCTAAGATTCAAGAAAAGATAAACTTCAGTCTAACTTTTCAAAAATTTTCAAAGAAAGTTATAAATTTTGAGTTAAATAATTCAAAGTTAATATTATTATAGATTCTACTACAATTTCTTCCTAAATTAAACCTTGTTCCTCTATAATAATGAATGTCAAAGAAAAAGATTGCAGTGAAGAAGTAAATTCAAATACCTCTCGTGTGGATGAAGGGAGTCCAAATGAAAATTTCTACATGTCTACTAAAAGTTTCCAAAAAAAATTTATTTTATAAGAGAAGTCATCTACACATATTAAGAATTTTAATCAGAGTTGTAAAGTTGCTAGTAGTATGAATTATAATATTATCTTTGGAGTTGACTAATTATTTTATTCAAAATTTGCCAATGAAGATGTAAAAACACTATTAATCTTTTTACCACTTAAAAATGATAAAGCAATACCTAATTTTAGTTGTTATCCATCATATCTAAAAATTTATTATAATTATTCAATATGCAAAATTAAATATAAAAAGCTACTTCTCATAAAGGCTATTTTAGAGATTGAGCAAAGTGTAAGTAATGAATAATAGCAGAGGTGAATAGGTTAAAACATATGAAAAACAAGGATCAAGAAATTAAAATGTTTCAACAAAATTTAGTTGGTCTTTATCTTCAATTTTTATAATAAAAAAAGTTTAAAACGAGTACGACTGTAACAGTGAAGACTTTAATTTTTGACTTGAGGATAAATCTTTTATAAGTCAAGGATTCTGATGTAGGATAACTGCACCTTTTTTAAGTAAAATAGGAGGTTAAGTCCAAGTTGAATTTCAATTATAATTAAAATTTATTAAGATTTGTACAATTACAGTCTGAAAGTCATATCTCTAAGAATATTCATTCAAATTAAGAAAATAATCATTTGTTGAAAAGTTATAATCAATTTGTACAATTTTATTATTTATTATTTTATAAATTTAGTTCTATATCAGTATAAATGAAAGTTTATTTCTGAGATCAAGTTTGTAATAGTCCTGATCTACATGGAATAATATTAATATTAGAGTCAAAGTCTTATTTCTAATATATTTTAATTAAAATTCTAATTTTATTTGAGAGTTATATATATAGTCCTAATATTATAATAAAAATATTTTCTCTATCAATAAAATTTTCTTATTTTGAGTTTATTTCCTTTTTATTTTTTTTTATGAATTCAAGAATCTATCGTGATAAGAAGGCACGAATTTTTTTTCTAATCCTTTGTGCCTTCTGCGCTGTATCAAAATAGATCTTCATCTACTCAAACTTCTCATTCTTCCTATGTTCAAAGATAGACTTCTGTCTCCTTAAGCGTTCCATTAGCATCTTCCTCAGGGATAAGTCTTCACCTCCTTGAGGGTCTCATCCATATCTCTCTAGAATCTTATCTAACTTGAGCATGTTGGGACAACCCCTAATGGACAATAATTTTAGTTATTTTGTAGACATGCCATGGTGGCCTTGGGGTTTGAAGAGGATTCATTTAATTGGAGCTCTCCCCGAAAGCTTTGTTGAAGATATGTCATGGACTCCGGCATTCCGATAGTGACAGTCGATCAGAAAGGGATGTGGAGAGTGTCCAGATGTAAATTGCTATGAAACCCTCAGGGCCGCTGTCATGACAGTTAGGTCGTGGAGTTGCATCATCAGAGAAGTGGCTTTTTCATCGGCTACTAGTAAATTAAACTAAAATCAGGAAGAGAAATTTATGTTACTGTAATACCGAAGAATCAAACTCTGCAAAAATTGTATTAATGATATAAGAAAAACTTTTTTAGAGAATAGATGACAAGCTCAGCTTGATCCTGTATACAAATGGATGCACTTTCGTAACTTAATATTTTAGCATAGACATTTGTTGGGATTCGCAGCAAAAGGTTCACAAACCACTTTATTCTCAAACAACACAAGAAACAAAAAATAATATAAAATAAAAGAAAATAATAAGATAAGACATAGTGATATACATGGTTCACCCAAAATCGGATTACGTCCATGAGAGGAGCGAGAGATTCACTATTAAAAGGCTTTACAAGAGTCTATAAAAAAGACTGCACTATTTCTTACTCAACTAAACTCTTTCACCAAATCTCGACAACGCCTCCACCTTCAGAAAGAATATCCAAGAGAACATCACGAGAAATCACCAAGAGAAACTACCGAAAAGTACTACAAAGACCCACACACGAAAGCCGACATTTTCTCTCTTTTTCTTCTTTCTGTTCTCTCTATTTCTCTCTAGTTTAATTTCAGTACTACCCCACAAAATCCTATGTATTACTAGAATATTTATAGGTTCTTATTGAGTCTGAATTTTACTATAATTACAATCTTAATATTATAAATCAATTACAAGTTTGAATTCAACTTTGAATTCCTACTTTAACTCAAACTCTAATCCAATTTTGAGACACTCAAAATTCAACAATCTTCACCTTAACTCGAACTCGGGCATGCCACCATCACGAATCTTCAGCTATCATCTCTCATGCAGTCTCTCCCCCTAGGCTAATAACTTATTTAGCTAATCGCTAGCCAACATTTCTCCTTCTACTCTTCTCCACCGTCGTGGTGCTGCACAACTCTGATGTGTAGCCACTATCGCACCACCTTCAAGTCGTTGCGCCACCTACAAGTGACTCTTCGTTGCTATCGCACAATTTTAGTCCTTTCACGGTTTCACTATGTCCCCCTCTTGCTGCAGGACAAGCCCCAATTACAGTCGTGCTGCTTTCCGGCTCACCGACCTGAGCTCCGCTTTCTGTGCATGCATGTGTCCTATTCCCACACTCGCCGGCCTTCACCTCATAACTTCTTGGCCATATTAAGCCCTAGTTGATACGCCCTGCTGCACCTTATCAAAAGCTACCAACCACTAATTTGAGCCCTAATCACCATTGACTGAGAGCTCAACATGGCCCTTCGTTCGCCTCTCCTGCTCCGACCGACCCATGCCCTGCATGACCTTTTGCCAACCTATTGTCGTGCTCCCTCTCACGAACGGCACTGGCATGTTCCTGTGTCTCACTTGAACTTCATCTTCTTCTATCATAAAGCAAATTTTGTCCTGCCGTCAAACTTCTCCAACTCGAATAAGAACTTTACCATCTTAGTTATTTACCCCTAAATTTTGATACCAATTGTTGGGATTCGAAGCGGAAGATTTATGAATCACCTTGTTCTCAAATAACAAAAAAAATAAGAAATAATGTAAGATAAAAGAAAATAATAAAACAATATACAACGATATGCATGGTTCATCCAAAATCGAGTTATGTTCACGAGGAAGTGAGAGATCTACTATCAAAATACTTTATAAGAATCTAGAAGAAAAATTATACTCTTTCTTACTCAACTAAGTTTTTTCGCTAAGTATCGGCAATGACTCCATCTTCAGAAAGAATCTCCAGGAGAACACCATGAGAAATCACCATGAAAACCCGCCAACAAGTACTAAAAAGACCCACACATGAGAGCTGATACTCTCTCTCTTTCTCTTCTCTCTATTTTCTCTATTTCTTTTTAGTTCAACCTCAACACTACCCAACTAACTCCTATATATTAGTAGAATATTTATAGGTTGTTATTGAATTTGAGTTTTACTCTAATTACAATTCTTAATATTACAAATCAATCGTGAGTTTGAATCCAACTTTAAATTTCTACTTTACCTCAAACTCTAATTTGAATTTGAAATACCCAAAACTCAATAGACATTGACCACTTCTCTCCTAGCCTCGCAAAACCAAGCAAGGAAAACAACTATGCAACTGCTAATAAAACCAATTTATACTGGAAGGCCGCAGTTCCTCTTTTCTCGTGAAGCTTCAGATCTAGATGCAGTAGCAATTTCGGACATCATAAATTCATGGATAGCCACAGGCCATGAGTACTTCTGAGCGAGTCAAGGTCATCAACGATATGAATGGCCCATTTGCAACTCGAGTGACATATTATGGCACAAAACAAATCTAATTACAAAGATAAGAAAAACCATCACAAAAAAATTCTTCTGGTCATACTGACGAACTTTGTCTAAACTATCAATTGTTTCTGCTTCTCTTTTTTATCGAAATGATGACTTGAACTGCAGACGTTTACCAACGAGTGGGAGACCCAACATGAGGGCAACATCTGTCACTCTCCGCTAAACCATGCGACCGGCCAGTTTAAAACCGTTAACCTCAATATCATAGGTCTGGATAATCTCATCTAGCATTGTCTTCTACGGATTTATAACAGGAATGTTGGGCAATTTCTGAATATGAGAAGCTTCCGGGAAGCGCCAATGCAAATCGGACAAATTAGGCCACGGGTCATCCATTCGTTGTCGAGAAATTTAGGTGAACAATGGTGCTTCAAAAGCAATTAACACATCTTCTCCGCTGTATCAAGCTCAAGTGTACTGTCCACAAAAAAAAAAAAACCAACAAAAATACGTGGAATGGGCTTAAAAAAAGACAATCTGCCAGGTGCATGATGTTTCTCTGCAAAGAATTTGGCTATTTTATCTATCCCTTACTTTTAACTAGCCATATTATGAATTTTATAAAACTCATTAGTATGCAATTTAGGATTATCTTTAATCAATCATGATTGTCAAATACTTATTGCTTATTTTAAGGTTTTATTTTTTTTAGTAGTTTATAGGAGTGACGCTTATTTTTAGGGTGACATTTCAGTGTATCTTATAGTCTGAGTTTCACACGTGATTATTGTGTGGTACAATATTGTGTTTTTTGTGACACATGATAGACTTTATTGTAGTAAGTGTTCCACTTGATAGTCATGTTCTAAGACCAAATGCGCCTCTAAATTGCTACTAAGTTGTAGGAGATGTTTGGTGAACTACTAATCTCTTATCCCAATGATCAAACCCAGTGGAATACAACACCTATCTCTTTAAGGAGAAATGAGTGACAGCTTACCTGCTTTTAAGATGGGAATTGCAAAGGTTTCACCAAGAAATTTTACACCCGAGTCTCATTCTATTTCCAATGTGCCACTTCTTGATGGATTTGATAATTAAAAATAGATGATCCACAAGATCTCTACTTTCTGAAAGTGGTTTGAACCTAGTTATCTCACCAATGGACATGACTCAACCATGAAATAAATAACAAAATTTAAATAGACACGAAACACTCAATAATCACAAAGTTGTCTAGAATTAGGTTAAACACAAAATCGTTACCTTGAAGTCCCACCATGATTGTCATTTCGTAGGTCTTGTAGGAATTTTGGTGTTAATATTAAGTGTGATATGTTAATCTTAATCATTTCATCTGGGGATTCCTGACACATGCACAGACTTTGAAATTTGTACACCCACCCTATAAAATGCATAAGTTCTCTAGGAGATTTGTGGGATTCCTTTTTCACCAAATGTAGGATATACCCATCTCATTGTTTTATGACTCGTCTTAGTATGTATCTAAAAAGATAGGGAAAATAATCTCTACGAGGTTCTCGTACAAAAAATTTATCTTACTAATAAAAAAAATTTTCTTTCACTTTTATATCCTCATTGCTATTGTATTTTGATCTTTGAGAGACTCTTATTTGTTAGAATTTTTTTCTTTATTTTTTTATTCTATATTCTTGTAACTCTCCTAGATTGTTAGAAAAGAATTGGGTGCTCTTTTAGGTATTATAAGAGTACGAAAGAATTAACTTTGATGTAGAGTGTCACTTATTCGATTGGAGTAAAGGTTTGTAAGATGTCACCACATTCCTTATAAGCATGTTGTTAATGATATACTTCACTTGGCATTTGACTATATATAAAAAAAAGAATTGACATCCTTTGAAGGGTTATGATCTAGTTCATGATAAATATCATCATTCATTGGTACTCTTTTATATTAGGTGAGATGCTCTTGAAGTTGTCGCACTTATTTTTTTTAACTCATCTAACTAGATGTCATGAAGATCTCATTCACAAGTTGGAATTGCTTCAACATTTGCTTATCGTCAAGATCGTCCATAAGCCATGAAGATCAAGGACTTAGTTTATAGATAACACAAGTTAAATCTCAAATTCTAATACCACTTGACACTAAAAATGATAGGATGACAATAAGGAAGGAGTTACCTCTAGAACACAATGGATAAACACGTCTTCATCTAAAAATTCACCATGGAAATGATGAGCAAACTCTTTAACCTAACATAATCCACTGTTAAAATAAAAGAGAGCTAAAGGAGTCTAGCTTTGAATAGAGATGAATTTTTTTTTTATGAAGAGATACTTTATTAACTTGAATTAAAGTTCTTTTTTCTTTATAGAATACTTATATTTATAGGTACATAGACATCTATTCATGTGAACCTTTTTAAAAGTTCATGAATTTACACAAAAATGAGTATAATAAATCTTCTAAAAGATGCACCACTCCATATAACATTTTCATAAAACACCTTTTCATAAAATTAACTATCAAATATATTTTAAAAATATAAGATATTATTAGCAAAAAAGAACTTCTTGAAAATCTAGTTTTCTTCCTATTGATGATACTCCTATGTCAAATGCAATATTTTGAATTCATACAAGTTCAGATCAAAATGACACTTCGTCAATTTATTTTGTAAAAACCCAAAAACAAAAAAAGGCGTTGGGACCTAGATGTAAATTTATAAAATTTAGGGGTTTTTGTGAAATGGCTAAAATTTAACTAAAGACACAAGTTTCTCTCCCTACGAATTCTTTATTTTTTTGAATCATAGTGGTAGCTACTACTTGAGGGAAAGAAAGAGAAAAATAGCGGTGGATATAGGGTTTTGATGGCAAAGTTTAATGGCAACTAGCTCAACGTGGGAGAAGGCAAGATCTTGGGTTTTCCATATTAGTGAAGCTTAGCACTCTCTAACTAGGTATTGTTTTTATCATTGTCCATCAATCAAACCCTATTTTATATCCTCCATTTCCTTAGATTTGAGACTTTGATTTTGGTTCTATTTTTGTATTGATTATTGTCTTATTTTTGGGAATTCTTATAAACTAGCATGTTAGATCTTATGATCTAGGTTTTTTTTCCTATTATGGTCTTGTTAGGGCTATTGTTATCTTAAAATTAAACCTAATTTTATTAGTGGATTTTTAGAGCTTATCTTGATGCTTAGAATTCAGCATAATTCATGTGATATCTCGAAGTCATGATTTTCAAGTATAATTATTGTTAATAAAATCAAGAAGTTATTGTGTTATGTTTCTATGTAAGTTAATATTTTATTTTGAAATTGTAAAAGCTCATGTATATTATTTGAAGATCAATTATACATTTTAAGGATATCAATTTTAAGATTATTGTAGCATTGGACGTAAGACCGAATTAGATTCATTGTCACATATATTCATTGATCTTAATATTAAGGTAGATGTATGTTATAAATTTTGCTCTTGAAATTATTATAGTTGATCCGTATGTCGAATTTGAATTTAACATAAAGCTATTACAACATGTACTCTTAATTGAATTTTTGGTAATACATTTGGTATGTGTTAGAGTAAGGTCAAAGAGGCTAGGTAAGATCGTATTTGAATTAATGTGTTAGAAATTATGTTATTTAATATTAATATATGTGGTTATATTCATTTTATGCATTAGATTTAAGGGAAGTCTTAGGATTAGTCCTGACTTACTCATCAGGTAAGAGAATGAGTGATTCTCGATAATATTAAGTTAATAACCTATTTTGTGAATTTGTATATTTTGATAATTATAAACTATGATCATATGTTATATATATTTTTAAAATACTTATTGACAATCTGAATACCTTGTGAGCGAATTATATTCTATTTTTGCATTTAGATTATATGCACTATTCTTGAAAATATAAAACTATAGATGTAAATTTATGAAAAGCTTATTTACCTTCTGAAATTTATTTGAATTATTGTTTTTGGATATAAAAATCATTCACATGATTTGTAAAAGTAATTACTTAAATTTTGACCTTGTTTCGAACTTATGTATTTTGAACTTGAAAAATCATGCATGAATTCATAATCAATAAGAATTATATGATTTGTAAATATTATTGAATCTCAGCATTATGATTTATATTAACTTCATTGTCTCCCACTTATATTTTATTTTGATCTAATCATTGGGAATAATAATAACATTATGTTCTATCTAGCCATTGGGAATAATAATAATATTTTATTCTACTCCAATCATTTGGGATAAAAATGACATTTTATTTTGTCCCAACTATTAGAAATAATAATAATATTTTATTTTCACTAACCATTAGGGATAATAATGGTTATGTCGATATGTATTTGTACTTTATCAAAATTAATTTCGCTGCTACTTATGGGCATCAAATAATAACACATTTATGAACAAACTCATTTTATGGTAATCTTTTACTTTTGTTATGGTCACTAGTTTTAAGTAGGTCAATTTGTATTTATTTTGAGTCATCATTGTGTGTGAATCCACTATTTTGTATAGAAGATACCAGTCATTTTATTTTAACTTAATCTGTGATTTTCAGGATAAGTTTTTATTGATGAATTTAACAACCTTATTTTTGCTAAGTTTTAGTAAAAGTTTCGAATCATTAGAATAATTTAATTCTATTTAGAATTGATTACTGAAATTATATATTATATATATGAAAATATTGTCTTAACATAATGTTGTTCATTCTTTTATAAATTTGATCATTAAATATGAGTTCTTTAATATCACTTAAGTTATGTGCATTCATATTAAATTTGTTTGATGTAGTACTTAGAAAATATGTCAAACTATGATAAGATAATTTGAGCAAATTTAGTGATATTATCAAGATTCATTTTTGAGAGTTATAAGTGTAATTTTTTGAATTGTTATAAATACAGATTGAAAGATTTTGAAGTTACATGCTTATAGAATTTTGACTCTATAAATATGCGGTGTTGATATATGCCCAAACCTTCAAATTTTGGATTCGGGGTATAACTTATGTGGACAAAACTAAATAATTTCGGTGAAAGCTTACTCAAGTAAAGTGTGGTGTCAAAGATAAGAATAATAAAAAATTACCTCAAATTTCAATTCGACTAAATAAAACTAAAATTTAAACTTAATAATGGAGTTTATTTTTTAAGTCATTTTTGAGCCATTAACTTGATTTTAACACGTTCGTGATCCACCATCACGTTTGCAATATGTATTCATCATTATTTTAAAATTTTGGCTTTATTAAAATTTTTGAAAATATTACAAAAAATACAACTAAATAAATTTATCAAATATAATTTAGTTATTATTAAAATTGTAAAAGATAATATTTGTATTGTGAAGTTCCGAGTGACATAATCAAGATGGATGTATTATACTTATTAGCAAAACATAATTTTTGGAAAACCCTACCACTCGGACGTGAGGTTCACTTTACCAGTTGCCCTTGAGTTGGGGTAACTCCAAGGCACAGAAGGAATTTTACCTTTTTATCTGTACAAATCGGAGGCATAAAATTTTCCTATAGCAGGAGATAGACCATTGTCCGTCAACCATTACCGAGGAAGGAGGAAGAAGCTTGTTCTCGATTAACCGAGCTTCCGAGGGAGAGATTCAGTGTTGATAGGCTGAACTGAAGCCTCGTTTAAAGCATCGTATGTCGCTTCCTTGGCTCGGGACTGTTTTCGAGTTAATACGGAGGTGCAGCGGCATCAATTATAAATAGGACTAATTACCGGTGACCCCGTAATTAGTCTTAATTACGGTTAACTCTCCGTAATTACCGTAATTACATTCATCCTTCAAATTCACCCATATTTACCCACAGCCCCTGATTATTATTTAATTAAAATTTTATCCAAAAATTTTGATTTTACCCCCGATTATTTTTACACATACACCCCTAAAAACTTAATTTTTTATATTTAAACCCCCAGATTTTGGATTTTTGCAAATAACACCCTGAAGTAACTCAGATTTACAAAAAAGTCCTCAAAATTCAAATTTTTGCAAATAAACCCCCGGAAATTATTCCGATTTGTAGAGAAGTCCCGAAATCGGATTTTTGCAAATAACACCCCGAAAGAACTCAGATTTACAAAAAAGTCCTCGAAATTCGAATTTTTGCAAATAAACCCTCGAAATTATTCTCATTTACAGAAAATCCCCGAAATTCGGATTTTTGCAAATAACACCTCGTCGCGAGTGCCGGGGACCGAGGCCGAGGCCGGCGCGCCCGCACTCGGGGGCGGAATGGCCTCGGCTGTGACCGTCCGCGCCCGCGTGCCGACATGACGGCCTCGGCCTCCGTCCCCGGCATGCGGGGGCGGAACGGCCTCGGCGTCTGCCTCCGCTCCCGCCCCCGGCTCACCGGCGCCCCGGCCTCCGCCTCCTTCCCCGGCGCGCGGGGGTGGATTTTTGCAAATAACACCCCGCAATTATTCAAATTTACAGAAAAGTTCCCGAAATTTTAATTTTTGCAAATAACACCCCGAAATTATTCGGAATTACAAAAAAGTCCAGAACTTTCTTATATAACCCTCTTCTTCCTGAAGCCCTAAACGAATCTGCGCCGCTGCCATCGCTGTGCTCTGCCGCTGCCGCCGTCGGTCCCTGCACAGCTGCTGCCGTCACTGCCCCACCGGCTCAGATTATTTAAAATATTTAATCATATTTTAAATAAATTTTACAAAAAAGACATTAGTGTTTTTTATATTTATAATTACCAATTTAATATTTATAAATTAAAAAATAGACCCTCAAATTTTTTTTAAATTACTGTAAAATTTTTTTCAAACTAATTTTTACTAATTTTTACATTTAAAAATAGATCACCTTTAATATTTTTCTTTATAAATACGTCCAAATTTTATTTATTTTATAAATAAATTTTACAAATAAGTCATCGAAGGTTTCAAAGCTTAAAATTTAAAATTTCAAGTTTCATGTTGTACATTTACAAATAAACCTCTTCAATATTTTTATTTATAAATAAGCCTATATTTTTAATCATATTTTAAATAAAATTTTTCAAAAAAGACATCAGTGTTTTTTATATTTATAATTGTAAATTTAATATTTATAAATTAAAAAATAGACCTTTAAATTTTTTTTTAAATAACTCTAATTTTTTTTTAAAAACTTATTTTTACAAATACACCCCTCGCCGGAGGCCTGATGGCGCGCCGGACGGCCCGCTGGCACACCGCCGCGGACGGCCTCTGCACGCGGGGGCGGAACGGCCTCGGCCGTGGCCGTCCGCGCCCGCGTTTCGGCCCGCCGGCGCCCCGGCCTCCGCCTCCGCTCCAGCCGCCGGCCTCCGCCTCTGCTCCCGCGGTTGGCTGGCCGGCCTCCTCCTCCGCTCCCACTCTCGCAACGGGGTGTTATTTGCAAAAATCCGAATTTCGGGGATTTTTCTGTAAATGAGAATAATTTCGGGGGTTTATTTGCAAAAATTCGAATTTCGAGGACTTTTTTGTAAATCTGAGTTTTTTCGGGGTGTTATTTGCAAAAATCCAAATTTCGGGGACTTCTCTGTAAATCAGAATAATTTCTGGGGGTTTATTTGCAAAATTTCGAATTCCGAGGACGTTTTTGTAAATCTGAGTTATTTCGGGGTGTTATTTGCAAAAATCCGAAATCCGGGGGTTTAAATATAAAAAATTATGTTTTTAGGGGTGTATGTGTAAAAATAACCGAGGATAAAATCGAAATTTTTTGATAAAATTTTGATTAAATAACATTCAGGGACTGTACATAAATATGGGCGAATTGGAGGGGAGGTAATTACGGTAATTAAGGAGGATTAACCGTAATTAAGGCTAATTACGAGGGGTCACCCGTAATTAGCCCAAACCATAATATGGCGGCTGGCTCGGGGCATTCCCTCAGCCCTGTGAAGGCCCGAGCCAGGACAGGCTCGTTGACGGCCTAAATCGTGGGCTTCCCTCTCCATTCCTCTCTCTTCCCACACGACACGCTGCGGTTTCTCCGATCGAGATCTACTCCGACTCCTTTCTCGTCCGATTCCCCGACACCGAACCCCGCCGTCCGATACCCATCCTACGGCTCCGCTCCCTCGAATTCCGCCGCGCTGCCATCTTTAAATCCCTATGGACCGCCGCCGCGCCGGCAGCCCCGTCTACTTCCGCCAAGGCAGCGGTGGCTCCAGCAGCACGGGCTCCACCTCGCCGGCGATGTCGCCGGCCCACCACCGCTCGCCTTCGGCCTCATCCCTCTCCATCTCCGGCGTCCGCCGCACTCAAAATGTTGCCGCCCGCGCCGCCGCTGCCCGGCTCGCCCAGGTTATGGCCTCGCAAAGTGCTGCTGGAGATGAAGACGATGACGATGACGGGGATGTGCCGGTCGCAGGTGCTGGGTTCCGGTATTCTGCTTCGACGAGGCCCTTGTCGGCAGTGAGTAGCAATGGTGGTGGTATTGGTGCGGGGTCGTCGTTGCTTGGGAGGGCGAATAGATCTCCTTCCCCTGCGGTGAGTTCCGGAGTCTATTCCTTTTAGATCCAGTGGCGATTTTTCAACTGATTTTGGTAGCTTGGTTTCAGATCTCTGTTACATATTGTACTGTGGGATGAGCAATTTACTGATTCTTGTTTTGTGACATTTGAATTAGTTAGGTCGGAACTTAGTAGATCATGCTCAATCCGTCCGCTCTTCGTCAGCTGGAAGACCGTCGGTATCAGTCCGTCCAACACCAATGGTGCCTCCAAGTTCAGCGGCGATTGTACCTCCAAGCATAACAACACTGAGGACCCCATCACCCATTCCATCCATAGAACCACCTATTGATCGCCGTAGAGAGAGAAGGTTTTGTTATTGCTCTGATATTCATTGTAGGTTTATTGAAGAAATAGCTATTATGATTTTTTTATATGTCCCTAATATGCTTGTATGTTCTAGGCTGTGATGGGAATACCTTTGAGCATATTTTATTATGCGGATATGTATAATTAATGCATTGAAAGACAATTACCAGATTCTATTCTGTTGACCACTATTGAAACTTCAGAATGCTTTTTTCCTGCAGTAATCTTTCTATAGATTTTACAACGATTCTGCATATTTAGTCTTCAGCTTTTTTTTTTTAAGGAAAATATGAAGTCATCTGCTTACTGCATACCGCTTCAGTTAGCAGCTCAACTCTCTTCATATGCATAAATATGAACCCTGAGATTTTTCAAAATACTAATTTCATGATAACAGTTTGAATTTTGTTTACTTGACTGTTCTTCTGTTGAAAGATTCTTCTGAAAAGAAATACCTTCAGAGCCAATATTCATAGCCATAAATATTTTTAGAAAATAAAGATTCGATGCATAAAGCCAAAAAATGTGGATCATTAAAAAGTTCAAAATAAGGTTCTTTATAGAGGGTGCAATTAGCTCAATTAGCTCATTTTCCTTTTTCTTCATCATCCCTTTTCACCATCTCATAGGCATTTGAATTGTGGTTGATGCTGTGGAAATACCTTATGTATTTGTTTTCTTAGAGATATTGAAGAAATAACTGTTAAAAACTGTTCTGAAAGCCAATTGTACTTAAAAATGGGTGCCCAGGAACCTACTGGAGTTAACAGAGTAGGTTCCCAGTAATTTCTAGTCTACTGGGATTGGTGAGGTTTTGGTTCCTTTGGTAACACCCAGGTCTCAGATTAGGTGCTTATTTTCCAGTTTTGGTATGTTCCCTAGGACAGGGAGTGTGGTTAGTTGGTGCCCAGGTGCCTAATGGAGTTTGACGTCCTTGATTCCCCAATAATCTACTCTACTAGGTGTGCACCAATTTGCTGATTGGGTTGGACTTCATAGATGCCCAATAATGTGCTATGCTAGGTGAGTGCCTATTTGGTAGCTAGAACTTGAGTATTGTCTGTTGGTTTCCACTTTCCTTGCAGTCTGCTGCACAGAATCATACTCATTATTAAATATGATTAAAAATTTTTTTTTTTAACTGGGCATTCCCCTGTGTCTATCAACCTTGGAAATATGGAGTCTGTCACTTGTCACTGGCGTTCACAGTGACCAAGTTGTTTTGATACCATGATGATGATCCATTAGCAGTTGTTGCTCTTCTGTTGCTTTAGGGTGCTTAAAAGGGGGTGCTAAGCACAATGGAGAATTTTTTTCCTATAAGCATGGTTTGTTTGGCTTTATTGTTTCATGAGCAAAGTTTTTGATAAAATGCTGAAAAATAGATGCAGCATTGAATTTTGTTAAAAGAAAAGCTTGATACTCGTCAGAGTGGGAAAAATATTGTAGCTAAGTTGTCTAAATATACACAAAAAGGAATGTGCTTAATATGGCATCTTACATTTTGTGTTTTGGTTTTCCTGTATCCAGCCATGAACTTCTTAACACTTTTGGCTTTGCAATATTCTTCCTTAGCAGCACTGAGATTGCACAAATCCATGTCTCTTTTGCAAGTTTATTTTGGAGATATCCATCTTTTTGTTATGTTACAAACCATTTGATACATACATGCGTACTGTGGCAGGTTTCCACCAAATTCTGGGCATCTGAAGCTGAGAGAAGCAGGTGATCAGCGTGAAGCTTCTGCACTTCGAGATGAGGTATCAAAGTTTTGATTTTGCTCATTTTAAGGAATTTTTACATACAAACCCTTGTAAGTCATCATAATCACATGTAGCCCTCCTCCTCCTTCATCTCCACATTTTGAATTATATTAAGATGTGATCATGTTTACCTTTGGGATATGTTGCAAAATTACAAATTTTAGGTTTTTAATGAAATTAGTTCTGGTTGAAGAAGAATAGAGGTTATCAATTTAAGATTTTCTCGGAAAAAAATTAGAAGTTGACAATGCGTATCCAGTTTTGGTATTCAGTGGATCACAAGGAAGAAACATCTCTAAGCGGGTTGACTAAGAAACCTTACAGTTAGAATTGAAGACGAGAATGATAACATGTTTCCCCTCTTGAAAGGTTACTAAATCATTTTCAAAATCTCAGGATTGTATAATCCATTTATTAGTTAGCATAGATGTTGATTTAACAAGGCAACATCAGTACAAGGGTTTCTTGTTAAGAAGTTAAATGTCAAGGGGTTATATGTAACTATTGAAATTACAGAGAACTATGTGCAATAATAGCTTACAAAGGAGTTATATGTAATAATCCCTTTTTTAATTACTTATACATGCAGTCAGTTGTGCACTTCTACTAGCCCTTCTCAAGCCAGATTTGGTTGTGCTGAATTGTTCATGAGTCCTCTAGCTCATTTCAATTGACTAAGAATATCTGCCTATGTTTATTCATCATTTTTGTGATATCCATATTAATTTCCAGCTATCTTTATGTTCATTTATCTTTCTTTATGTACACACATTTGGATAATATAAGTGTAGATTCTTGCCAGACCTACATAGCAAAGGAGAAGAAGCCCTTGTGCTTAGATGTTATCTAAATATTTACTACAAGGATCTCAAGTACTCCATTTGGTTCAAAATGGAAGTTGAACAAACTGTTAAAGCTGATTTCTTTTTTCATCCCTGCAGCTTGATATGCTTCAAGAAGAGAATGAAAACATCCTGGAAAAGGTTTGTGTGATTGTAACCAGAGATGTCGGTGTTTTTGCTAGTTATCGGGCTGTATTTTTTATCCTTTTCATCCAGCTTCGAATTGCTGAAGAGAGATGCGAGGAAGCTGAAGCCCGGGCTAGGGAGCTTGAGAAGCAGGTTACCTTCTGAGTGGTAGTAGTGTAAATAACTGTTGATCTGTTGTTGAGAAATGACAATGTTATTTAAGTCAAACTAACAAAGCTTCTCTTTGTTTTTAGTTTTAAGACTTGCCTCTTCATGCCTTGTGAAATCATGACTGTTACTTCATTAGTTACTAATTTGCCACTATTGGTTCTTTAAATCTTATGCTGATGCTAGATGTTCATTTGTTCCTGCAATGTGACTTCAAGTCTCAAGAAAGTGATGCAATTTCCTTTTGGAGAGATATAGTGTTTTTAATAGTTTTAAGGGAGACAAGTTTTTTCTATTCATCTGCTTTATACTAATGGCATATGCTGACAAATATGTTATAGCATAGATGCTTTGCAGAAATGAAATGATTGTCTAGTTTTTAATTGCAGGTCGCAACTCTTGGTGAAGGTGTGTCTTTGGAAGCTCGGCTACTGAGCAGGCAAGCATAGATGTGTGCTCTTTGGTATGAATCATTGCTTGTTTGCTTTCTTTTTTGACATTCAATTACTCATCTGTAGGAAGGAGGCAGCGCTACGCCAAAGGGAGGTGAACTACTTTGCAACAACTTTTCTTCAATCCCTTACTTTCAGGGCAGAATGTTATATTCCTTTATAACTTTTTTAAAGCTATAACTAGCACAAATACATTGGATTAGATAACAAAACTTTTCCTTCTCTGGCCTAGGTACTTGCCTGGACCTGTGCTAGTTGGGCTGATAAATGAGTTCAGGGCTTGAACTTTTTTCTGTTGAATTTTTGATCAAGCTCTTCATCTGTTTGGTCTGGAATTTGTAGGTTTCAAATGAAGATACTAGTGCATGAAATCGTGGGAAAATTTCCCTCGAAGGTCAACGGAGATCAACTGCTCCATGTTGGTAGCCAAGATATATCACAGTACCTTTTGTTCACCTCACCACATAAATAAGTGAAATAAGTGCGACACATTAAAAACATCATTGAAGACCACCCATACTTGACCGGACACGGGCTAGTTAGGCTAATGAATCAGTTAAGGGCTTGGAACTTTCTTCTGCTGAATTTCTTATCAAGCTTTTCATCTGTTTGGATTGGAATTTGTATGTTTCAAATTGAGATAGTAGTGTATGGAATCATTGAAAATTTTGCCTAAAAGGTCAAAGGAGATCACTTGCTCCGTGTTGGTAGCCAAGATATATCACATCTTTTGTACACCTCATTACATAAGTGAAATAAAGTGTGACAAATTAAACATCCATGAAGATCACCCTATTTCTTAGGCTTTTGAAAGTGAACAATTCTCATGTCTCACTGGCCAGTTACCAAGTGTGTTGTCCACAATTCAATTTTGCTGATTTTAAGTTATTGGGAGTAGTTTTTCGAGCTACCCTAGACCTCCTTCCATGACAGAAGCTTGGGTGAGTATTAGAATGCCAGTAATGCATGATTCAAACACCTTTGTCTTTGCCGTTTGTAGTGACAAGCCTGCATGGTTAAACCTTTGTTGCCTTACAAGCAGAATATGAAGGTACATTAATTTGCTTTGAAAATCCAATGATTCCAATCCCTTGGGATGTCCTTGTGGTGGTACTAGAAATTGTGAATATCATTGTATGAATGCAATCTGATGATGTCAGTTGCATTTCTTTCCTTGTGCTTTTAGTAATTCTAGGGTTCCCAAGCTGCTTCTGAATGCATTGGTTTCCTCAGCATCAACTCTATTATCTAATAGGATTTTTGTATTACAGTTGTATGCTGCCCGTGATCGTTTAAATCAAGATGAACAGCTGTCATATTGCATTTGTTGACACATATTGCATTTGTTGACAATCTTCAGAATTTTTGGGAAATTATGCTGTTCCCTCATAACTTCACGTGTACACAAAGGACCAGTTTATTAGGATGTCTAAGATGCTTATTAGGCTATTGAAGTCATCTTCTTTGAACATTTAGGCTGCTCTTAAGGCTGCGAAGCAAACCAATGACAGTAGAGATGAGGAAATGTCTGCCCTCCAACAAGAAGTAGAGGTAATCAATATGTTCTTATCAAACTTTTTGTGGTAAATTGGTATTTTCATAAAATTATTGTTATCTCTTTTCTGTAATCGTTGACATAGCAATAAAATTTCTTAATTATGTAATATAGTCTGCAAAGGAGGAGGTTGCAAATGCAGTGGAACAACTCAGAGAAGCTGAATCTGAAGCAAAATCTCTTCGCTCCATGACACAGAGAATTATTTTAACTCAAGAAGAAATGGTTAGTGTTTTTTATCACCAACTAATGTTGGAAATTTCTGGTATGCAGTGCCATCAATTTGAAATGAGTATGTGGACTTCTCAAATTGCAGGAGGAAGTTGTACTCAAGAGATGCTGGCTGGCTCGTTATTGGAGTTTAGCTGCTCGACATGGTGATATGCTCTGCTAAGATGCAGTTTCTGTTATTTAATTATTGCTGCCTTTGGTTTCTTCTTCTGTCTTTTAGTTTTTGTTTTAGATGAGTTTATTGAGTGCTGTAATTATTGTATTGCATGTATTTAGTTAGTCTACAATTTAAAATCTTTTAAAAGTCCGATTACTTTGATGTTCTGTCTGGGCATAATTTGTATTTGTATAGTATGATAAATTTTATATTAGTTATTCTCTACCATAGCAAGTAATGAACACAAAACCTCCAGACAGAAAGTTGATAATCTACAAGGGTTCTGCTTGTGCTATGTGATTGTTGCTCATTGTATGCAGTGTTTTTTGGTCTCATATTTCACCTCAAATCACAGGTATTTATCCTGAAATTGCGGTGTCAAAGCATGAGTTTTGGTCATCGTTAGCTCCACTTCCTCTTGAAGTTGTTCTTTCGGCTGGACAAGAAGCTAAGGAAGAGTCTTGGAACCGAGGCAGGCCATATCTTTACTATTGGTCATCTCAGATTATGCCTTTTGTAAATTGTGTTATTCAAGTTTGGTTTCAACATGCTGCTTAGGTGATGATGGTTCTGAGAGGAGAAATAAACTTGTGCATGATTTGAGCGATATCACTGGAGAAGGCAACATAGAGAGCATGCTTTTGGTTGAGAAGGGATTACGAGAGCTGGCATCTTTAAAGGTCCTTGTGTTCCAACATCGCAATTTCTCATATCCATACCCAGTATAACTTGCATGTTTAGTCCTATCATTATGGTCATTATTATTTTTTGTCATTCCAGGTTGAGGATGCTGTTGTTCTTGCATTAGGTCAGCACAGGAGGCCAAATTTTGTTCGTCAATCCACATCAGGTCTGTTGTGAACTATGTTGCCAATATTGATATTGTATTGTAAACCGTAAGAGGGCCAAATTGAATCGTATCATGAATCTTAATATTTTTACCAAAGTTAGATAAGACAAGGATAATAACATGATAGGCCTCACACTTTTATTACTTGAGAAAACCTGTCCGTCATTAGGAAAACAAGGGAAAGTAACAGTCCATTAAGAGAATGCAGAAGCCAAGATCTTGAATTTTCTTCCTTGAAGATGAAGGAGACTCAGAGAGGGCTTGGTCACTCAGAGAAGAAGGCTGAAAACGCAAATCCTGAGCAGAATTTGAGGTATAGACCAGATTTTAAAGACTCAGTTGAATCAGGTGCTTGCAAATCTTGTGTTGGCTCGGCCGAGTCAGCCCCAATTCAATGGAGTTATCCCAAAAATGATATAAGAGATATTTTATATCAGCTGAGTCCCCGAATCTGACAAATTAGATGAGTCACGAATTCACACATCTGAATTTAACATCATTGGTTGGGAAGATAATGCTCAACAAGTATTAGTAATGTGCAAAATTGTTTTCTTACACAGGAGACAACACTATTAACTGACACTAGGTATATGCTTGTGCGCAAATGTTGTTGCCGAACCCTTTTTTAATCTTTTTCTGTCTAATCTAATAATCCAGACCAGTATCCCACTAGAATATTGTTTAATCTTTTCGCAATATACTCTGTCTGCTCAGGACATCGTAGCATATAAGAGAACACAACAAAGTGGGAGATAATCTTTGAAAGATGGTTTTGGTAGCAATTTTGCTCTTCATTTTTGGGATCTTTTGCTCATAATGCATTATTCTTCAAAACAAGAAAGCTTGTAAAACCAGCTAACATTTTTCTTTTCTTCCCATATGCTGATAAATTTCTAAGTCATTTAACTGCTAGATCCATGTGATCCCCCTTTGAAGAGATCAAACTTCTTGATGATCTTGCTTGGATAATAAAATTTTTCTTTGCTCAAATTGGTGCTCCATCTAGTTGGATATCCATATTTTTCAGTGCTCATCTAAATGCAAGTCAACGATCCTGATCTGGATAATACCAGAAAAATATCTCCAAAGGTTGTGTCACCATGTCTTGCTGCACAGCTCTTTTGTCTTTCCGTTCCATTTTTCTGGAAACATAGGAGTTTAATTTGATCCCTGCAACCAGTTTTTGATTGGAAACCGTAGTCATATTGTTTTGCTAGGCCCTTTTGTGATTGATAATGGTGTGTTCAAAAGAGTTGCTTCTGATCAGCGTAGCATTTAGTTTTGCTAGGTCCTTACTCAATGATCCTAAATGCTATCACCTTATGTTTAAAAAAAGTTTCAATTTTAGTAGTTTATTGGTTTTGTGATTTCTCATCATATTCTGAAATGCAACTCTAAATGTGAAGACTAAGATTGACCCTTCTACATTTGATTCTTTAGTGAACTGGCAACTGAACATAATAACAAAAATATTGCTTTTGCATTAATAGAGCATCCAGGACATTTCTTTTTGTGCCAAAGTGTATTTGTGTTGTGAACCATAATGGATTCTGATTATTATGACTTGTGGGATGTGACGATAGTGAGCATGGTGCTTCACAAGTGTGAGATATCAATGTCTTTGCATAGAAGCTAGCAACTTCAGTGCAACTTTGTTTGCTTGTAGTTTATTGTGTTATTATACGTCATACATTTGGCTTAATCTGTTGAATTCTTCCTTCTTACAACAAGGACACTACCAGGTAATTCATTTGCTTCACTCTTTTCATGCATTCAGATCTCAAGTTACATGGTGATCCGAAGTTCATGGAGACATTTGGTAATGTTCTTGTCCTATTTAGTGCAAATATTTAGCTTCTTTTTGTTAATTTGCCACAATAAGAATCTTGTCTTGATTTTTTGTTCCATAAATGAATGTTGTCAGCATCTTCATCATTAAAATTCTGATTTTTGCAAATACTAAACCCTCTCTATGTCTTTTTTTATGGCCCTTCATGCTGTTGATAAGATTCTCTAACCAAAATTGATATTTATCACAGATCTTAGCCAAGAGGAGTCTGAAGATGTTCTTTTTAAGCAGGTCGGCGTTTAATTTCTTTCATACTGCTATATTCTGTTGTTGTAGCATCTAGAATTGCCTTCTCTACTGCCACTTTGTGGTAATGGTTACCCTTTTGCTTTATTGGCTTCTACAGGCCTGGCTTGCGTATTTCTGGAGAAGAGCCAAAACACATGGTGTTGAAGAAGGCATTGCTGATGAACGCCTCCAATTTTGGATTGGCCGCAGTGGCCAGTCTCTAACTTCTCATGATGTCATTGATGGTGAGCCACTGAATTCTGTTTTCTAGTCATGTTTTTGTTCCTTTACAGCACTGTTTCATGGAGTTATTTGTGGATTGAATTGTCATTCTTAAAAAGATTTAGTGAACTTTCTTGCAATGATCCCCAAATTTACTTCTGCAACATTGTTTTCACTACAGTGGAATGCAGTCTAATGGAGTTGAGAAAGCTGGGGATTGAGCAACAACTCTGGGAGGCGTCACGGAAAGATATAGATCACCAAAAACTGCTGACTGATAGTGAAAGTTCTTAGTAAAAAATTCCCGCTTTTTGCTTCAAAATTTCTTCATTTATGTTCTGCGTGTAAATAGCAGACACTTGTTGTGATATAATTTTGAGAAATTGTTTCTGTTGATTGTTGTTCATGTTGGTGGAACAGGGCACAGAAATTTGATCTTTTGATGTTTGCCGTGGATGTTTTAAAAGTTATATTACAATTTTTTTTATTTCCAAGTTTCAGTTTTCTTTTAACAGTATATGTTATCGGTTCCCATTTAAATTTACCTGAACATCATTGTTCAAAAGCATATGCAAAATGTGTGTTGAAACAGTCCTTCAATATTGCAATTGGATGATGCATTAAGGTTGTTTGTGGGTTGTGAAAAACGAAGGAAATTGAAGGATTAGCTGTGGAAATGAGAAGTTGTGGAAGTTGGATCTTTCTTGACTTTCATTGTTTGGGTGATTTTGGATGTGGATTTGTCAGTTTCTACTTGCCTGAAATCCATTGTCTGATAGAGGCCAAGATGTGTTTTTCTATATATTGGCGATTTGGGAACAAAATAATGTTATCATTTCATATGCAAATTAGAAGAGTATTGTTTATATTGGCAAACTTAATACTAATTTGACAGGTTCATGTGCAATTTCAAACGTTTGAGTATATGGACAGAAGAACACGCACACACATCGGATGAATGTAGAGGGTATATATGTAATTTCATGACTTATATGAATGTATCAATGCAAAAAATGGTATACATTTTGATAGTATGTTTGCAATTTCATAACTTCATAAGGGTATATATGCAAAGATTTATAGGATTGTTGGTGGCGTGTATGCAATTTCATGACTTCAAGTGGTACATATGCAAAAATCTAATTAATTTTGAGGCTGTGTATGTAATTTCTTGACTTTCTAGGGGTGTCCATATGCAAAAAACCTATATAGACTCGCAGTTGGAATTGGGTTTGGACATGGTGCACCGGGTTCTGCTACCTGAGTTTATGTTCGGAGGATCTGGGTGACATGGGATTGAGCTCTATGCACACAAAATTAAAGAAGTAGATTTTCGGAGGGAAGGATTATACTTGGAGAGATTAGACTGACCATTATCCTCTGTTGATGGAATTAGAAGGAAAGGTGAACTATAGTCCCAAGCTTTTTCGATTCACATTATTTTGGATAAAGATTGAGTAAGCCGAGAGGATTGTTTTTGAGACTTGGAAGGAGGATGTGAGTGGTTCGGCACAACCAGAATTGTCAGAAAATTCAAGAAGGCCAAAAGGACTCTAAAGGAGTGGAATAAAAACTCAAAGAGGCAATATCAATCACAAACTAGCAAGGACCAAAAATGCTCTCTACAACCTATAACTACTTGAATTAAAAACACTCCTCAACAGGGAAGAATTGCAGGCGCTACATGAGTTAATTTGCTCTTATAATTTGTATTTCAAATGGTATGAACAGGTCTGATATCAAAAATTACGTACTCAATGATTGTCTGTTGGTGACTTTAACTATAGATTCTTCTAGTTATCAACCATGGTTAGAAGATAAAGGCAATGAGATCAAGAGCTTGGAAGATGTTAATAGGGTGAAGGAGCAGGATTCGATCCAATTAAAGCATATACTCACTAGTCATTTTAGAAAGAGATGGGAAGAACATCAAGTCGAATGAGAGTGAGGAGTTCGCCATTATTCACAAACTAGTTTCAAACTTGAAAAATATATCACTAATCCGACTTGTGATGGGATGCAAGGTTTATGAAGCAGCGAGAAACATTGCATCATACAAAGCGTCTAGGCCAGATGGGTTGAATGCAAGTTGTTGTGAGAGCCGAAAGAGTGTTGAAGCGGAATAATATACTGAGCCGGACATCAAACCATCTCAAAAACTTAAGCTTATGGGATATAAGTTTTTTCACTATATATATTGAACCTTATTTATCCAATATCCGATGTGGGACTAATTTATTATACCTGACATTATAACAATCTCCCCCTTCAGGTGTGATTTGACCACATCAATTTTAACACTTTTAATCAAGAACTATTTTACTCGACCAGTTTCACCGTGTGACTCATACCAATGGGTTTTTGTCTCATTCTTTTTGATTTTTTAAGAGAAACTAACATGTGACTCAATTCAGTCGCACCATCACGGTAATTTCGGTCTTAAGAATTTGCACAGCTTCGAACTTGAAGCTCTGATACCATTGTTTGGGGGAGCCGAAAGAGTGTCGAAGCAGAATAATATAGTGAGCCGGACATCAAACCATCTCAAAAGCTTAAGCTTATGGGATATAGGCCTTTTCACTATATATATTGAACCTTATTTATCCAATATCTGATGTGAGACTAATTTATCACACCTGACATTATAACAACAATTTTCTTAAAAATGTTATTGCTACATCATCAAAGATGATGTCATTAAGGCAGTCAAAATAATCTTCATTGAAGGTAGTTTCCCAAATTGCTAAAATGCAACTTTTATTGCTTTGATCTAGAAAGTAGCTTATCCTCCAAAAGTGGACAATTTCATCTTATCGGTCCTTGTAATGTTATTCACAAGATAGTTTCATAGGTAATGGTCAATAGATTGAAGCTGATATTACCCAAGATCATCTTTGTGGTACAAGGTGCATTGTAGTTTATTGAGTGATAACTTGTTTAATAGTTTATCGAGTTGTGAGTGCTTGTAGTATAGCCAAACTCATAAAGAAACTAAAATTTGTTTAGAAGCTTCAAGGTGATAATAGACACATGATGGAAATCTAATGATGAATTAGCAAACGTGATTCAAGGTCAAGATGATGGGTCGAAAATAACTCAAGAAAATTCAAAGTTCGAAGATGGCTCGAAGATTATTAGGTTTCAATCTTTATTTTTATTTAGTTGAGTTGAGAATTTGAAGTGAAATTTTTATTACTCTTTATCTTTGACACCTCTTTTTTACTTGGGTAAGTCTTTATCAACTTTATTTAGTTCAAGTAAATTGACAAAATATGATTTGACCTAAACTTGCAAAAATTTAGAATACTACATTTTTATCAAATTTGGTCGCCCGAATATAATAGACATTAGAATTTTGTCTTTATCTAGTTTGGTTGACTGAACTTATCAAATAAATTAATTTTTATTTTGATGAGTGGCTTATCAAACCTTGAGTTTGATTGTCCAAATCTTGAGTTTGGTCAACCTAATATAGGTTGATTGGAATTTAATGACTAGTTTTTTGACTGTTAGAACTAGTTTGATCGTAGGTTCAATCGATCGAACTTGTCAGTTTTATCTAGAGTTTCATCCCAATTACTAGTTATGGTTTCTAAAGTTATTTAAAGCCATGGGGCTTCTCTTTTGGCTTATCAAACTCTGAGTTTGATTGTCCAAAGCTTGAGTTTGGTCACCCTAATATAGTTTGATTGGATTTTAATGACTAGTTTTTTTATTGTTAGAACCATTAATTGTAGGTTCAATCGATCGGACCTGTCAGTTTTATCAAGGGTTTCATCCCAATGACTAGTTATGGTTTCTAAAGTTATTTAAAGCCTTGGGGCTTCTCTTATTTATAATTTTTATATCTTTGAGAGAGAATACAAGCCTCCAAAACCTTCTAACCTCACAAGAGTTCTAGATTTTCACTTTCAAATCCTCTTACTTTTGTGCTCAAACTTGAGAAAATATTCTAATGAGATAATTATAATCTTTCTTCATTATTTTGCTTGTAAACACTCCTAAGTGTGTGTGAGAGACAAGGCTTCAGTGTTTGAGCAATATTTTGCTTGATTGGGTTAAGGTTTGTACAAGGTTGGTTTCATGATGGAACAACATCACTAATGAAGTAATTTAAGTTCTCAATAGTGAGACAATGGTTGTAGAATAAGTGCAATTGATCACTCAATCATACAAACTCCGATGCATTCTCTTCTTACTTCTCTTTCATTTTTGTAATTATTGTGATTGTGTTTGGTGATTGTAAACCAATTGGCTCTTGTTTTATGGATTGAATTTAGTTTTTAGATTGCAAACCAATTGGCTCTTGTTTTATGGATTGAATTTAGTTTTTAACTTACCAAAACATGCAAAATTATTTTGTAAAACCTAATTCAACCTTCCCTTCTCTCTCTTAGGTTGCTTTTTAGTCTTTAGGATTGTATGACTTTCTCTCTCTAGCGATTAGCATAGATAAAAGTTTTCCCTGTGTGCATCTTCTTAGTTGTAAGTTCAATGATATCTAGTGTATATCCTAGTGGGCATATTGCTGCTGAACAATTGTGAAAATGGCCCCAAAGAATGCATCATTTGATATAAGAGGTTGATGAACCAACTTAATGCAATTAGACTTGAGGACTTTTGGATAAGGTGAAGCATTATTGGTTTATTCCCCGTGGAAGCATGTTTATCAAAAAGAAAATCAGCTATATGATGGCTAGGGTCTCCTATTATATCGTACAATGGAATTTTTGTGTCTTGAAACTAGGAGGCAACACTACCACATGAAGTCAAATATTAATCACTGCTGGGGTAGTAATGTGTGGGAATACTTCAATGAACAACTTTGTGAAAACTTGTTATTCAATACTCAATTAACTCACTTGGTGCAAGTTGCTTACTTGATGGGTTTGGTGTATGCATCAAGTTGATAGGATTGCCACTAGGCAGGACAAAAGAAGATGGTCCACCAGTAATCTATTGCTTCTCTACAATAAATTTTGCAAACTTATCTAGCCCCTACTTCTAACTACTAATGTCCATAATCTCGAAAAATTTGTAAGCATGCATATCAAGATTATCTTTAGTTATGGTTGACAAAACAATTACCACTGTTTTGAGGTTTCACTTTGTTTTTTTAGTGTTCCCAGTACCTCGAGTTCAAAAGTGTCTAATCTAAAAAAATTGGTATGACTAGTTGGCGAGTTGCATTCCCTATGACATATGTCAGAGACTGTGGTGAGCATTCTACTCAGATAGTCATGTTTTAGTATGAGTGTATATCTAAACTAACATGGGGCTTGTAAGAACATTTTATGAAATACTATTCCTGTTAGCCCAATGAGCGAATCCAATGAGGTCCAATTCTTAGCATTTTTTTAAGCAAAAGTAAGATGAAACTCACTCATGTAGATATCCACTTTTTCAGGATCTTATAAAAATCTCGTATGACCCAAAACTGACCCAATTGATCCAATTTTCCTAATTTGAACTTATGTAGTTTTTGCAATTTTAGAGAATTTCCTCACAAAATACCATGCTTTATTGGCTTTCTCATCTTTTAGTTTGCCATTATTTTTCATTTGCAAGAAAAGCAACATTTTAAGCTTTCAAATTAGACCTATTTGAAATTTCATAATTTTTAGAGATCTAAATGCAAAACTAAATATTTTAGGGGTTTATTTACATAAAACTCTATTTTCAATCTCCCAATGCAAACTAACATTGATTTTTAAAAAACAATAAAGGTTTCCATTATAAATCACATTAAAATAAATGTATTTATAAATATTTAGATTTTAGGGGCATACTGGCAAAATTTTGGTAGATTTTGATTAAGTCTCGCATATAATTAATGATTTTAGACATCAAGTTTTCATCAAGAAAACATCAAGATTTTGCTAAAAATTCTCGCGAGATTTCTCTTGAATTTGGAGAGTTCGCGGGGCATTTTCTCAATAGTATTCTATTAACTTGGTGCCACAAACTCTCGATTTTTCACTCAAAAATCCAGCCATCAAAGTTTTAATGGAGGTATTTCATGCACAATTTCAGGGAGGCGAAGAGTCATATAAGAGCTAATAGAATCCTCTTTCTCCCACACTTTCTTTTCTTCTCATATTGTGATCATTGTCAATTCTTTTTTTTTCTTAAAGTAAATTAGGAGTTCTAATCTAGAAATTAATTAAAACTGATTGTATGTAGTCCTATCACTTTTAGAAAATTTAAAAGAGATTAGGGATGGATCAAAGATCCCTCCCATGTCAACATGGTGGGGTAAACTTTCCTCAATTATTTATTATTTATTTTTACTTGTGAGCATGATTCCATAATCAAAACCTCATGAGATCTCCATTATTTTGTAGGAATAAGCAAGAACAAACCAAATACTACTAGGGTGGGTATGTTTTATACATAATGAAAAGGTTTCCCACAAACTCTCAGAAACACTGGGTGCTTTGTCGGCCAGATGTGCAACTCTCAAAGTCGTGCGAGCTTTATTGGGCTCGAATTTGTAAGACCAATGTATCGTACCATCAAATCCTAATTTTCAAAAAGACATACATAAAGGCAATCATAGTATGACAATTTTTCACTAGGTGAAGTTTTTACATTCACTTTATTTTGAAGATTTCAATTTTTATTTTTATTTTTTGTGTCCCATGATCTGCTCAATGATTGTCTCTCTCTTTATTGCTTTATTAGGTCAAAACCATTTGTCAGAAAAGGCAAAGCTCAAGCTACATTTGGTCAAGTAGAGGCTTTTTGAGCCTCCTATATGTGAATATTGAATCCCGTTAGATGTCATAGCTTGTATTTAGGATGGAACCTAAGGTGAATTGTTGCTTAACTAGACCTCTGTAACTCTCACCTCAAAATCAGATGAGTTGTGTCTTGATTTTTCTCAAGAAGGCTAAGGAATTATGCTCTATTAGATTAGACTAGTAGGCTACGGGCCTAATAGTTCAACGAACATCCCCCACAACCTCATGTTGTTCTGAGGCGTATGGAACTCAAAATGTGGTTTTACGAGATAGACACTTGCTGCACGAGAGATCATCATAGTTACAAGGAATGAATGTCACAGATTAGTTGTATCATCTCTCTTAAAGTAGATAACATGTGATGCTAGAGCTTGAGGATATCTTGAAATATAATCTTAAAAGTAAGAGAGTGTTATACATCTTGTAAAATACTAATAGCCCCAATACAAACCCTAAAATTAACAAAACTTGTTTTATAATCATGACTAACAAGAATTTTGATATCCATACTCTTGATTTTTCAGAAAGTATGAATTTTATTAGTCAAAAGTAAGAGTTTGATAAACTAGTTGTGCTTGTTGCTGGGAGTCAGCAAACCACCAGTAGAGCATCTTTTGCGTCTCCATTCAATGACAACCTTGTAAATAATACACACATAGTAGCTCAGTCAAGCAGGCAGCCTTTGCCAATAGAGTTGATAAAAGATTGGATATCATAATCTTTCATAAAGCTACTAATTCAAAAGTTTTCACACATTGCTACCTTGGTGATAACTAATTTATGACTATTTGTTGTTACCATCCCCATTGGCTTCAAGACATCAAAATTTTATCTTTATGACAAGATGGGAGACCTTAACCACCATACTGTAGTGTTCCTTTTTTATTCACATGTCTATAGGGGCAACAAATCACTAATGATTCATCTTTTTTGGAAGTCACTGAGTTTAGTCACATGCAATTGGTTCATTAGTCTTCCTCATGAGAAATTGTAGTCCTTTGTGGTAATTTCACAGCACCCCAACAATAGTATGCTCATCAAGTCAAGCATACCCTAGGTATTATTGAATTAACATATGAGAAGATACGAGCCAAAGAAAGTTTCATTGACTAAGCCAACAAATGGAGGGAGAAAAGCCATACAATCGCAAATTTCTCTCACATAGAAGAAACAATTCAACTTTTTTTATTAAAAAAATCTTCCTATTCTTAAAATTGATTTATTATTATTTTTTATTTATTCTTTTGAAATGTTAAATCAAAAGGTACATATGTGAGAGAACTCCTTGCAAGAGCATGGCAACCAAGCTGATAAATGATTTTCAAAGAAGATAAGATAGGGTTACTAAAGGTATGATCCATGGAAGGGACAAGGCTCAAGTCAATCAAGTCTTAACATTAAAACCTGACCTTATGTATCCTTAGCTATGACCTCCACAACCTCAAACTCAAATATGTAGAGATCCTACACCCTATCAATATTCACAACCACAACTATAGTTGTTGGTCATTGGATTTTGATGATAATCAAACTAGTATTTAACATATTTGTTAACTTATGATGAGTTTCAGAATTTACAATAATGATCCAAGCTCAAGAAGAATCAAGTTTCAAGATTAAAGCTTAAAGATAACACTACAGTATAATGCCTTATTTGCAGCGCTCATTTAATACTACTAAAGCTAAAATTAGTGCCAAAAAGCCATTAGCAGCACTAATTTATGGCACTAATGCAGCAACACATTAAGTAGTGTCGTGAATATTCACAATGCTAAAATAGCAGCTCTAATAATCAATTACAGTGCTAATTTAAATACCAGTGATAAAAAATTTTAGCACCACAAATACTATTATTCGCAGCCCTAATCTAAAAGTGCTGCTAGCTAATAGCGCCACTAATAGTATTAACTTTTAGCGGTACTTTTAGATTAGTGTCCATAATGGCTAATTAGCAAGGTACAACAACTTGCAATCCTCACCCATATCCAAATCCTATAAATACAACATAATTACATTCTAAATATTTTTTTATTTTCAAATAATACAATTGATAAATGAAATATAAATATAATCTCCAAAATATAATTATAAATACAATCTCCAAATACAATACATACTTCTTCAATTAGAAGTTTAACGATAAATGAAAAAGTTATTGTCCAACACACAACCCATTCAAAAAAAAAAAAGAAACAATCACTCCATGCGCATGTCCGCCTGTCATACTCCCGATTGTTGGCTTATAGATAATTTTCTCAAATAGGTTTATGCGAATACAAATAGAAATTAAAAATTTATATAAGTAATAATATATGCTTGTTAACAAATCTCACCACCCCCTTCCATGTCCATATCCAAGTAGAATACCCAGGTCACATGTCTTCATGCCAAAGTTAACATCCTCTCATCTAAATCCCCACTCCCTTCCCTCTACTTGTGTCCATAAAGAAAAAATGTTCAACATATGTAATAAATTTTCAAATGTATTTGTACCTAAGCAGACTGGAAAGTGGAAGGAGTCTCTTTGAACTAACTTGTCTAACGTCAACATCACCTTACTGTTGAAATTATACGTGGAATGTCCTTAATAATTTTTTACAAAAAACATATATTAGCATAACAAATAAATATTTTATGCATACTACAAATTACCAAAATTTATTTCATATCTCAGATTGTGAGGTAGCCCAAGACATAGTACAAGGGAGCTACTTGAATAACTCCTCTCTCAACCTCACCATTGATGCAGCAACCTCCATTTGGATCATTACATGCACTTGACTTTGTGTATACTAAGGTTGCTCACCTTACAAGGATATATAGAAGGACCCAAAGATAGTCTTAGGAGTCGATCTCATACCAAATATATGCATCCAACCATATCTGTCAAGTCCAAACACTTGATCATGAATCATGTTATGGGTGGTCGTATTTGAAAGAGAGTCTTTTGACTAAAACTGTCTCGGCTGAATGATCTTCTCCTATAATATAATCAATAAAATATTAACATTATTTCATTAGAATATATATTGTCAAAAATTAATTTTAATACTCACTATTGTGATTACAGACGTTGCATCAATAGGTTATTTATCGTTTCTGATATGGGACACAAGGAAGATATCCAACCTGCAAGCTTCAACCCTACTGGATACTTCAAGCTACAAGTAACACAATTCATAATGAATTAAATATACAAAATAAAGTGACCAAACTTTTTATTATAAGTTTAAGAGTATACCTTAGCCCTCAAGTTCCCTTGCATCTGAGAAAGTGGCTCATTGTCTGATGCATTCGATGCCTTCTATTTATTCAACTCAAATCCTGAAAGAGCAATACAAAATTATTAGGATAACATATAGTATTACTAATAAAAACTACTCATATTTTAATAATCAAGGGCTTAGAGCAATACCCAAGATTCTTTTATCTACCAATGTTTGACTAGGATGTACTAATAGTCTTTCTCTGTCCTTAGATCTGGACAAGTGACAAGTCTCAATGGTATTTCTTCTTCGCATTTGCTTTCTACTTTAGCCAACGCTTACCAAGAGTCTACATGACACCTTTTTTGTGGTATCCTCCAAATTTATTTTGGCCTAAACACAAAGGCATTGGAAAAGTTAAAAATCTACAAAATATTCTGAATATAATTATGTAAGAAAGCATAATATATGTAGATATTACCTTTATATTTGTCCAAATCTGTTTCTTATTTTTTGGGGGCACAACTTGTCAATCACTGTAAGTCATCAGTAACCTATTTTCATCTTTTACAAAAATCCTTAACTAGGTTGAGAGTTGTGCCAAATTCTCACCAATGACCTGGTGATAACAATTAATATTGATTAGTAATCTGAATCTCTCAATACTTCAAACTCCTATGGATCTGTTGGGGCCACAATGGATCCTACTAATAGAAGCTACAAAAGAATCTATAAATTATGTAAAATGAGAAATCAATTTACATTATTAGAAATATTGAATCAAGCTAAATATCAAGTAGATAATGTCAGCAATGAGTTACATACCTTCATCATTATCGGGATGTGCCTCCTGATGTACCTGCTTTGAAGGGGCGGAGGCTGCACTATTGCCAATGGAGTCCCATCGGAATCTCTACTCATCTCAAACGCCTCCTTCATAGTCTCTGTATCTTGCAACCACTCCACCATATGTCCTACATATTGCATCTTTCCTTTATGATATGTGCTAATCTGCAATTGGAGAACATATTTTAAAAAATTAAATAATTTTATAAGAAAATATATGATAAAAAGAAGTCAAATATGTAGAAAATATTTACATTTACAAATAGAATAAGTGATGTAGCAAATTTCAGAGAGCAATACACCAATTAAATCACTTGAAATGTAATAAAATCCAAAACAACATCAGTCTAATAAACTAACAAAATAATAAATAATAATAGATATAAATAATAATGCGTACGAAATTCTAATCTAACATAATAATAACATTTGTCCATCCATTTTCTCAAGTATAAAATTGTCATTGTCATCGTCTCTATCAAACTTGTCACCTTTCGAAAGGATTTCTTCTTCAGTATTATATTCACTTGTCATATTTTCAACTTTATATTCTTCCTCTACATGTGGATAATATGAATCAATATAGATTGTATCTATCATAACTCCTTCAATATTTCTGCTTTTAATTTCATAGTCTAATGCTCTGTATATGCAATTGATAGTATAAGATTCTATTCATTAGTATAACTATTCTTTGGATCACAACCAAAAAGGCAAAAGCGACAACGAGTTGCTTTATTATGAAAGAACACATGATGTTTTTGCAATAATTCAATGGGAAAATAATAACTTAGTACAAAATAAATTGATGCGGCTTGATATCTAGGTTGTGGGAAGTATATGGAGCTTGTTATCAAGATGCAAAGTTAGCAAAGCAAAGTGCATCAGCATTGTTGTCTATGGATAATTACCCAATAAAGTCAAAATCTTGGACCTATCAAACTAGCAAAGGTTTCCTTCCCACTAAATATAGCTTATAATTTAGTTAGCTTACTAGTATAATTTTTGCTCCATGAATAGCCTACTTTGTTGCTTGAGGCTTAGGTACAAATTGTTTCAACTTGAATCCAGAAAAGTTAATTCTGACATGTTTTTAGATTCTAATGGATTCCAAAATGGACTTCTATAATTATAAATCTTGCATGAAATTTACTGCTTTACCTATAATCATATATCACACAAAATGCACTACATTGATTTCATCTTAGTACTTGTCTAATATCTCTCTATATTGGTTACCCTTACTGACTTGTCGATTAGATTTCCTCTCAAACAACATAGTGGTTCTTCTGAACTCCATTATTACTTTTAGTTATCTGCTAATCTATTATGGGTAATGTAACTTTGACCTCTAAACCATCTTTTTGTTAGCTTAACGTTTTCCCTCTACATATTTACTGATCTTTGCATCAAATGTTTCTTTTTATTACTGGTATCTTTTAGCATGCTCAATCAAGGCCTCTATCACTTGCTTGGCTAAATGACTTAGTAGGTTATGGGATTCATTTATTAACTTAGCGAGCCTTTATTAGTACAAAATGATTGCTTTATAAGGATGTCTACTTTAAATACACATCCAAATTTCACAAGAAAAGGCATATAACAAAAAGTAGGTGAGAGTTGCATAAATGAGAAAGGAGATAAGTATCCTTATAAAAAATGAAGTTTTGATAGGTTGCCAAGTACGTCTAGTATCACAACAGTGAAATTGTTTAGGTACAGATGGATCCTGATAGTAAATTTAATTCACATTGTTTAGGTACTTGATAAAAACCAAAACAAGATGCATATGATATGAAGTAACTTAAGATCAACCAATAACTTGATTGATGAAAAATCAACATGATAAGATCCAGAAACTTGCTAATGAACATCAATTTGTGCACAAGAAGAAATGAAATGAACTGGAAGCTGAAATCGAATAGAGACACATCTCATTTGAGGATGAGGTAGAAATTAAAAGATCAGCTTGCAAAATCAATGAAGTTGAGTTTAATTAGAGAGAAGAAGTGTTGCGAGAAGGAGAAAACACATACCACAACCAACGGGAGTTGGGGGCAATGGTGGGGATGCTCCGGTGGTGGGCAAGCTCTGACAATAGGGAAGAATCAACAATGGGAAAGCTCCGACGATGGAGAACCTCTAGTAATGGGGAAGAGCTGGTAGTGCAGTTGGAGCCAGAGGCAGGATTAGAGGTAGTGCAGTGGTAGAAGACGCTCAAGACTGGAGATTGTGCCTAAAAATTACCAAAGAGCTCAATACCAAATGCGTTTCTAGAGGTAGGGCATGGGTCGGATTTAAGTGGTCATTGTCAATGCTAACGCATTAGCACCAACAATAATCTAACATATGAAACACTAATGAATTAGTACTGTCTATGTTTACATTAAACTGACACTAAATAATTAGCATCAATATAAATCGAGCTTAGGAGGTGCTAAATTCTTAGCATCATCGTAGATTTAATTAAATTGACACCAATGATTTAACACTAGTATAGAGTGAATATTAGTGGTGTTCAATTTCTAGCGCCACCAATAATTATTTAAAGCTAACGCTAAGCCTAGCACAAACTATGTAACGTCACAAATAAGACATTATATTGTAGTGTGATAACTCGAAGATAAAGAATATGATAATTTGAAGATCAAGTTGGGAGCTTAAAAAATATTTAAAATACGAGATCAACTCTAAACTCATAGATTTAGTTTTTAATTTTAAGTTAAGTCAAGAATTTGATAGTTAATTTATTAGAGCTCTTTATTTAATACTTTAATTAATTTGAAAATGCCTTCATCGGCTTAGTTTATATTTGTCCAAGTTAATTTAATATTGTATCAAATAATCATTTAACTGGATTTTGTAAATAAATTTTTAGCTAAATTTCTGTCTAATTCAATCGTCTTAACTAGTTAGTTCAGATGCTTGAATCCATTAAACACATGTAGTTTAGTCAACTAAATACATAAGTTATGAAAAACCTTGGGACATTTTTTTTGGTAAGAAAAAATGGGTTTCATATTCTTAAAAAAGATCCAATCTCACAAAGCTTTTTAACCTCAACAAGAGTTCTAATTAGCCTTAACTTTCAAATTCTGACATGCACTTTTGTTCAATATTGAGAGGCTCTTATTTAACTTATTTTATTTATATTTTCTCATTTCTTATTATTGTAACTCTCTTAGTTGTTAGGAAAGATTTGGGTGCTCTTCTATATTTAGAAGAGAGTAGAGAGAGTGGCTCCAATTTTGAAGTAACTCTTACAAATCATATGGGAACTTGTATGAGTTTGGCTTCACCCTAAGAAAATGGTACTTGCGGATTGTGAGTTAATATAAAGGTGTGATTTCACCTCAAGAAATGACTTCATTAGTGGAGTAATTAAAGTCCTCAAGGTTGAGTTAAAGATTGTAGAGTGGATATGGTTGATTGTCGAATCACATATATTAATTTGCACTATCTCTAATAATCTATTTATCTAATGCA
Organism: Trichopus zeylanicus subsp. travancoricus; assembly: GCA_005019695.1. Classification (NCBI taxonomy): domain Eukaryota; kingdom Viridiplantae; phylum Streptophyta; class Magnoliopsida; order Dioscoreales; family Dioscoreaceae; genus Trichopus; species Trichopus zeylanicus. The sequence goes on from RXID01022410.1 coordinate 300,774, forward strand.
CTCAACAACAATTGATTGAATATCCAATTTGGCATTGATTGAGAAATTACACTATTTGTGCTTGTGGATTGTTCATTTTCATTTGATTTAATTATGTTATAAATTAAAATTAAATTTTCATCATCTACTTGTGCGTGAAATGCTTTTAGTTTTAGATCTATGATAACTTGCTATTACTATTTAAAACCTAATTACGCAACCTATTGCTATTACTATTTAAAACCTAATTGCACCTACATGAAATGGAGTGGGGTGAGAAATGTGATGATAGTAAGCAAATCCACTTCCTACGCATGCCAATAACAATATTAACCTTATGGAAGTCATCTCTCAATTAAGTAAACCACCTCAAAAAAAATATGATAATTGGATAGTTAATGATCTTTGGGAAGAGTTTCTCTTTCATAAGAACACTCCAAAAGAGGTTTAAATATTTAAACAAAATATTGAAGTTGATGGGAGAAGGTTGATGGGATCCCAAGCTATTATAAGATCTTGTTTATAAACTGGGAAAAGGGTGATTATTCAAGTTGACGAGAGAAGGTTGATGTGATAAACTATGGTATAAACAGGATCTTGAAGTTGATGGGATCTTATGGCTTAGAATGGAGATTGTCAAACAATTTGCAAGGTGCCCATAGTTTATGCCAAAGGTTGTAACTGCACCACCCATTCAAGCCTCATTTCAAACTCTCTCAGCAACCCCAAGGAATCTCCCCCTATCCAAATGAGACTAGAACCATCCACTAAGCAACTAAACTCAATCTTCTTAAAACTATCTCCACGAAAAGCAACCCCCATCCTTATACCACCTAAAATATCACAAAAAAAACCTTTCTCCTTCTGTCTTGTGAACACATAGCCCTACTTATTAATATCCAATCCTCCTCACTTTGATAGACCATGAGATATGATTCTCAAAATTGACTATTGACTTTGCCAAGGTCTTGAAGAGGAAATTAAGGAGATCTTGAGCCACTTTCCGAAGGATTTTCTAGAGGAAAAGAAGACCTTAGTTTCTCATGAAAGGGATGTAGGAAGAAGACAAATCCCTCAACTCACTTGATAACTCGAATCAGTACCCACCTCCAAAATGAACCTTAAATCACATTTCACCACTAGGTGGCTTATGCCTGCCATTGAGGTCCCTACTTTTTGTAAGGATGAGGTCATACATGCAATTGATGAAGTTGACAGTCTCAAGAGAATTTAAGTGAGATCAATCAACTATTTCTTGGTGACAAAGAAGACTTGCCTACTTGCCTAGATGGGTAAGCCGCTCTTAAAGATGTAAGGGGAACCTCGTTCACCTCTAGAGGCTAACCTCTCTTATGGTTTAGATAGAAAATTTTGGAACTGACATTCTAGACTATGAGCAGAAAGTGTCCAAGGTAAATCAATTATTCCTCCAAGACTTGTGGCAAAAGGATGGTGTCATCTGTCTCAATGACTTCCATTTGAATTATGGCAAGGAGCCATTTGTGAACTCCTTAGGGTTTATGAAATTAAGGATGATAAAGATGAAGAGACTGAGCTCAATGACTTCACCAAGGTGCTAAAGAGATTTGGCAAGGAGACAAAGGCATTTGTAGAACCTACCAAGAAAATCAACTTAGAGCTACATGAGGATCCCAAAATGATTTTGATAAGTGCAAACTTGTCTAGAGATTTGGAATTCTAGCCAATTTCGCATTTATAGAGTATAAAAACTTCTTTGCATGAAAATATCAAGAGATGTCAAGTTTCGATAGAGATCTAGAAAAGTACAAAATAACCTTGGAGAATAATATAAAATCTAAGAAACAGAAGCTAAAATGATTATATCTCATCATTGCTCTGAAGGTGAAGGAAAAAATTGATAAGGTCTATCAGGCCAAATTCATAATTGCTTAACTTTAATCATATTTATTTGTTTGTTAGTATAATTGTTTGATTTTAGCTATACATGTTTGGTCAAAGTTAAAGTCTCTTAGAAGTTCGCCTTAAATGTCTACCTAGATGTTTGATAGAAGTTAGTCTATTAGGCACTTGATTAACAATACTAAACACTAGATAATATTCTAATTATTTAGTTAGCATCTAATTATTATTTTTCTACTTAACAACCACCTAATTATCAAAATAAATATATTTATAACTAATGTTTTAGTTTTATAATAATAAATATAAAAATTATAATTAAAAAAATAAAATCATAAGGTCTTTATTTAAATAACTAAGTAGTTTATTCAAATCTTTGAAAATTCTATTGCCTAATATCGTCTAAGTATTTTGATAATATTGCAAAGACAACTTTTTCTTTGAAAATTGCAACAAAAACTCACTAAGATGCGTAATTTTTTTTAAGAGATAAACAGGATGGTCAAAATCATTTTTTCAACCTCGTGTCTAGTGGTAAGATTAATGGGAGTTGTTTTCAATTATTAATTTGAAGGGGTAAAAATGCAAATATCAATTGTGCACGAACTTAGAAATTTTGTGATATTACAAGGGCATATAAGTAAAAGTTTTCTCCGACGCAGCGAGAATTTTCCCTAGGAAGCGTTCAATCTCGCCCCGGAGTCGGAGACCCTCTTCCCGCTGGAGGAGGCCGAGAATGCCGCGGCGCGGGTCGGCGCCGCCATCGCCAACCGTCGGAAGGAACTCGACCGTCTTCGCGGCTTCATCCCCGATAACACTGAGCTCATCAACCTCGTCAGCGCCTTCCCGACGAGCTCCCCCACGATATCATGGTATCACCCTTTCTTCTCTATTGGTTTCAATGAACTCCTCATTTTCGGGATTTTGTTGATCTTTTTGTGGTTTATGGATTGGTGGGCAGGTTCCATTGGAAAAGCTGCGTTCTTTCCGGGAAAATTGATACACACTAACGAATTCTTGGTAAAATTCCGAAAATTTGTTCATATGACTTCAATTTATGCGCTGTTCGCAAAATTTCTTTTGCTATAAATTTTTTTGTTGGATTGTTTGATTTATTTTTTTTTGTTTTTATTAAATGTGTGGTTTTTGTGAATTTATGTTATGGTTCTCTAGGTGCTATTCGGGGACGGGTACTATGCTGATCGAACAGCGAAGCACTGTTGAGATTCTGCAAAGAAGGGGAAACTTTTTGTGACGCAGGTGGAATCAATTTAAGGCGGCGATGCTGGACCTCGAGGCGGAAGCGAGGTTTTTCAAGAGCACTGCTGATGAGACTGCTTTGGCATCTTTTAGCTTCCTTTTTTCCCTTCATATGCTTGAGAAAAAAACCATTTTTGCTATTATTGTTTTTTTGTCTAGCTGCTGCATTTTAGTTGGGTCAATAGTTAGAAATTCTTGTTGATTGATTATTACTGTTTTAGTATATGTCATAAGTGTACAGATAGTACTGGATAATCTCCATGCGTTTAATTCTTCATTCTACATCTGCAATTGCTTCTGTATGCTTTAAATCCACTTGCCATACCTAGCTGTTTCTAGGAAGTTGTAATATCTTATCAGACATGAAGCAATCTTACAGTTGTGTATGTGGTGGTTTGGCAATATTTTGATAATTATCAGATAATTGTTCTATGCTGTTCAAGATAAGAAATAGAGATTTGATCTTTAAAATACTTGCTTTTGTTATTTATGTAATTGTAATTTTAGTTGTATGTAGGGAGTATGACTTGTTATTGCAACTTACTGGTTGTGTGTACGATTCTGGTCATCTATTTGAGAGGTTCTGAATTCCATGCTTTTCTTCTTTAACAGGAAGGTACTGTAGAGATAAGCGAAGAGTATATTGAAGAGCCAAATGAAAACATATCTTAATCAGATAAAGGTGCTAGGTTTACGTCAGCAACTCATATTTTTCTCTAACTGTGTTTGAATATGGCAAAATCCTTCACTAAAAGAATTGACTGATCATTTTTTTGTTGATAATCTTTCTAATCATGCTGATAATAGATGGTTGTGTTTTCAGTCTCTATGTTCTTAATTTGACTCATCTTTATGACTTTGAAGCTTTAATGTCTATACCCTAAAAATTTGCCATCTTTTCCGCAAAACTGGTAGTTACGAATGAACTATTCTTCGCAAAAAAAAAGTTATACAATACATTGTTTAAGTACTGATTGATGGAATTTGAGCAGTTAATTATTGTTATATCATGTTTATCCTATTGGAATTTAATTCAATAGGTCTCTTGTAGAGGTCCAGGATTTGTTTCAGAAAAGCTGGCAAACCTAATTGGCATTCATAGATTTCAAAGAATATTGCTGTTGTTGATGGTCCAAGTTGTTGATCATCATCCACTTTGATTTGTAGTGGTATTTTACTTGAGTATGGATCAATCCCCAAATTTATACTTTTTGATTGGTCAATAACTGATTTTTTTCATGTTAAATAGGAATACAGGCAACACATATATACTATATTGGCTAATCATGCAAATCATTTCAGAATAAAGCAACATTATTTGACATAGAATGCATTTGAAATTGTCAACTACCAGTCTTCAGAAAAATTTAGAAGTTTTTATATTTAGCAGTTGATCCAGTGATAGCATTATTCTAACTTTCATTGAGATGGTGTACTGAATTTGTGTATTGAATTTCCAAAAATGAAACCAAAGACGATAATTCAAAGCTGTCACCTGATGAGGAATATGCTAGAGTAATGGCAAGGTTGGATGAACTTGAAAAAGAAGAACTTGAGGAAAAGGGTGCCTATATCACTGATGAAGAGGCAGTCATATCTGGAAGTAGTGAGCTTGAAGATAACACGTTCAGCAGTGATGAAGGTGAAAGCGATGGAGCAGAATTTGATCACCCGACATCTCATCATTATCTAGATAAACAAGAAAGCAACATTTTGGAGGTAATCTGTGAACCCTTGAATTAAATTTGAGATTGATTATCAGTATGTAGTTGCAATGTGCTTTGCTAGATTTCTGACCTTTGATGATATAGGAACATAAGCTAAAAAACCAGTACAGGAGGCTAAAGGTGAAGATTTGTCCCTCATCCACACAAAGCCTGTTGCAGGTGGCCCTCAACAGCCTCCAGTTGCTATAAGCAATTGTGCGTCCCCACCTACTTGTTTGCTCCTCATTGGGAATCTGTCCTAATGTTCACAAATAATGTGCTTATATTCGATCTGATTGGCTCCAGACTGATTCTGGTTTTTATCTTGTAAATGCAGTTGGGATCAAGGTAATGATATTTGGTGAAAGGTATGATGGCTTATATTAGTTATGTTGAGACTAGCCACAGAAGTTCTTGGTTTATTTGATAAGGCTAATGTAATGGTGCATACCACGTACTTAATAAAACACGTTTCAGATTACCAGAACAAATAGCCAGGAACCCTTCTACCGGAAATGAAGCTCCTCAAACAGGATTTGACTGACACAGAGTATGCTATTTTTCCTCTTTAGGCATTGATTTTAGTGATATGTAACTATTTCACTTAACATCAATATCTGCTGATTTTCATTACCTGACCTTCACAGGGTCTATAATTGAACATGACTGATCTCCTACCAAGCCACAAACTAGAAGTTCTCCTGACCAGGTACTGTAAAATTGAGTTTTCGTCAACCTTTAAATATCTGTATAGCAATACAAAAGATGTAGAAGTACATTTCATGTTTAATTGTTAAGACTTTTGCTTTTTATATATACTCCAGCCTTCTTTTCAAATCTCTCGAGGCCAGTCTTAAGATTCTAGATGCATCCAGGAAACCGCTTAGTCCATAACGACATTAGTTGGCAAGGACAGGCTGCAGCATTTTTTATGCAACTTGGGGGTGTGGACTATGTCCAAAGTCCTCATTGCTTGTTCTTGTTGAAGACATAGCCCAGACCAAATATGTCATTCAAAGAACTGAAGAAGAAATGCAAGATCCTTAACTTATGTTGGGACATAAATTTCGAGTTTTATTTTAACATAATGAGAATATTTCCCTTCTTGGCCTGTATGTTTTTTCTTTTTTTTTTGGTAACTCTTGGCCTGTATGTTTTACTCAAATCTGTTGCAATTATTTTTTATCATGCTAGTGAATTGGAATTCTTATTCACCTAATAATTGATAAAACTCAGGTACTGGCTTTTTTATTCATATTTCAGCCTTAAAAATTGCTAAATAATGTACGAAAATTTGTCAAAAACTGTGTCAGCAGTCTATGCCCATATGCACAAATATGATTTTCACAGGACGACAATAGCAATCATTCCTAAATATTTAACAAGCAGGACAAAGTTAAGACAGCAATAAATCCCTCTCAAATCATAAGCTGCCTGTCAAAAAACTCCAGTGCCACAATTTCAGGTTCCAAACTTTGATAAATGAAAAAAAAATTGATACCATAAATTCAACAGAAGATCCTCAACTTGATCCCAGAGGAAAAAAAGTTTAATGATTTCAAGCTGCTGCCTCATTCTTTTTCTGAACCAGGTCCTGGATCAAGTCAGCTGCACTTTGCACAGTGGTGATGTTCTGGGAATTACTTTCATCCACAGTGATCCCAAACTCTTCCTCCAATGTCATCACTATCTCCACCTGCACCAATCATAAATAACTAACAATATTAATATTCCACTTATACCCTAAAAAAACTAAATTGCACATATACCCCTGTAAAATCAATATTTGCATTTATCTACCCTCGTAATTACTCTGCGTTTAGATATATGTTTGTATCTTCATTCTAAACACCAGTTTTACTGCTATGGATTTGCATAAATATCCACTATGAGTATAAGAAATCAAGAAAATCTGAGGATGAGCAGGCAGATACCGTGTCGAGGGAATCAGCTCCCAACTCCGAGAACTCAGACTCCGCTGTGAGATTGGCCCCATCTGGTAAAGCCAGCTGCTTCTTCACAATCTCAATTACCTTTGTCACTGTCTCAGTCTTAGCCTAAAAACAAGTAAAACCCTGTAGATATTACCAAGTTTTGCAGAATTTTCAAAGAACAAAAACGATAACTATCAGGGCAACAGATATTACTACACAGCAGACACGAAACCGCCGCAATTTCAATGAGGGGAAGATGGCCCTGTTCTGGGCAATGCCAAGTGATGTTAGCTTTAGATTTGCCTGCATGCAAACATATAAAAGGAAATGTATGTTTCGTATAAGAAAATGAGGGAATAGAAGCAAAAATTCAAAATTTGTAGAGTTAAAAGGCCATAAAATGACTCGCAAAAATAACAGCCAAAAACTTTCCCGGAATAAATAAATAAATAAATAGATAAAGCAACAAAAGCAGAAGAAGAAACCTGGTTGCTACAGCTCAGTGGCTTCAAACATGAGCCGAAACCAATACAAGGTGCAGAAATGGAAGCCATTGAAGAACACCGACTGAAGAAGAGGAAGAAGAGAAGGAGCAGGTGATGTAAATGGATAAGAGTTTTTTTATAATGGAGACTTTGAGTGAGTGAATGGATTGGATGCCAGGCTGGAAATCTGAAATCCAATCTGAAAGAGATGAACCCCAATCCATCTCTGGGTCCAATCGGTAAAGCATGTGAGTGTGTGACTTTGTGAGTAGGTCCATCCGAACTGCATCTAGCTAATATATCTGACCTGAGTCCAGAAGTTCGAGCTAGGCATGATACAATACGTAGAATTTTAATCCAATCTGAAACATTTTTTGGACCAAAATCTTAAAAAAGCAGTCAATCCTTTACATTTTTTCTCATGTTTCAGAAGTCTCCAAAGTCTAAATTCTGTTCTAAAATTTTGGATTTTTAAGAACAAAATTTTGAATGTGCTCTGTCCTATCCTCTGGCTTAGGAATACAACAGATACGGGCTAAGACACGGATGGTGTTGGATTTCATCGAAGAAGCTTGGAATGAGGTCTTGTTAGTATATACGTCTACGGAAAGCGGCGGAAGATGACGTGGTCGGTGTTTCAGAAGGGAGCATCCTAGCAAGGCATTTTGTCGAACAATTGGAAGCGTGAGGAGGTCAGCCATTTTACTTTTTAAGGCAATTCGTGTAACAATACATGAGAAAACTAACACTTCTCTGCGATAAACTGAACACCTTTGTTTCGTGATCAGTATTGTACTGTTGTCAAATTCAAGATCACATAGGAAAGTTAAAAAAAGATTGCTTGTATTTCCCTAGAAATCGCTGAAATTGTACGTATGTCCTTATTAAAAAAAAAATTAATAAAAAATCACTTATTTTATTACAAATTCATAAAAAAATTAACACATCTTATTATTATTATCAAAAAATTTTATTTATCTTATATTATAAATTTATAAAAAATCAACTCGATTAAAATATTTTTATTTTAATTTATTTTATTGATTAAATTAATATAAAAAATTAAATTATTTTCATTGATTTTATTTTGGACAACTGATTTACGATAATCGAACAACATATTTGACAAAATTAGATTTTAAATTCTTAATTTCATAAAATCGGGTCATCGATCTTTCGTAAAAACTAAAGTAAGATAATGTTTTTATTAATTAATTTAATAGTTATTTAAACTCAAAATGAGAATAATATGGGCTTTTATATTATTTTTAATTTATAAAATTAAATTAAAATAGGCTTTTTTAAAAATATTTTAATCGATATGGTCTTTTACAAATTTATAATATAAAGTTGTTGTTGATAATTATAAGGTAGGTGTTTTTTCATAAATTCACTATAATATAAGTAGTTTTTTTAGTAAAAATTCAAAATTAAAATTCCTTCTATACCCCTCAAAATATTGAAAATTATATAAATACCCCTATCATTTGGCTTTATCAAATTGTTAGTATGAGTTGAATATGTCTTGCATTAAAAATTATTGATAATGTGAAAATTCAATTTTACTTTTGTATACCTGCAATATTTTTTAAAAAAATTTTAATTTTGAATATAACGATGTATGTATATATTCAATTTTAATTTTGAATATATATATATATTTGACATACCAATTAAGACAACTACATCTAATAAAAGTTTGTTACAGAGATATTTCTGTAATCTTTAAAATTTGAGATATATAAAAATAATTAATAATTTTATATAGGTATACGTGGAATTTTAAAGATTTGCAAGAGTAAGTAAGACTCTAAAAAAATAAGAGCAAATATTGTGGCTTGTATACGAGGGTGTCAATTGGTCGGTCGGTTGGATATGGGTTGGATCAAGTTAAGTCGATGTTCCCAAACCCTTGATCCTATTCGCTATTGGATTGACCCTCTTGGACTCGTACCCACTATCATATTGATTCTACTCACCCGATATAACCTGTTAATTGAAAATTTATATTTTTTTAAAAAAGATATTTATCTACAATATCCTAGGATTTATCTTATTTATCAAAAATCTCTTAAGATTTCAATAATTATCTACACCTCTCTTCTTTTGAAATTTATTATCTATAACTCTATAATTATTATTTAATAAATTTCAAAAGAAGAGAGTGTAGGTAATTATTGAAATCTTAAAAAAAAATTTAATAAATAAGACAAATCTCAGAAGTTATAGGTAAATACCTTTTTTTTTTTTTTAAGTATATGATAAAGAATTTGGTAACAAGTTACATTAGAATATAATTAGTGGGGGACGGTTTGAAAATTAGTCTAAGCCCAAATCGGGCTGGGGCTAGACCAAGTCGACACCCTTTCTCGTGGGAATAGTGACCAAAAGATCTCATCACCAGTCATGCAATCTATGCACTCGATGAGACTAGCATTGTGCCTTAATGTCAAGATTTTAATTATGAGCTTTTAGTGGTACAAATAAGCCTTCATTGTACATGTGCCTAATGATAACAACAGCGAAAGGTAGCAAACAGATTATTTGTAAGACTTTTTTTTGCAAGTCATCTTAGAGTCAGCTCAAAGTCCATCTACCTTTTTTATAATTACATCAACTCTGTCAACTATATGAGCATTGGAAGGAAAACATGTGAAGAAGATTTTTTTTTTTTTTTTTTTTTTTTGAATTCTTGTTAATTTTTAATAAATAATATATTTAAAGACATGAAGATCTAAAAAAAATTAAAACTATTCATTAATCAAACTAGCATTTAAACACCAAAAATTTGATCATATTTTTATACTTTAATTTTAATTTTGAACTTGAATTTGATATTAATTTGATCATATTTTTATACTCGTAGATCATATGTTTATGAGCATTGGAAGGACAACACGTGAAAAGGATTTTTTTTTTTTTTTTTTTTTTTTTTTTTT
>RXID01022410.1:310977-429888 GCA_005019695.1 Trichopus zeylanicus subsp. travancoricus
GAATTGGGAAATAACCGATTCCCCCGATTCCGGATCCGGGGAATCGAAACAAACACCGGAATGGAGGGAATTGGGCTCTCAATTCCCTCCATTCCTCCGATTCCCGGTTCCGGGAATCCAAACAAACAAGCCCTTAATGTCAAGATTTTAATTATGAGCTTTTAGTGGTACAAATAAGCCTTCATTGTACATGTGCCTAATGATAACAACAGCGAAAGGTAGCAAACAGATTATTTGTAAGACTTTTTTTTGCAAGAGTCATCTCAGAGTCAGCTCAAAGTCCATCTACCTTTTTTATAATTACATCAACTCTGTCAACTATATGAGCATTGGAAGGAAAACATGTGAAGAAGATATATATTTTTTTTTTTTTTTGAATTCTTGTTAATTTTTAATAAATAATATATTTAAAGACATGAAGATCTAAAAAAAATTAAAACTATTCATTAATCAAACTAACATTTAAACACCAAAAATTTGATCATATTTTTATATTTTAATTTTAATTTTGAACTTGAATTTGATATTAATTTGATCATATTTTTATACTCGTAGATCATATGTCTATGAGCATTGGAAGGACAACACGTGAAAAAGATTTATTTTTTTTTTTTATTTTATTTTATTTTTTTTTGGATTCTTGTTACTCTATGTAACGAACTCACTAATTTAAGTGTTAGAAAGACTTTTGTCAGGACTCCACTTTCAATTTAGACTTGTCTTGTTGTAAAAAATTATTTAAAAATAACTTAGAGCTTGGACCATAATCAACCTTAAACCAGAGTGCTGCAAGTTTTCATCTGTTCAAAAAATGCATGACTAAAATATATGGAGTTCGTTTTTTATTTTTTATTTTTATCTAAGTAATGTGCAGCATAACATTATCTTTATATTTTATTTAAATTTAGTAAAATTAGATCACAAAAATAGTTTTTTAAGGCTCTTCCTATTTTCCCTAAATTTTCATATGAGTATGAATAAGAAAACATTTACCAACATAAAACAAGTCTACTTTTATATATATATTTATTAACTAAATAAGAGTATTATGACCCGTATCAGGTTGAGGTTTTCATCTGACCAGCTTAAACGCTGGATCAAAAATTCACACCCACTCTACCCCATTAACCCTGTTAAACACTGGATCAAAAGTTCACACCGATACTCAACCCAAGTATTAAAACGGGATACCCGTACGCAGCCCCAATCAGATTGGGCCAAGTCACATTTTCACACCCCTACTCTTGTGCACCTCCCTTTCTCGGTTACTAGTCATCACCCAACGCTTGAGAACCAAAACGAGGAGATGCATGATGGCAGGCTGAAGAAAACTAGCCATGCACCTCCCCTCTACACCACCACACCCACCCACCACCCAGACCAGGGCCCAACATTGTTCAGAACTAGAGGATAAGAACACTGTTCAATGACCCGCCAAATCTTGGGACAAAGGCCATAAGATTATAAAAAATAAATAAAAAAAGAAATTGTAATATCAAGTACTCAAAATTCAAAAATACAACTGGAGGTATCTTCATATATTTGCATGTTGCGGAAATGATTTCCTCCACTGCCACTCTAAAATCAATCCACCAAGTACCTGTTTAGATGCTAACACAGAGCTGGCTACTTCATTTTCTTCGGATTTTAAGGCTTAGTGTCCAGTGAACCTTTCCCTCGGGGAGAGGGATCTGCTGTGGCAGGCGGAGAGGCACCTCATACTCTCCTAATGATGTCAATGGTGAAGGTAAGTGAAGATTGTTGGGATGAATATTAACACAAAGTTGCCTTGCTACCTGAAAGGAAAAAAGAGAAAAAATGGACGCTGGTTAAAAACCAAAACGAGCGAAAATCATGAATTTCCATGAAAAAATTATTAGATTTACCATTGAGAAACTCAGATTAGCAATTATAAGCCAGAATTCGTTACTGAATAACAGTGGGAATACCAATATATCACCACATCCAAAGATCCATTTATTTGCATGTACATGCCAAACTAGATTGGTTGAACTTGTTTTAATACTTCGAGATTACAGAAGTTTAGGATGATCACTTCATCATAGAACACCAAAAGACCAAGGCTTAGTGAATCTCAGTCCAACGTAGTCAAAATAAAATGAGCATGAACGGATGGAAGTAGAAAAAATTAGGTCTCACACCAATGGAATTCAGTTTGGAAGACATACATGGATATGCAATGTAGAGAAGTAGTGGCATAAATCAGAAAACATATGGTGATCTTAAGCAACATGGAAACACACCTGCTAATGTCAAAGATCAGTAACAGTTGCACCAAATATGTACCATCCTCAAGGGGATATTTCCAGGAAACCAGATATTTACACCCTAGTAATAAAAAAAAGAAAGAACATTAAGGTTGGGAACGTCAAAAAGTACCTCAGCCACAACTTCTTCCTTCGTTATTGGTGAACGCAATTCATTGTCAACCTTGATAAACCTTCTCAAAACCTAACAGGTGAACAAATCTCATTATTACAACTCAATATCATACATCACTGGCAAATTACACAAGTAAAACAATTCACAACTTCACATCCACATATAACTAGAAAAACCTCTCTTCAGGACATTTGAAGGACTAAAGATAAATGGTTTAATGCAGAGAATGAGATTGACAGAGAAAAATATTTAGATGAATACCATATGATCATACCAATTTAAAAAGAAAACTATTGTAACACTAAATTAAGCATAGTTATGAAAAAAACTAATTCCAACTGTACTTTTCTTCTCTTTGCTAGTTTAATCGACAGATCACAGACTGTAAAACCCAAACCAGAACTCAATAATGAAAAGAAGATATACCAAACATACACTGGAAATCTACCAAATTTTTATAAGCTACAAGGAAAATTAAAATCACAATCAAATGACATGCAACCAACAGATGCTTTTATTTAAAAATTTTCTGGTGCATTGTCTTCAAGACTAGTTTAAATGAAAGGGCATCCTGCTAGTGACACAGCAGAGGTCGTAAAAGTGGTGAGAAATGAAAAGAATGAGCACGAAGAGGAAGAGAAATAGGTCTCTGTTGATTTCAGCTGTAAAAAACAGGAATTTTCCTGAAAATAAACTCTAAAAGTGTAGTAGAATTTGATGACAATAGTTACTGTTAGATGGCTGTCCAGGGTAGCTTATATAGACGATCAAAAGAATCCTATTCAAAGTAGGATTACACTAGATAAAATAACTCCAAATATGACAACTCCAAAATAAGGAACACTTTCAACCTAAGATTCCCAACAGAAGTAGGAATCCTCATGAAGGAAACCATACCCGATAGGAATCCTTGTCAAAATAGGATTCGTACTAGACTTAATAACCAAAATAATAACTAGTATAACTAAAATAAAATCCTAATTCTTAGCGAATTCATCCATAATCTTCACTACATCACAGAGCAAGCTCTAGCGTCAAGCACCATTTTTCTTTGCTATATGACCGAAATAAGGAACTAATATTTGGCATTTTATTTAAGCCATCAATTTGCTGAACACTAGTATCCTCAAGGATGCAAAGCCTCTAAAAAGACCAAACGCGCCCAAAGAGACAACAAGATGACCTCAACCATCAACTAGTGGAACCATCTTGCAACCACACGTCTTTAACAGAAAAACTGACCTCATTCTACTACCCAAAGAAAACTCTGACCCCATTCCATTAAGACCATAATGCTTGACTCCTTTCCTTTGAAAACTGCGTTAAAAAGGCAAGGTCAGTACAACAAATGATCTCTCTATTAGCACGATATCCACAAAAGCTAAAAGATGAAAACAATTTAACAATTTGATGATCAAATCCTATGAATTTTCACGACCGACCTTTGTCCCAAGCTCTTACTTTCTAAATCTACAGCAACCTCACTTCCACTTTTGCTGATGCCCTCCAAACCAACATAGGGGACCTAGTTTTGATCTAGGTTTTCCATCACTAAATTAATTGAAGTATATTCTAGGTTCTGGTGCCAGCCATTTTTGTAGAACTTTAAAATACAAAACCAAGGAAAAATAAGAAAGGAACAAAACACTAGTTAAGTGTACAAAGACAGTTTTTTAGCCTGATTTTAGCATAGCAGCTATTTTAAAAGAGAAAACTGATGTCATGAAGTATGTAGAACATAATTTAACTCAAGATACAAACCATGGACTGGTAAGTACAACAGCAACAGAATAACTATGAAACATAATTACTGCAGGCAATTGAAACAGTGTTAGCTCTAAGGAATGGATGCATATCATTTTCATTCATCAGAAGGATATAACCAACATTGGTCACAAAAAAATGTTTAGACTATTATAACACTACTCATAAACTAAGTATATAATCCCTCTTGCAAATCAAAAACAGAATTATGCATATGGTCCCATAACTACAAAATAGCTGTCATCAGGTAACAGCAACCAAATTTATTCATACTCTCTTTTCACCATAGTATGAAACTATCTGAAGCTTGAATATTGTACAACAGCTCAAGCCAATTCCCCCATTCACCAGCTAAAGACCAGAGCTCCAGCATTTTATACCCCTTATATGTTAACCAAGTATACTCCCCAAAAGGAAAAGATAATTGCATATAACAACTATAACTTCTAGTTGGTTTTCATAAAACCATCCCGACATGCCATCAATCAAACCCAAATGGACAATGCTTTTCTTAACATGGTTAAAATAAATACACTTTGGTTAACCAAATAGCATCTTTCTTTCTACTCTGGAACAATTTACAGTTCCATTCAATCATCACCAGTTAGCATAGACATGAAGTTATGACTTCAATTGACATACTTAAAAGTATTGTAAGTTTTATTGATGCTGCAGTACCCTCACCCACCTTCCTTCCCTCCTCCATTAAACCCCCATGGCCCAGAGTTCAGCATTATCAAAAGCCAATCTTCACTAAACAGTGTAATGTCACACTAAGATACATACAAGTGATGCAGTAGTTAACAATCGCAGGAAAAATGCATTAGTATATACACTATTGGAAAATCAACCAGTGAGCAGAAATAGGCTGCTGATAAATGGTAACATTACAGAATGCCACAAAAAAACCAAATAACATTAACATAGATCTAAAAGAACTTCAGTGGCAAAGCAATCACTCCATGCCAAACAAAGTGAAAATTGTTATATACCATAAATGAAACTACAAATAATATCATCAACAGAAAATCACAGGAAACATGACTTAACAATGCAATCAGCAGAAATATAAACAAGAGCAGGTTATTACCAAGCGAGCATTATCAAGTCGCTTTGCTGCAGCATGGTACTCTTTCATCTTATCTTCTTTTTGCTTTCAAAAGAGAATGCAACTCAATTAGTTCAAAAAGCAAATCTAGATGGGAAAATATTGCTTCAATATAGTGCATTAAATTATGAGAAGTCAATCTAATGATGATATATCATCTCTAGTGTCACCTTACTTGATGCAAAATTAAATGCAAGTTCTGCAGAAAATGATGAGCTCAAGGATGGCAGAAATATATGTGTTTTAATATAGACTTCCAAACCCCATACAATCGAGCCAAGCAACAAGTGCAAAAACACGCACAGAGATAGATTATATATATGTAACTCTCTCTCTCTCTCCCCCTATCTCTCTCTCTCTCTGTATCTCTATCTCCATCTCTATCTCTATCTCTATCTCTCTATCTATCTATCTATCTATCTATCTATCTATAGGAGAGAGGAATGTTTCAGAAATTAATATGGTTATGAAGATGACCAAAGGGCCAGATAGCACATGCAGCTGCAAATGCATTTTATGAGTATTACAACAATATACAGAAAGACAAATGGACTCAAAATAATGAACACCGATTAATTAATTCAAAGGCTCAATATGAGTCTTACTAATATTTCCACTGGGATAACAGATTTCCCAAATGATTAAAAGAGATCACAGAAAAGAAGTGTTCCTAAAAATAGATAATTAACCAATTATAAAAATTTCAATAGATATCAAAAAAATTATCCAAGAATATGAAATGTTTGTAGAAATCTAATTCTTTACACTAACTATATAAATTTTAAGGAAATGAGACAAGCCACAACTATAGAAGCTTAACCACATGCTATCAATTGGGTGGATGTATCTGAGTGGCTGCATAACCAACCACAAAAAATTGCATTTTGAAAAGGTGAGAGTTTGAGAGAAATAAAAAATTGGCGTGACATTAAATTTTGGGCATTCAGTATTTGCTCCAAGCCTCCAACAACAATCACTGAATGAAGAAATTCCAAATTCATGAACATATAATGCAAAACAATATTTTTCCCATGAAAATGTAAACTTATGGAGTTAGCTTGTGCATAACTGAAAAAAATTTAATAAGCATTCTATATGCACAAATCAGCCATCCAGATGACAGGCCAAGCACTATCCAGATATCAAAACATGAAAATTATTATCTTTAAAAAGGCACAACATTACATAAGCAAATAATGTAACAAATGGAACAGAGTCTGAGAAGCTAAAATTTTCTGCAATGCAATGGAGCAAAGGTGCCATCAATACAGAAACCAACCTTGCTGGCCTCATCCTCCACTGTTTCTGTTTCTTCACGCTGATAAAGCTGCAAATAGATCAGTGCATTCCAAAAGCATGTTAGTACCTTAAGAGGTTGCATCTCTTATATGATAGAAGTCCTGGGATGATTATATTGAAAACTAGGGCAAGCAGAAGCGATAAATAAAATTCAAAGTCGACAATATTTTATAGAAGACCACAAGAACAAATGTTCCAGAAAAAATAATGATGAGCAATCATCAAGCAACCTCCGACATCTAGAGCCTCTTCACAACACCAATTTCTAGCTTTAGAAAAGTACTTGTAAAGCCTAATGCCTAATCATAGGTAAATGTTCGTGGGAAAGTTCACTTTTGTGTTAGAAAGATCCCATTAACACAACTGCAACAATGAGATATATGAATGAAAGCAAAAAACCATTTGAATCTTATGTTTGTAAGTGAAGCATTAAGATTTGTAGGGAAAGGAAGAAATGGTCAACAAGGATCCTCTGGTTCCCTAAAATTAAACCTTAAGCATTCGTAATTAAACTTCAACTAATCAACCAGGTATGTATCCTCTCATAAAACTGAAAAAGCTTGTAATCAACATCACATCATAACAACTTGTTTCATGATAGCACCAACAGATCAAAAGAATAGGACATGTCCCATTCTCAAACCAGACCTTACAAAAGTTAATTCCAATGAAGTGCATTGCCAAAATAGGTCAAAGTTGGTCACCTAGATATCAGTTGAAATGGTAATTTTAGGTTCATAATCAAAGGAAATGACAAAAATCCAAAATAAAATTGGCACAATTCATATGTCTACATCAGAAAGTTCAGGCCCGGCCACAACCCAAACAAAGATATTACTAAAATGCATATGTCAAATACAGTTATTGGTCCCCAAAGAAATCAATAATCATAGAGTATAAACCACCAATACTACAGAAACAAGCCGATCAAAGCAACAAGGTATACTATATCCAGCAAAAACAAAATCAAGTGCAGAATACTACTGTGTCCAATAATCCAGGTCTAGCTCTTATGTCCAGAATAAATAAATAAATAACTCCTTCATTGCATCTTCGGAAATTAAAAACAACCAAAAATAAAATATTTTATAGGGTCTTGTCTTAAAAAAAACACATTTTGCAGGTTAGCTCTCAGAATGAAGCAGAGCAATAGGGCACAAGAAAGGTGTCAGACCTTACGCTGCTCCCTAATGAGGTAGGCGTACTTGTCAATGTTGGGGACAGCGAGCAACTTTGGCATGAGGTGGTTGCGGAAATGCCCGGGCGCCACCTTCACCGTCTCCCCGGCCTTCCCGAGCTTCTCGATGTTCTGGATCAACAAAGTACATAAAAATCAAGAACAGCGGTTAAAAATCGAACCCAAATGCGCAGCCGAGGGATCACCGTTGTGAGGATGACTTCGAGCTTCCGGTACCTCAGCCCTTGGATGGCGAAGATCAGTGGATTGGTGGCGCAATTTCCAGCGATACGGCGGAGAACGTGCGCCATTTTCTCCTTGGATTCTTGGCTTTCCTGAGAAAGGTTTTGGTAGGATGGACTGACGCACGGTCGGTAAGCCGAGGACGCGGGTTTGTAGCGGGCGGACGGCGGTGCGCGAGAGAACTAGGGTTTGCATCTGACGGGAACGGGGTTTTGACACCGGATTCAGTGGCTATTGTTGCTACCTCAGCTTCTGATCTGGACCGTCTGATCTGGATCTAACCTTCCAAATCAGTTCCAATCCAACAGATCTGAACCGTTAAATCCGCGATTTTTTATCAATTGCATTATTATAACTGCTATTAAATGCATACATATGTAACTCTACTGGAATGATCAGACGCAACTAATTATTTTATTATAATTTCTTTCTCTGGACCTGTGATTCACTTAGTTATTATGGAGTTTCCTATTTATGCTCAGTTGTGTTCGCTGCAACTGATTGTCGCGGAAGACACAAGCTTTGGCATGAGTTACGATGCTTCTTCGCATTAATGTACCTACTCGATAATTAGCGATAAGAATTTTATTCTGATGGTAAGGGGTTGTCCATTTGCTTTTATGCTAAGGTGTTTTTTTAAAATTTTAGTTTTACCAAAATTAATAGAATTGGAAAGTTAATTTCATCAATTACAGCAATTCTGCTGTTTGGGTATAAAAATAACTAGAATTCAGCATTTTCAATAGTATTCTAATTCTAAATTTTAATTTCCTCGTGAAATTCACAATTTTACCTAAAATTGGATGGGTCCCACCTAGGGGTGTACATTCGGTTAAAATCAAACTAAATCGAATTGAATAAATCGAATCGAAATTTTCGAATTTTCAAAAACAAAAATCGAACTGAATCGAATATTATACAAACCGAATCCGAACCGAACCGAAATATACCGAAATATTTCGGTTCGGTTCGGTTATAACCGAAAATCGAAAATTTAAACCGATTTTATTTTTTTAATTTAAATTTAATTATATTTAAATTGAAATAAAAAATCAAAAACAAAACTAATATTATGTATTTATATATAATATATAATTCAGTTTGGTTCAGTTTTTACGATTTTTAAAAATCAAAAATCGAAACCAAACCGAATTTTAAATTTTTTATTTTTTTAAACCAAACCGAACCGAAAACCGAATAACCCGAACCGAATTGGTTATTTGATTTCGGTTCGGTCGGTTAATTCGGTTTTGACCGAATAATGCACAGCCCTAGTCCCACCCATGTGGGTTTATCGAAGAATTTACCAATTCGTAATAAAAATTCTAAAATAAAATTTTAATTTATTATTAATTATATTTTGATATCGATGGATTTTAATAATATAATATGAAATTATTATATCATATTTTAAAACATGTTGTTTATAGCACAATAATTATCTATACAAGTTTAAAATAATTATTTAAGATTTTACATTACAAAGCTCAATAAATTAATTAATTAAGTATAATTTCGCTAGATCATTATGACCCCAATTCTATTATCTCCCAAACACTAAAATTGATAAAAATTATGGAATTGATGGGATTTATTAATTCACTAATTTCATTAATTTCGGATAATCAAACACTAAGTATTTTATTATTTTTAAAATTTTGTGAATGATAACTTATACAAGATCTTCCTACTTAGTGGCCCTTTCTAATTTTGGATAGTAGTGTAAAATTTTTATGGCCCGAATTTTGTAAGCCACCAAAATGTTTTAAGTCATGCCTAGCACAATCCACAGGTCATGTTTGACAACACTCAATGCAAAATCAGCCTGGTCAGAAACGGCACGCGCCCCGCATAATGTTGGTCGCGTCGTGCCGAGCCAAACGACCCAATTTTTGTAAAATTAAAATAAATAAAAATTTGAAAACAAGTACAAAATATCATAAAATTATCAAAAAAAAATCAGATGTAACACCTAAATTAATTTATGAGCACCAAACCACCATTATTATATTAAAATATATAAAAAAGAAAAATATAAAAAATCGTCATTGGTGAGGGTCGCATATTGAAATAAGGCACAACCATTGTGTGGTGGGATGTGTCGGCCCATGGGTTTGGAGGAGGATGAATGGGGAAATTATCTAAAAGAATTGTTGATAATGAAGCTTAGATGTTTGTATTAAAGAAACCTTGAAACTCATAATGTCATCATTAATTTACAAGCTGATTAGTTTCAAGAACTTGAGGGGATCAATTGGATGACTCTTCATATTATACTAAAAATTTGGAAATATGAAAAATTATAATAAATAGATAAAATAAATAAATGAAAATGTATTAAATAAGATATCCTGAAAGGAGTATTTTTTAGTATTGCATTAAATTATCCCGGTGATATAATGGCTACCTGGACATATGATTTACTCTGCACTTTGAATACATTCAGAAGTTAGAATTATTCAGAATTGATATTTTAATAGAATGAGAAGAGTATTCAAACCAAGGTTTTATAACTCGATATCGGTTTCGGTTTCGGAACCCAGTGAAATCGATACGTTTTGACAGTTTCGGTTTTAGTTTCGGCCGTTTCGATTTCGGTCAAAAGATTTGTTTAAATTATTAATTGGGTGTTGACCAGAGTTTGACCATATTTTGACTGTACTTTGACTTCAAATTTAAAATACGATAAAATATTTAAAAAAATTGAAAAATTTTGAAAAATTAGGAATGAATTTATACTTAATTTTATCATAATATTAAATATTATTTTAGTTAATTAATATTAATTTTGATAGTTAGTCACTGATATTGTCTACTTTTAATATATATTAGTATATTAAAAAAACATATAAGAAATAATATGAATATGATTAAAAGTTAAAATTAGCATAAGCATATTTAACTTTCCATTAAAATGTATTTCACACATACATAATTTTATAAATTCTAAGATAATACAACTAATCATCATAATAATCATCAGTTGATTTGGAACATCTGGGTGTGAAATTACAAATTCAGTACCTGAATGATCCAAACGAGCATTTGTTGGCATATGAGCCAGAACAACTAGCGCTGCATGATCTCGTGGCAACGATTCTGAAATATAATCATATATCGAAGGTCCAAAATGAAAATTATATTTTGACTAAAATTTAACTTTATTTCAATTATTTTTTAACTTCAAATTTAAAAATTATAATATGTTTAAAAATTTTAAAAAATAATAAATAATTACGTGAATAATATTATGTACGTGAACAGTATCTGATAAAAATCGATAAGGACATCGAAATCAAATTGACGATAGTGCTGGTCTCAGTGTAAGGTCGACTTCATCTTGCGAGAGTACGGGTTAGGTCGGTGAGGACGCGAGATAGGCGATAGAGCGACAACAGACTAGCGAGTGTGCATGGCCCTTGGACTCGGACACGAAACCGGCGCAAGGTCCTCCCCACTCCCCCCGCCGGCTCCCCGCCCCACCACCGCGACGCCCGCCGGCCTGCGGCTCGGGCTTGAGCCCGGCGAGCTCCCGCCCGCGCCGCCCGGGCTCGAGCCCGACGAGCTCCCGCCCGCTCGTGCTCGAGCCCGGCGAGCTTCCGCTCTCGCGCGCTCGCCAGCACGCGCTCCCGCCCGCGCTCGATGAAGATGAACAGTAACTATGAACAGTAATGAACAGTAAACCCTAACCGAAACCCAAAATAGGGTTTCGGTTCGGGACTGGTCGAAACCGAACCGTTTCGGCCAAAACGGCTCGGTTTCAGCCGAAATTGCAAACCATAATTCAAACCCATCTATTTATTCAATTATGATTTATATCTATCTTTTATACATTTTCTATATTTTTTAACATATAATAAACCTTCTTTTATAGATTTGTTTAGAGTCTTTTTGCAAAGTGATGTCTCTAAATAGTATATTTTCATTAATAGGTACATTAATTTAAAATAAATAGATATATCTGAAGGACACACCTATATTTAATTATTATCAGATAATACTATTTTTTACAATAATGCCCAATTTATTATCTAATATTAATACTAGGTAAATAAAAATATTTTATTTTAAAAACATATTGTACCTTTCATAATCCTAAAGCTACTACACAAGCACGATATCAACAAGAGTTATGCTAATAAATAAATTGATTCTAAATTATATAAGTGCTAATACAATTTATGTATCGGCCATACATTCATTCCTTTGCATAAGTACTTTGCAGCACTTAGTGATAATAAATTATAAAGGCAGTCACCTCATCTCCTATTTGTATAGGTAAATTTATCAAATAATATATAGAACTATTTTACTACTCTTATAAGATGAACTTATTAAGAACATTGAGCTTCAGCCTTCTTGTTATAGAATATAGTGCAATTAATACGAAATTTTATTAAAAATTATAAATTTTAGCATTATTATTCCTTAAACTTTATACATTAGAAATGACAATTTATTATTGAATATTTCTTTGATAGATTATTGCTTAGATTAACTAGTCTCTCATGCACCAATTTTTGAGAAATGTCAACATGATAAGATAAATTGAGTCCCGACAAACTACCTATGAATTAGTAATAATCTTATGCCTCTTAATTGTGTCTTTTTTAATAGAGGTATTATAAATGAGGCTTTAGCAAGCATTTTATCCTATTCTAAATTTTTTTTAACAAAAGAATTTTTCATATGTTTGAGATTCACATTTTTACCAAACCTTGCATCTCTAATATGATCATATCTCATTTCGATGAATACTTCCAAATCATCTTATAGTTAACTCACAAGTAGGTAAATCTAAAGAGTTATGGTACCATTTATGTGATTCTAATATATTGTTGTATTCTTTTATTCAAGAGATTATATAATAAGGTAAATAAGCTAACCTCATTAAAACAATTATTTTTTAAATTTTAATAATGATCAAACTAGAATTTATACTAAGTTAAAGATTAATAATATTCATCTAAACTCATGAGGGATCTGAGTCTCAATATAAATCTTAAAAATGATGACTAAAAATTAAAAGGATAATAATAATTCAAAGATGATTACAAGAGATGATCACAAGAGCGGCAAGAGCATATTCACTTGTATTATTTGAAGTGTAAATCCACATGTTTGTAATTCCATACTTTAACTTGTTGGGCCACAAATGTTGTCACCTTCGAGATCTCCTGCCAAATCTAGAGCCCCACCTTCAAGTTCCCTTTGCGATGAGCGCTCCTAGATCGAGGTCAGGAATAGCAACGATGACATCAACGGTGATGATGACACCCCCAAGCCCATCGACAAAGGAGATCACAAGGGATTCAAGTCCCAGACAAGATCGAAAGATGGGGCAAGCCATAGTCAAGGTTTGGCAACAGCAGTGTATCTTTGGGCTTGGATGAGTGAGCCATTGTCAGTGGTGTTGGTGTGGATGGCTAAATTATTGAGCAATGCGACTGTACAGAACAGTGGGCATCAATTTCGAGTGATTCTCTTAGTGCCAATGGACCTAAGGAAGTGCTGGGCGGAGCTAAAGTACCAAGAGTGGTAAGAGCATTAGTTGGCTCAATTAGTGCTGACCAAGACTAGCGGCCGATGCCAAGACCCTAATAGCATGAGGTTGGTGAGGACATTGTCGTTGGGCTTGCTTTCCAATTATGCCTCTTCCAAACTAATGATGAGGCATGTCACTGCCAATTTTATATAGACAATCACTCTTCCCTCTGATAAAGTTATTTTACTTTCTTTTGTCTGCAGTTTTTTGTTTTGTTTTTAAATTCTGAATTTTGAGTTTTTGCTTTGAGTGTTAGCAGAAGCTAAAGTTTTTGATGTAGAATGAATAGCGATGTCAACTCTCTTGGAAGGATTGTTATCCCTAAGGTCCAAGTGTTTCTCCAATTTGCCAATCGATCCAAACTGGACCATTTTGATCAAGTTTGGATTAATTTGACCAATTAACTTATTAATTAAGGAAAATAAAGAGAATTAAATTATTTAGTTTACCTTCCTAAATAACTTGCTTTTGCTCTCATTTTTGATAGCCAAATATGCAAGGAAGCACAATCTCAAGGTTGGGGAACTAATTGCACTTTACAAGAATGAGAAGAGCAAATTCTTAAGTTGTTCTTCCTTGCTTAGATGTTTGGAGTTTAGTATTATATACTTGACATGGTATTAGTAATCTCTAATTAATGATTTGATTTGTTATCATGAAAAGACGATTCATTCATTTATTACTTGTATTGTGACATGAATTTAAGTGTTTCACTTGCCACTCTAGGTGACAAACATCTTTAGTTTCTTCCCCCTCCAGTGTAGCATTAGTATAGATAGAGGAAATGGAAGGGATTCTTGTTACATTAGTATAGATGGAGGATATAGATCGTATAGTTTAACATTAATATAGATGAAGGAGATAGTCTTGAGGAGAGTGGTGATGAATTTTTAAGGTGGGATGCCTCCACTCTAGATTGATAATCTTGCAAGTATCCCAAGCTTTCCCTAGTTAGTCTCAAGTTTTTTATTATAATTAAAGAACCTTATTGGATTGCTGTTGAATATGAGGTCAAAGAGGTGAACCTTAATTTCTACTGTGAAATTTGAGATTCTTTCCATTTCCCTTCCTTCCGGCAATTGAAAGAGAAAAGGACATCAAAGATGGTGGAGATAGAGGAGTCAAGAACTCCAAAAGCAAGGTGATTTTTGCACTTACCTAATAAAGACATAATGACACTCCTACTCTAGGCTTGAAAGGATAGCTTGAGTTATATATCTGATGATTGGTATACTTCAATTTAAGCATGTTCATTTATTAATTTTTAACCTAAAATTATTTTTCTTAGTTGTTAAAAGTTCTTTTGCTTTCTAATGACAACTTATATTTTTTATTTGTTTTTTGCTTACACATGGATGTGATCCCTTGAATGAATTTTTATTTATTTGAAATGGAACAACAAATGTTAACCAATGTTTATCTATTAGTCCTAGTTATATGTAACTAATTTTCATTCAAAATGGAATCTATTCCAAACATATATGCCATGGCTCCTTACTTTGACAGGGTGCAAATATCCAAATTTCACCCTTTTAGATACTTTTTCTTTATATACTTTTTCAGACCCATTGCCAATACTAAGTATAAGTAGCAGTCAAAAATTTGTATCCATTTTTCATGATATTATGCATGGATCAGATATATCATGGACTATTCCTCAGAAAAAATTATGGGTGATTCTTCTGCAACGGACTTTGATAAGCGAGATTTCTGTTTAATATAGCACATGCATATTTGAAGTGATTTTTAGCACAATCAAATTTGATTACAATATAATGAAAATTAAAATTTGTATGTCACTAAATTATGATTCAAATGTGGGTCTAATTTAAATTTAAATTACAGTTAAATCTGATAAAAAATAGAGTTTGATTCTGATCCAAATCATTGATAAATTTGGGCTTAAGTTAAGTTTAATCCAAGTAGACTAAGTGGGCCGAATATTTAAATCAAAATTAGACACAAAATTCATCCAAAAATTGGACCAAAATAAAAAATATAATAATTTTATAAATAGGTCCTTGAATCAAAAAAATTCTTATAAAGAAGTTATTGACTGGATTTTTGTTACAAATAGACCTCAAAAATAAAATTTTACGAAAAAATCCAATAAAAATTTGAAATTACAAATTAGTCTCCGTAAAAAATTATTATTTATAAATAAACTCCTCAAAAGAAGAATAACTATAATTTAATCTTTATGAATTTTAGAATTTACAAACAAATCCCTCAGGAATTTCATATTTGCAAATAAATCATTAGAATTTTAATTTTTACAAATAAGTTCAAATTTTATTTAAAAATATCATTGAAAATTTTAAAATTTTATAAATAAATATTTTGTAAAAAACGTTTGAAATTTATAGAATTATAATTTTGTATAAATTTTCTAAAAGAATTTGTAAATACTCCTTATAAATCCAATATTAATGGCGAGTACAATTTTTAAATTATTATCATCTATATTAGATAAATTTACCCATATCCATTTATAGGCTTATTCAATTTTAAACAAACACATTCATAATTATTTAATTTAAACAAAATTTATTCAAGATAAATGAGAAAATATCAATAACATCTTAATTCGAAAATTTGAATCAACTCTCCAACTTGATCTCCTGGTTAATTATGAGAAGGAAATTTCCTTAACTTGCAAATAGAAAGATTAGAGAGGATCATCGAGAGGGGAGTAGAAGATCAAAGAGAGATCAAACAGGAACGTGGTGACGAATTCGAAGGCAAAAAACAACAAGCCAGTAAGGAAACAAAAAAAGTAAGGGTCTTTGTTTTTTTTTTACTTCCCTTCTTTTACTTCTCTCTCTGCCCTCTCATCCTGTACGAGAGCTTCTTCCCGGCCCGTCTCCAGCCTCATCGCGACCAACTCCCACGCGTCAGCCCGACCTTCTCGCGCCCTGAAGCTCCACCACCGCACCCCCTCGTCGGTCCGAGCAGCCCCGCGCATGCTCGAGTAGCCCTTGATTGACCATCTCCCTTTCTTGCTCCCGCAAGCTTCGTCGCCTGTGCCTGCACCTCATTGGAGACCCCGTCGCCTCTGCTTCCCTCCTTGCCGTTAATCGACAGCATAGCCGTCGGCCTCCCAGTGCACATGCGTCGCCACCTTGCCAAAGCCTGTTACCGCAAGTACCGAGCCACCGGCAAACCGCTCTTTCCCTGCCCGCTAGCTCCACCCGCCTCTGTCTCTGCGAGCCCCGTCGTTCTCCATCTCCGCGAGCTCCGCTGGCCCACCTCGGAGAGCTCCGCCGGGCCTCCGCCTGCTCTTCGAGCTCCGTCCGGCCCCCCACTTTTGCGAGCTCTGCCTCTGTCGCTCGCTCTGAGCTTATTGCCACATGTACTGAGCTCACCACCACTCCCGCCACGCATGCACCGTGCCTCCAAGTGCCACCGCCCGCTTCGAGCTCCCCAGTTGTCGGCTGCCAAAGCTTGTGGTCGGATTCGGCCGGGATGAACACTGGGCTGCCATGGCCCGATCGGTCAAGGACGCGCAGACGAACACGGGGAAGAAGGGAAAGGAGGTTTTCGGAACGAGGAAAGAGAAATAAAGAAAAAAAAATACAAAAAAAGAATTATCGGCAAAAAAATAAAAAAAATAGAAAATTTGGTCGCAACAGGAAAGAAAAAAAATGAGAGAAAAAATTGCTGCAAAAAAAAATTTTGGCCTCGATTTGCCTGCCCACTCCAATAGTTTAGGATTTTTTCATGGGCTTATCCGAAAATTAATTTTTTATTCAAAATCAAGTTGCAGATTTGTCTAAAAGTCGAACTGTCTAGAATTAACCTATAGACTTGTCCGAAATTTTTTTTTTAAATTAAGATCAGATTGCGAGTTTGCTGAATGTCTATTCAGATTAAGAACAGCTTGCGGGTTCATCGATCGTCTATTTAAATTAATACTAGCTTATGAGTTTATTATACATTTATTTGGATTAAGGTCAACTCACATGCTCGTCGAATATCTATCTGAATTAAGGCTAGCTTGCGATCTTACAAAACGTTTATTCAAACTAAGGTGAACTTATAAGGTAGCGTAGTTAGAACTAAGGTTAACCTACAAGCTCGCTTAACGTCTAATCAAACTAAGGTCAATTTGCGAGCTCGTTAAATGTCTATTTGGACTAAGATCTACTTGCGATCTCATTAAATATTTATTTGGACAAAGGTCAATTTGTAGCCTTGCCGAACATCTATTCAAACTAAGGTTAATCTACCCACTTATCTAAAGGTACCATGGCAGTCCGAAAGGCTCTCAAAACACATTAAACTCAAGTAAATTCAACTAGAACAAATGAATGAAACCGATTTGACTCAAATGGACTATCAAATTGACCTCAATCAACTGCATTAATAAACTAAAACTCAAATTAAGTTGGACTCAAATCTAAATTGAGTTAATCCATATCAAATCGGTTTCAATAGAGTTCAAATCGGGACAATCTGACATCAAACTAAATTCTAACTAAACTTTAATTAGGTCAAACAAAGCTCAAATCAAATTCTAATTGAGTTAAACTAAGTTTGAATCAAGTTCAAATTGAGTTAAATTAAGTTTAGACTGAATCCTAGTCGAGTCAACTTAAATTTAAACCCTAGAACCAGATCATACTTGAACTAAAAGTAAGTTAAACTTGAGCCAGAATGAGGTCATACTTGAATCAAAATTAGGTTAAAACTGAACCAAAATCAGGTCGAGCCTGAAGTAAAACCAAGTTGAACCCAAAATAACTCAAACTTGAACCCAAATTTATTCAGGTTTAAATCCAAACCTAATGAGGGTCTAACATAGATCGAAAACATATCCATTAATGAGTTAAGCTTGGATTTAATAAGAACCAATCAAGAGTCGAATTCAAGATCTATTAAGGATCTAATAAGTACCTATCAAAAGTTGGATCCAAAGTCTATTAAGGATTCAATAAGAACTCATTAATGATCAAATTCGAGATCCATTAAAGGATCTAATAAAAACCTAATCAGAGTTGGATCCAAGTTCCATTAAGGATCCATCAAGAACTCATCAAAAAATTGTATCCAAGATCCATTAATAACCCAATCAGATTGAGCTTGACCTAAATCAAATTAAATCAGATTCAAATTGAAATCGAGTTTTGAATATTGAACTAAATTAAATTATATGCAAATCAAAATCAAGTTTTGAATATCGAATTAAATTAAATTAGAATTAAACCAAATCAAGTCTAAACTTTAAATCAAACTAAACTAAATGCAAGTTTGAACTCATTCAGTCAGTTACCCAAATATTGTGTTCAAATAAAGTCAACCGATAACATGTTTAAAGTTGTTGGCCATACTTCAAAACTAAGTCAACTCAAAAGTATTGATAATGCTTAAAATTCAATCAACAACACAACTTAGAGGTTGTCAATTATCAAATCAAAATAAATTAAAGTAGGTTTAAACTTATTTAGTCAGTTAGCTAGGTGCCTTATGTTAATGAAGTCAATCGATAATATACTTAAAAGTAGTTGGCTACACTTCAAAGGCAAGTTAACCCAAAAGCATTGATAATACTTTAAATTCAATCAATAATACGCCTTAGAGGTTGTTGATTATTAAATAAAATTAGATTAAAGGTAAGCTTGAACTCGCTTAGTTAGTTAGTCAAATACCTTATTCAAACAATGTTAACTAGTAATACATATAATGTCATTGGCTACACTTTGAAGTTAGTCAATCCTAAAAATTGTTGACGATGCATTTTTTAAGTTCAACTCAAAAATATTTGCAATACTCCAAATTTAATCGATAACATACCTAATAGGTTATTGATTATCAAATCAGAAATGCTTAGCTTACCCCAAAACCGCTAACCATTTCAAACTGAATTAAAAGGAAAACTTGAACTTGCTTAGTCAATTAACCAAACGTCTTATTCAATCAAAGTTAACCAATAATATGTGTAAAACTATTAGCCACACTTCGAAGCTATCAACTCTAAAAGTCGTTGATGACACATTTTTGAAACTAGTCAACCCTAGCAGTCATTAATAACTCCATCTTCAAACTAGTCAACCTCAAAAACCATTGATGATGCATCTTTCAGATTAGTCAACTCTACAAGCTATTAACGATGCAGTTTTCAAACTAAGCCAATACATGCTCAGAAACCGTTGGTGACGCTCCAAATCTAATCGATAACACACCTAAACGATCATCAATTATCAAATTAGAAATAATTAGTATAAAACTAAGACCGCTAATTGTTCTCTTAAATCAAATATTAAAAGAAGTCAAATGATAACAAATAGAAAGCCATCAATAATACTTTAAACCCTAATAGGGTCAACTGACACAAGTCAAGACAGTCAGCCTCATCGATCAGCATGTTATTAACATCCGCTAATGATCAACTCAAGATCTATTCAAGTCAAATTTCACTTGATTCAGTGTATGAAGATGGGGCAACAACAAATATTGAGCTTTTCCTTTTTTTTTTTCTTATTTCATATCATTTATGTATTCAAAGTCATTAAAATATAACATGTGGGTATGTCCTTACTTAAGGTATGTGTTTTTTTTCAAATTAATTAAATGATATTTTCTTTTTTTTATATCTCTATTTTATTAACTAGGTTTTTTGATTTAGGAGGTTTCTGATAATTATCAGGATAATTAATAATAGAAATTTGTACTTGTTGAAAGTCATATTCTCGCAATACCTGATTATACATTCATACTACCTATATTTTTAATTTATTATTTTGAGATTATTTTTGGAAGTCTTCACTATCCTAGATAGTTAGTTTCGGCTCCACAATACAATGTAAGGAACATGCCCCATACTATTTTTAGTCTAGACCATGGGCACTATAGTTGGTTAAGTGCTTATGAATATAATAGCTACTATCAACATTTTGTACACTATTGAACCTGAAGGCTTTCAATATTCATAAAGATCAAATGATGAAATCAAATATTAACATCATATTATATAATAACTTAAGAGAAAATACAGAGAAAAGATTTGTCTATTCGTAATTTCCTGCCCATGACCATTTAGGCAGTGTTCCACCTTACCAACATTCTTTCTAACTACAACTTGATACTCAGACAAAAGTGACTCAAAAATATAATAGTTTCATTCATTTGATACTAATATTTAGAGTTTTCTTACAATAATATAGTTGTCAAGGTCCTAATATGAATAACTAACTTTCTCAAAATTATCTTTTTTTAAATATGTTATATTATTACTATTTGTATTGTTAAAAGAATTAAAAAACTTGTTGTAATTTTAAAAAAGACATATGAAACATTGAATACAAATCTACAATATTAGATTACCTTATATATAAAGTAAATTATCAATGTCAATATATAGTTTAACAATACCCATTTTGCTTGATAGAAATCCGAGCCATGTAAATTCACCCGAAAATGTCTAATTTTCACAAAGTAACCACGCCTCCAAATTTGGTTTGTGTTAAGTCCGATTTGGTCGTCAACTAAGGGCCATTTAGTTTCAGATTAAGGTCAATATCAAGATTAAAAAAAAGATTAAAGTGTAAAAAGATATTGCGATCAAGAAAATCGTGTTTGGTTACTGATCTGACTAGCGAATGGTTCATTTTTTTTTTTTGACTATTTTACTCTCAGCTTCTGCTTTAAATATGTCTCCGTTTTCGCCATCGACTCCGTCCTCTCTGACGAGGTACTGCGTGCCGGGCGAGCTCGCGTGGGCAGCTCGGGTGGCGAGCTCACGCGGGGAGCTGACCGAGCGAGCTTGCACGGGGAGCTGGTCGGGCGAGCTTGCGCGGAGAGCTCGCACCGGCCTCTGGCGTCCGAGGGTATTTTAGTTATTTCCCATTTATAATTTAATTAAATTAGATAATATTAGTCTGGTTAAATTTTTAGTATTTAAATGGTAGACCGATCAATCTGAAATGATCCTGAGCTTCATCCGGAAACAAACCCCCTAAGTTGTTGGCAAACATCTATGATCATTTTTCTTGTCAGCCAATCCTCAACATCGACGCGCAATCGGACGGCCCGCAAATCTCCATTCGAAGTTGCCGTCTCGATACATTGACAAATCCGCCATCTAATCCCTCCACCATCTCTCCCGCCAGATCCGACCATTTCCTGTTCCCACGTTTCAACAGTCCATTCGGTAATATCAATGGGCTGGCTGAAGACCCACTTTCCTGCGCAAGTCCACGCACCAGATCCCCACCAAGTTCCATTCCCCCAACTCGTCGCGCTATTTGTTAAAGCCCAAATACAAATAGGTCTTTATTTCATGCTTTCCCATTTGTCGGAGAAAGCCGTAAACCCCAAATCGATGGCTCTCCCCGAGCGCCGCCAGGCCGTCGTCCCCTCCTTCCTCTACTCCCCTTCGATCAGAACTCTCGGCCTCCTCCACGGCCAGAACCCTAGCTCCGGCGTCTCCTCTCCGGCGAATGGGTCGCCTGTGCCGGCTGTCTTCGCTGGCGCTCCCAGCGAGCCGCCGTTCGGGAAGATCGATCTTCACTCGCCCAAGTACTACGCCGCCTGCACCTTCGGTGGGATTCTGAGCTGCGGGCTCACGCACATGGCCGTCACGCCGCTCGATCTAGTCAAGTGCAACATGCAGGTGGACATCGCTTGGTTTGTTTGTAGATTTGTGGCGATTTGGAACTTTTCTTCTTGTGTTTTTGAAGCTTTTTGGATTTTTAATATGGATGAGCCTGATCTCTTTGTTGAACGATTTTTTTTTGCTGATTTGGAATTGGAAATGAAGTGTTTTATGATTTTGTTTGAATTCTAGATTTAGATTCGCGTGGTTTCATTATAGATCTGCATAAAATTGAGATTTCAGCTATGTTTCTAGGAATTTGATTCCTATGATTTAATTTGGGTGGAGCATACCTTGAAATTTTGGGGATCTAATTTGATCTAGCTTGTGCCATAATGTCTATTTCGTTCGTTGTTTTTTTCAAGATTTTTCGGTGATTGTCTCGCGATCTGAAACCTATATAAACTGGATCGCAGCTTTACTATCCTTGGAATCCCTTTTGCATTTCAAGATTTTCCGGTGATTGTCTCTCGATCTGAAACCTATAGAAACTGGATCGCAGCTTTACTGTACTTAGAATTCCTTTTGTATTTGAAGGCTGAAACGGGACGAGCCAATACTCAGAAGGTTAAAGAACTTTTGATGGATCTGTGGACAAAATTGAGTGTATTTCAATTACTCTGTTCTGGTTGCTGTTTTCTTTTGTTTCTTATTCAACGAATGATTGCATTTGACCATTGTTGCAATACAACTTTAAATTATTTTGTTTGTTCTTCCCCCATATATGTCAATTTCAAAACAAAGGGATCAGCGGTTAGCCATAACATCTGTTCTATCATAGAATGTCTCTAGGGTTGGAGTTAGGTGAAATAGACGTATATCATGGTGTCCAATGGCTGGAGTTATATTTCTTCAAGTATTTCTGGTGGTGCCTGTTTTTCATCTTGCATAAAATGTAAAAATGCATGGATTGCCTTTAACTCTGAGAAGGATATCAATCTTTGTTTCTTTGATGATTAGCTTTCTTACGATTACATTTGAAACCCACACCCCCCAACACCACCGCCACCCCCGCCCCCTCTCTCTCTCTCTTCAGATTTGTTTTTGTTAGGCTTCAAACTTAATTTTCTCCAGTTCCACATCTGTATTGCTTTTTAATTGGATATGGTTTTGCTGGTGAATGACAGATTGATCCAAGCAAGTATAAGAGCATCTCTTCAGGATTTGGTGTCCTGCTAAAAGAGCAAGGGATCAGGGGTTTCTTCAGGGGCTGGGTTCCGACCCTGCTTGGCTACAGTGCCCAGGGTGCCTGCAAGTTTGGATTCTACGAGTTCTTCAAGAAGTACTACTCAGACATTGCAGGGCCAGAGTATGCTGCCAAGTACAAGACATTGATCTACCTTGCTGGGTCTGCTTCCGCTGAAGTGATTGCTGATGTGGCACTTTGCCCCTTTGAGGCTGTGAAGGTCCGTGTCCAAACACAGCCTGGTTTCGCTAGAGGCTTGAGTGATGGGTTGCCTAAGTTTGTCAAGTCAGAAGGTGCTTTGGGGTATGAGTATTTCCCACAATTGCTTTTTATTTTATATATATATATATATATATATATATATATATATATATATATATAATATTTCTTTTTCTATTTTCATTGTATGGACTTCGGTGATAAATTTAAGTTCACATGCTTTTTGTTTTTGCAGATTGTACAAGGGTCTTGTTCCTCTTTGGGGCCGGCAGATTCCTTGTAGGTCACTATTCTTTGTTTCCTAATTTACATTCTATAGATTCATAATAAATATAAGTTTCATAAATATAAGATTCTTGGCATGGTGACTTATGGGGTGAAGCAAATTATTTGACTTTTGATTCACACTTCCACTGCTTCTGCCATCCTTACTTGACATATTATATTTTGCACATTGATAAGCTTGAAATCTGCTTGTGGTTTTCAAGTTTGTACATGTGCATATAGTAAATTGTCCTCTCTGCTTGAGTCTTCTCCACTGACTTTTTGGGGTTGGACTCCAATGAAGTGGTCTACAATGCTAATATGCCAATGTGACAACTCTTGCATGAGTGATTGCTCATGCTAGTCCAGTGTCTATGGTCAATGATTTTTTTTGTCTTCTGATTGTTAATATGCAGATCATAGTGGCTATTGATTTTTAATCTCAGATGATTTTAGCAAGAAATGCATAACTTTGATTTTACTTGCCTGTTGTTCACATTGGCAGCTTGATTATGCATGACATTGATCATTTGAGGGTATGATGGTAACAAACTTCTTATGGTTGTTTGATATGGCCATGGTTGAGACAGACAAGGATATCTCGCTGAAAATCGCAATGCTAAATTTCTTGACATGGTGACAGTGGATGAAACAAGTTATTCATTTATCTTTGCATTCTCTCATTTCTACTGCATATGTTCTTCTTATTTAATGAATGTGTCTTGCACATTGATGAGCTTGAAAATTGCATGTAGTTTTCAAGTTTTTATATGTGCATATAGTAAACTGTCCTCTCTGCTTGAGTCATCTCCAAGTATATTTTGGAGTTGCACTCCAATGAAGTGGCCTACAATAGCCATGTACCAGTGTTACTAGCTTTTACATGCATAATAATTGTAGTGCATGCAGCCAATGATTTATTTTCTTTTGATTTTTAAATGCAGAGCATACTATAATGTCTATCGATATTTATCTCTTGTTACATCTGATGGTTTTTATAAGATTTTGAAAAAGCACAGAGTCCATGGGTGGTTAGTAGACTGCATAGTGCCTAGTTGGTTTTGGTAAAAAGTGTTTGTAAATTGAGGTGTTTTCTTTATGACTAACTTCTGTTTATTTCTAAGATTTTTCTTAGTTTGGACATTAATTTTTATTTTTCCTGCTTACTGAATTCCTTTTAAGAGTTTGTTGTGAAATGTTTGCTTTTACGTTGAAAAAATCCTCCTTCCAGATTTAATGTAATGGAGATTTCTGGTTTAACTTTCTTGTGGAATCTTTTAAAATCACTTCCTGTTCATGTAACTGACCATTCCATGGCATGTTGACATTCTGTAGAATGGCTTTTTTTATCAGAAGAAAAACATGACATTGGCATTCTATAGACCCTACTGGTTAAGATGGGTATGGATGTTTTGCATCATGTGGAGTGGAAGTTTGGCTACAGAATGTGTATCATTCTGTTTATCTTGGTCTGCTGTAGAGCAACATGAAGTACAGTGGTTGGTTGAAAACTAGTGGTTAGCATAGAAAAATCACTCAATTATTTCCTGATGATGCCTGCTGTTGTTTATTTTGTGTGTTGTTTTCATCTGTAATCCTTCGTGTTTGTGCGGATTGTTAATTTTTGTTAGCAATCTGTCTAACCAATTAATTCTGCAGACACGATGATGAAATTCGCCTCATTTGAGACTATTGTGGAGATGTTGTACAAATATGCCATTCCCACACCGAAGGATCAATGCAGCAAGCCTCTCCAACTTGGTGTGAGCTTTGCAGGTGGTTATGTTGCTGGAGTCTTCTGTGCAGTTGTTTCCCACCCTGCTGATAACCTTGTCTCTTTCCTCAACAATGCCAAGGGCGCCACTGTTGGTGATGTAAGTATCCTTCCACTTTTTGAACTAGCTATTATGAATGTTCAATTTTTTTCTGTTTAAAATGGGAGTTAAATGTATCTTATACTTTTTGGTGCAGGCTGTCAAGAAGCTTGGATTGTGGGGGCTATTCACCCGTGGTCTTCCGCTCCGCATTGTCATGATTGGCACCCTAACTGGAGCACAATGGGGAATCTATGATGCTTTCAAAGTCTTTGTTGGATTGTATGTACCTGAACTGATTATCTTAGTAACAGATACTTTCCGGTTTTTGACAATTCATAAATAACTCACAAATAATTTTTTTTACTGAATAGTTTGATTGAACTATTGAAGTACTTTTCAGAACAGTTCATTGGTGAATAGTTCACAAAATTAATGAATTTTACGTCTTTAATCCACAAACTGTGAACTTGAAGCAATAGGGCTATCAACAGTTGGGCTGGGCATGCCTGAAAGCCCAACCTCACCTGTGCAGCAGATTGTTCATGTTTGATATAAACAGTTTTTTTTTTGTGACAAATAAACATAAAAAATAACAAATTTGTTATTGTTTTTATTTTAATATTTATGTATTTCTTGGCTAATTTTGATTTAGTTTCAAATTTGCCAGATATTTTTGAAATTTTTAATTTTTTTACCCTGCTGGACTATAATGAATAAAAAATGTTAGTGTCATGTGTAGAATTCCACCGTAGTTGTCTAATCATAAAAAATCTCTTGGAAAACAAATTCTTATCGTAGAATTCCACCGTAGAATTCCTGCACTGATTTTTTTTGTTCTCCTGTTTGATTCTAGCCTTCTACCTTGCCAAAAAAATATACAATGTTTCTGATGGTCCTGGTCTCAAAAATATTGGTAAATTAGAAAAATAAAAGCTTCTCACTTGTTCTTGTCATGCTGTGCAATCTAATCCTTTCACATTTTCAACTTTCAGGCCAACTACTGGGGGAGTCACCCCAGCCCCCTCTGCAGCAGCTGCTGCAGCTGAGCTTGCCAAGATGTAAAAGGTTGGCTTGCTTGCTTGATGGTTTTGTTCGAACTTAATAACACATTTTTCGACATTGATTTACTCCTTTGTATGGACTGTATACTATTACTATTGAAGCTTATTTCCTGTTGTATTTTCGGAGGGGTGGTTTTGATCTCATCAGCCCCTCAGGCAAGAGAAGGCATTAATTAATTAGCTATCGAGGAGGCTTTTTGGAATGATAGTAATGAAAAAGGTTTAGGAAATAAAATGATTCTTGTGCGGCATGAGGAACCTTCTTGTTGTACTGGTTTCAGACTTATGTTTCATTGCTATGATAGAATTGTCTTTCATGCTGTTCTGGTCACATGGTGAGCTCATGGTGTTTTTTCTTTGTCCTTTGGAGCTCTTTTATTTGTTTTCAGTGATGTTTGGGGATATTATGAAATTCCCTTGATGTCAAAATTGGGTGTTTGATTATGTAGATTTTATTTTAGTCTTGTGAATTCTGAAATCTCTGAGATTGGAAGTTTTGACCTGCATTCTGCTTGAATGTGTCCAAAACCCTGATTTATCTATAGTTGCAGAACACATGATTTTGATATCCCTAGGATTTAGAACACCAGAGGCACACTTAATGAAAAACAGGTGGCTGTAATTGAATTATTGAACTGTTTTTTTTTATATGTTGCTTTGGACATGAAACAGGAGTGGAATGGTTTTTGTTTATGTGCTAAATATATATATTTTGGACTGTAGGTTAAATTGTATCCTTAGGGTCTAAATGAAACTCAAATATTGAAGAGTATTTGTCGGACACGATAGACTTCCCGTGGATGAGCCATTTACAGATGCTTAAAGAATATGCCCCTAAACAAAGAGAGCCTTGTGTTTGGGAAACCAAATTCAGCTGCTTTAGTGTAACGAATTCCAATGATCCTGATTGGTTGTTAGGGTCTTTGGGGCCAACAATGGCACGGTGGATTCATAGGGAGGTCACTTGGATGTGAAACTGAATCCCTAGCTAATCTTCCCTTCCACGTTCATACGGTTAGCCTTTTTCCGGTTGGATTCAACTGAAGACTACCCTTTTTATCAGAGATGGATGCCATGACTTAGTCAATCCATGGTGAGTCGTAGCCCATAAGTTAATATGCATCTAATCTAAAGTATAAAATTAATATCCTCCAGCCCAATAGTTTTGTATATGTTAGTCCAGAACAAGCTCGAGGCCCCAAGCCGACCCAAGTGTGACTTAACCCACGGGAATTTCGCTTCGAGTGTGAATCCGTTCCCATTTACTTGATGCTTAATGACTAGACTAACTGATCGCATTCATTCGTCTCTTTCCAACTTATGGGAGCTTAACATGTTACTAAACATTAGTTAAAATTTGCATGTAAAACCCACTAAAACCATTCTTTTGGTATGAAAAAAACGTGAAACAGGAAGTGTTAGATAAAAGCTTCTGGGTGGACATTTAGGTATTCCATCTAGATTGAAGTGGATTTCTTAAATGCCTACTTGTTGATGGAACTCGATTGACTATCACTTCAATCCAAAGGCTCTTTAAGAGTTGGATATTTTAGATTGGTTTATGCCATGATCTGTAAAATATGAAATTGTAAAAGGACTATAAGGAACTTTCTAGTAATTGTCTGTTTGACACTTAAGTCAAGGGCCTCCTTGCATAAAAAAAGAATTAGTTTTTTAATAGAGAAATGTGCATTAATCTTTACCTTTGTTGGTTGCTCTAATACCTAACATCTAGTTTGTTGAGTTCTATAATCTCGGTTGTGATCCCCTTGGAGATTTTTGTTATGAACTTTGCCTTAGTTTTTTCGCTCTTTATGTGAAAACTATCTTAGAAGCACCATTGTGAATCATAAATTGGTTATTATTAAAGTTGTTTTCAAAATTAAGGCACAAAGCATGATGATCATTTACTTTCTTAAATCAAACGATCAATGCTAGTGGCATTATGATAACAACAAAGAGTGAAATTTTGAACCATTTGTATGCCTCCTCAAAGCTGCATATAGTAACTCCATGATCTCCTCAATTCTTTTTTGGTACAAGCATAAGCAACACGTTTAATTAGGCACCGCTTGATTCCGGATCAAGGTCAAGGTCAAGGTCAAAAAGAGGACTGAAGTGTAAAAGATAATATAGTCAAAATTTTAGTATTTGGTTACTAATCTGATTAGAGAATGGTTTAAATTTTTTCTGGACCATTTTACCCTCAACTTTTGCTTTAAATTGGTCTTTCTCCGGTTCAAAAGGCTAGGGTTTGAGCCCCACTCTCCCGGTCCTCGCCGTCGACTCCTTCGTCTTCGACGAGCTACGCCGCGACCCCTTCGTCTCCGACGACTCCTTCCTCTTCCTGCAGCAGCGTTAAACTTTTTCCCCGATTCGCGGACACTTTCCTCGTCTTCCTACTCTCAATCTCTGCTGCTCTCTCTTGAATTAAGGGCGTTGATGGCGAGGTTAACCATTCCTGTCAGCCATCAATTCCCCTCCTCCATCAGTCTTCCATCGCCGTTCATGGCCTGATCCGACCATGGACCCGAAGATCAAAGAGAGGCTTCGGCCGTGGCTTGGGGGGTGGAAGAGAGAAGAAAAGTGGGCTCTCCCCTATGCATACAGGCTGCTGCTTCTCCGACTTCACTGCAACCGATCGCCTCCTGCGCACTGCCACTCTTGCATGCGAGCCCACGTCTCACCAGAGCTATAAACTATGCCGATCCACGTCAACAAGCCTTCGGTCGCATATGTCACCAAGCCACATGGCCGCACTATGTTGGGGCAGCCTCACCGCCGTCCTTGCTCACTGATGGGTTCAGCAATCCCTTGCTGCGTCCCATGCCTCACCGAGGGCATTTTAGTCATTTTCAAATTAAAATTTAATTAAATTATATAATGTTAGTCTGGTTAAAATTTTGATATTTGGATGATAGACCGGTCAGTTCAGGATGATCCTGATCTTAATCTAGAAACAAACGGTGCCTTAATGTCTAACATTTATTTTTCGTGACCTTTAATATATTCAACCTTACATTGAGAAAGCCTGAAGGTAACAAAAATAATATGCATATGGACTTTTCAAAAATATGCTCTTGACAAAATTAATTAAGCCTTTTAAACAATTATTGATGAATGTAATAATATTCTCATATTGTTTGGGACCTGAGTATAAATGTTCTCATAAATTTTGCAAGAACCATGCCTAATTTGTGCTAATTTTATTGTCCATAATTACAAATGCTATGTGAAAGAATCTTATACAAATAAAACATGTTAAGAATCACACAATCAAGAGCAATGAATAATTTAGCAAAATTTCATTGTGATGATCAGCTTCATTTGCATCTTTTCCTGTAGCATTGAAAAGAATTTCACCATATTTGTGTAATAATATTATGCCATCAAAGAAAATCAATGATTGACAATCATATTTAAAACCTTAGATAGATGCCATAAAAGAAAAGAAAGCCTTTTTTGAATCTATCCTTGTTTTTCTTAATGACCACCAAGATTCTTGGATTAATTTAGTTCCTCATGCCTCTGTACCACAAAAAAATATTGTAAGGTGCCATGTTTTTACCATGCAACTCCATTCATATGGTCTCTCTACCCTTCTAGGCTTTCTTGTACTTTTTGTTTATATTATAGTTATCCAAAACATCATTTTGTAATTCAACTACTTGATATAATATTTGTCTCTTTGATTTCAATCGAACAATATTGCTCAACCACTTCTTTGATGCATTAGAATAATTGGCTCTGGCAAATATCACACCACATAAATGCTCAAGGTTAATTTTTTAGCTTTGAAAGTAAGAAGGGAAGCAATCTTTGACGAGTTGATTGTATATTTGTAACTTGGATTCTTATATCTAACAATCACACATAACTTCATGTTCTTTATAAATATGTAGTTGAAGTTCTTTTTTATGTTATAATTCTAAGGCTCCTGTCGGAAATGATTTACATCATCAAAATATTGACCTACACTTATTATTGCATTGTCCCAGTCTAAAAATGTTTTAGGTCTAGTTTGCACATAGGTTGAATAACTATTTAACAATATTTCTTTAGGAGGAGTTTCGATTAAATCTCTTTTATTTCAAAACAAAGAGTAGTAAGTAAAATGACTATAAAGTAATATAAATGTAATAAAGACATCAATAGGCTAGGTCATGCACTAGAATATATATTATATATATTATATATATATATATATGAACTTATAAAATAAATAAGCACTGAATTATACTAAATGAATACTATTTCAATAATATATGAAATAAGTGTATTAATATGTAAAATGAATACTCTTGTAGTAACATATGAATTATAAATACCTTGAAAAATGAATGTTGTTGCATTGTTAGATGAATATATGGTGCTTACAAAATGAATATTTTTACAGATGGATAAATGCATATGAACAAATTCATAATCAGAATATAAGCTAATAAAATAAGTACATTAAATAGTTAACAACAAATACTTTTGATCTTAATATATGATACTATTAAACAAATCATGCAAATGATATCATGTTTCTATTTAAAAAATAAATTATTTAGGATTTTTTTCCTTTAAAATGATGCCAAATTATTTGACAAATGAATACCTAATAGTTGGGAGATTAATATGTAATATTAAAAAACACATACAAAAATCACTTGATTACATAATGAATACGTACTAGTATAAGTGAATACCTAGTAGTTAGAAAATGAATACATATTCTTAAAAATACACATAAACTACTTACAAAATAAATATCAGTTAATTACAAAATGAGCACATATCATATAAATTTTGAATGATCTCACAAACACAATTGAATGTTTGTTCATACATAAATCTACCACAACCCATACAAATAAAAACATATATTATTTTGCAAAGTTTCAAGGTATAGCTCAATGAATATAAGAAAGAGATGACTCATTCTTTACATTTAAAATATCTATAACACATAATACATGCAACAAAAAACTATAAAATCGAATAACACATAATACATGAAAAAAGAGGCTTACATGAATATCAAAAATTACTTTATGGGAACCTACTGTGATCCATTGTCCACCTAGCCATTGCACACATTAACCATGATCTTCACAACCCGCTTCGAGCTCATGCAATAGATGTGCGACATTGTGTACACTTTTTTATTAGAATCAATAACAAGTGTCTTGGGATCATTAAGGACGAAAAACCTTAGTCACACCTCATTGAACATAAGAAATTGCTTTTCACATTTTTTTTGAAGAACATAATTCATTGTTGAAACAACAGAGATGGGTAATATGTATCTTTTGCTCTTGTATTGTGCGATCATGAACAAGTTCTCAACGGAGGTTATCATAGAGTGAATATGAGGTCAAATTGACAAACTCAGTTTAAAATATCTCAGATCACAAAAAAAATGCACGAAAAGGCGATTAGAGGGAGATAGAGGGTGAAGAGGGTGATTTTATCTCACATAATGTAAAAGCAGTACCTCGCGAGTAGCGAGAGCAATGACGGATCTATTCCTATAGCAAATCTGTCTCAACATATCTCTCTTGAAGAAAGGACAAAATGCAAGTAGATTTATTTCAATGAGCAATCATATCTTTTTTCATGAGAGACCCCCTTGATAGATCTCTTCTGGAGAAGTGGGATATGGAGGTCTACGAAAGAAACACACAAAATAGATCCCCAAATTTTACTAAAAGAAAAGGGACAACTTGTTCTAGAAAATTTTTTTGGCTGACCTAGAGAAGCCCATGTGCCATTAGGGGGTAAAAGAAAACTAAAATTCATGTTGGGCTAAACTTGATGAAAAAACAATTGTGAGGGGGAAAACATGATTTTTATAAAAAAAATTTAGTAAAAATTCCCAATAGCCCCTAAAATTTTTTTAGATTTTTAAAACCCCCCTCCAAATTTAAACATTTTCATTTAGCCTATTGACATGAGTCAAGTATTTGGGCTGCTTTTTCATGCTATTTTACTATAATAGTACTATAGTAGTTAATTATTTTCACTACTTTTTGAAGTCATATGAGTAAAACTAATATCATGTGATCAAAATAAAGTATATGTAACTAGAATTAAATATTATAACCAAAACTAATTATATATAACTAGTAGAAATATATATATATTTTATCATAATATTTAATTTTTAGGTATATATTACTGATACAATTCTATTACAACAGCTTAAGTATTAGATTACTACTATAGTATTGGTATAGCACTTGACCCGTGTGTGTGGGCCCCAACGTGTCAGTTTTACATTAATGGTGGCAAATGTAGGGGATTATTAAAAGTTTCAAAAATTAGAAGGGATTTTCAGAAATTTAAAAATTTATGTGGAGAGTATTGAGAATTTTGCTTAAAAATTAATAGGCATTTGATTGTAAAATAAATTAAGAAAGGGATGAGAACCTTTTGATCTCTTCCTAGGTCTGAAACCAAATAACCCCAAATGACTAGTGATATGTCAAAAGTTAAGCATGAGCAATGATGTTTGATTTACTTGAAGGGATGATTCATTCAAAACTAATGATCAATAGGGTTGTCAACAGATCTAAGAGTCTGTTGGACTCACAGGCTAAGTCTATTGAAAACCCATTTAGAGTCCATTCAAAATACCCAATGTGCCTTAATGAAATAACTCAATGGATTTTTAAAATATTTAAAAAGCTTATTGGAGGTTCGTTGAGAGCCCATT
This sequence comes from Trichopus zeylanicus subsp. travancoricus, assembly GCA_005019695.1. Lineage (NCBI taxonomy): Eukaryota > Viridiplantae > Streptophyta > Magnoliopsida > Dioscoreales > Dioscoreaceae > Trichopus > Trichopus zeylanicus. Next base: position 344,360 of record RXID01022410.1, read on the forward strand.
TAAGATTTCTAAATGAAAAGCTATTTTGTTTGTCACATTACACAATCTACTTGTGAAGAAATTCAGGACTACAAATTATTGTAATGTCAATATTTGTCAATCACTATTAGCTTTGTTTACCCATAGATTTGACTCTAAATTTGAATAATTGGCTTCGCCAATGTTGTCAGTGAATTGATTAATGAAATTTCTATGTAAACTAATAATGAGTTAGGTAGTTTTTTTTATTACTATTAGAATTTACGTAGGATTGTCAATGGGTTTAGACAAACCATGCCCAAAATTTTTAGATTTGAGTCTAGGATTTTCAGGATTTGGGTCGAGCTTGGGTGCAAATTTTAACAAAATTGAAGAAACCTGATCTGAAGTTTGAATTTGGCCCAAAAAAATTAGTATGTAATTTCAAGTTCATGTTTGAAGATTGAATTTCAAACTTGGACTTAGCAAGAACTAAGTTCGATCTGGCTTGATTACACCCTACATTTAGGATTAGGATTATCAATAGGCTTGGATAACTTGAAAACCTGGCCTAATTCGACCCCAAATTTTTAGTTTAGGCTTAGATTTTCAGGCTTTGAGTTATGCTCAAGACTAAAATTTTGTAAAAAAAATTCAATTGGTCCGATTCAAAGCTCGAGTTTGGCCCAAAAAACAAATATACTATCTTAATTTAAGTTGGATTCAAGTTAGAGTATTGTGCTTTACACTGGACTTGATAGGACCCGAGTTCGCTCTAATTATAAGGTGGATGCATCTGCTAATTTATTTTTTGGCTCTATATTAGCATCTCATTAGAAACAATAAATACAGATGAATTAAATTAAACATGAATTGTCAAAAAAATGATGATTAATATATGTATTTGTCTAGAGTTGAGATGATAATTTATAATTTTATATATAAATATCTAGACATTGATGAACAGAGATCAAATCTAATATGAATTTAAGGTGCTGAATCTTTAAATGAATTTAATAAAGCATTAGTGGGCATTAAGGGGCTTTTAGTCCGCCTCAACTCCGTGCGGGCCCAATTTGGAGCTGCCCAATTCCGTGCGGACTGGACCCTTTGACAATGGATCAGGAGTCAAGAGAGGCAATACTCTCTGACCTCGAATACGTTGTCTTGTCCTTTTGTTCCACTACTCCCATTTTGGTGTGTGTTTGTCATCATTTGGGACATGACATATTGAAATGATAGATAATTGTAATATCGCCATCCGAGTTAAGCCATCATAACCGCTGGCTTGAAAGTCTAATTATTACTGTAAAAGTCATTAATAAATATCTTCTAACTGATATGTAAATTACTTTCCCAAACTAATATTTTAATTCGATAATTTTAAACTGTTAATTATAGATGTTGCGATTTTAACCAAAAAGTGATTTTTCTAAATGATAAACAGGATTCTTTTTTATAATTTTTTAAATAAAATTGGCAATTTCTCTTTTATTCATAAAAATTCCTATTTTTTAATAATAATAATAATAATAATTATTATTATTATTGTTATTTAAGGTGCGAGATGTTTTGTGCAAATGCAATTCTTGCGTGACTTGGATTGCATGGGAAAATGGAGTCCTGCATGCATATCTTTTGGTGCTTGTGAGGAATGAACTGCAGGGCTATGCAAATCAGACTTTGTAGCCAGTAATAATCTCTTAAGTCATGTCACATCACAAGTCATTCAGGAAGATTTATACATATACTGCTGTTTATGGTTTTTTGTCTCTGCTCTCCTTGTCTCACTGACTTCTCATTAGATGCTCACTTTGAAAGAGGTGATATTCCAGAGCCACTTTTCTGAAAAAATAAATAAATAAATAAATATATTTGGGTTTATAATCCCACAATCTAGTTTATTTTTGAATTTAAATAAGACAAATATAGAGTTTATAGGAAATTTTATTTACTTCTGAAAATCCTATTTAAATGTTTCGACTCGTTTCATGTCATAAATTGGTTTATTGATGAACCAAAAAGATTTGAAGAAAATAACTTTTCGTTTTAGACTCTTCACACTGAATCTCAATTATAAGATATGGCCTAAGTCACATATTTCGAAGACAAAAGACACTTTAGCTATAAATAATCTATTAGAATCTCATTGGATTGTGATAATTACATGGTGTTCATGACTGGCGATTAAGATGAGTAGTAAGACATCATGGGGGATTGTAACTGCATCGATTTGTCATATTGATAAATTTGTATGTGATTAAGATTGGCAGCAGAAATTTAAACAATGTTGGATGGGTACAGAGCAAGGTGGTGGTTAGCTGTTGATGATCATCTTGCTAACCCTTTTTTTTTTTAGTTAACATCTTGCTAATCACAATCCAAAGGAACCCTAAATCTTCTCGAAGATTTCAGGGAGTTATTTGTATTAATTAATTTTGTAGATTGCCCTTTTTTCGAGCGGAGACAGATTGGAGGAATGGTACTATAGTTTTTGGGTGACAGGACTCTACAGTGTTTGCATCACGTTGCAGGCAAGGAATTGTTTGTTTTCCAGTACAGAAAGTGAACTGGATTGGATGGAACTTGGAAGCCCAAATGTCTGTTCGGATCTTTCATTTTTTTCCCGTTGGTCAGATTTATGCCCAAAGGATCCCCTTCTTTTTTTACCAACACAGATTTAATCCCATAGTACTATTTTTTGGGTGAACTTGGGCTTCAGATTATATCTATTTATTTTCTGCTACAATTTTAGGTCTAAATATCACCTAAAATCCAAAACACCATTTGATTTGGAATTAAGATTAGGTTTCGAATCAAGACTAATAAATCACTTTTATAAATTAATATTTTTTTTTATCACAATTAACGCTTCAATAATTTAAAATTCAAAAAATATTTAATTTTTTATAATAATTTAATTTAATAATAATGTAAATTAAATAATATTAATTTTATAAAAAAAATAATTCTGAAAAATTCTGATGATCTCAAACCGGGCCCAAATGCCTAGATTTGAACTCAAAGTTTTTGGGCAGGGTTGGGCCGGGCTTTTGCGCTATGCGAGCCCATTGACGGCCCTAATTCCTAATGGCTATCTGAGTTAGGGTTTCCCTACTTCCTAATTTTTACACATTTTTTGGCAGTGTATTAAGGCTGAGTTACGAGTGATCTCATATCCATGGTGTTCAGTCACACAATCTCACAAGCAGACAATTTATTTTCTCTTCCTTGCATATATGTATGGCTAGCTTCCTAAACAATTCTGGTGTCATGAGCTTATATGAAAAGTTTGATCGAAATTGCTATTTATAAATTTTTGTATTTAATTGTCTTATCTATGAACTCGTGATTTACACCTTTTTTTAAGTCCAATAACTTTCGAACAACACATTTTATATGCTCATTCTTCTAGCAATTTAATCCCAACTAACTCTCAAATATTATTGAATCAAACTTAAATAAAACATTTTTATCTCAAAAATATTAAATAACATTTTTATAAGCCAATAACTTGATCCAAAAGCACCAACCCCTCTCTCTCTCTCTCTCTCTCTCTCTCTCTCTCTCTCTCTCTCTCTTCATATACAACATTTTTTCCCAAAACATTGAACTCTTCTAGTCAACCATTTTCCCCATCTCGTTCCTTGTTTCTTCTCTTCTCTTTCCCAAGAAGCTCTTCCGTTGCTTCTTCTGCAATGGAATATATCAAAAGGAGGAGGAAAGCATGACATCATGGTCCCAGCCCGCAACCTTCTCCGGCGGCACATCGACAGTTATGGCAGCTTCTCCAGCGACTTCCCGAGACCGGCCCTAATGGCTGACGCTCGGCAAGGTGAAGAAGGGAAACGAGAAGCAGACACTAGCTGTAGAGAACATGAAGAACGACAACAACAAGGAGGTGATAGAGAAGGAAGTTGGCTTCAACTAGGCATCGGCAACACCACTGCTGGTGCCGCTTCTCGGCCCCCCGGAGTCCCCGTGGAGCTCGAGTTTTTCTCCGTTCGACGGCCCAATTCCCCCAGGATTGTTAGCTCTCCCCGGCGGCCAGAGGCTGGAGTTTGGTTCTTGCTGCAAGCGAATCGAAGCGAGTGAGTGGTAATTGTAATAATCGCAAATAGTCCGACTACAACACCCTGTGCAAATTCTGCTTATCATGATGATCACATTGTTCTAGTCCTTTGCGTATGTGTCATTTTGAGGCTTTTACGGTATTGGAATGCAGAGGAAGGGAGCCATTTCTACCACAGATACCAAAGAGCTACTTGAGGATCAAGTACTTTCTTTCTTTGCTTTAATTTCTGCCCTTGTTTTTTGGGTATTTGAGAATCATTTTCTGACACATGATTGTTGCATTTCAGAGATGGGAGCATGACGGTGCGGGTGGTGATGAAATATTTGGCTAGAAAACTTGGACTAGTGCATGAATCTGAGGTACTTAATTCTTGACCTAAATGCATTTTCTTCTCATGATTTCCTAATGCGTAGTTTGGAAATTGCATCAAGGTTTTTCCTTCTTTTTTTATTTTTATTTTTTTTATTTTAGCTTTTAGGACATGATTGCACACATTTGAAGAATAGCATCATTGCCGTATGAGTGCATGTGTGGTTCTTTGGGTTGTTGGAATCATGAAAAGAACTTGAGAGCTAAAAGGGCCATTGTGTTGGATTTTAACCTTTGTAACATATTGAGGTGGGAGGTATGTGCCCGATCAGTGTCACAACATTGCTTGGAGGCTAACTTTTGTTGCTTCTTGCTTTTTTGTATAACCATCGAGAAAAGAAAGAAAATTTAGAGAAAGAGAGAGAGAGAGAGAAAACAAGCTAAGCTAGTTGGTCACATAGTTAGAGCTATAAAAGAACCACCACTTTATTTTGGTGAATACGTGAATAATTTTGAATTGCCAACCACCTTTTAAAGGTAACATCTGAGAAAATGTTATTCTGTACTGCCTAGCAAGTTGGTTATATTGTCAAATTAAATTCATTTAAGCCAACCAAAGGTTTCGAAGATATGCCCTATGTGAAAATTTGGGACAAGATCTCGCTTAACCACAACAAAGCTACATGCAGAAGTAAAAGATATGCCCTATGTCATTGCATTCATACATGGCATGTATCATGACTAACCCTGACTAATTTTTTGTCTGTCAGCTTTTGAGGTGGCCATTTATTTGTAAATTTAAGATTATAAGATGATAAGTCGTCCTCATGTCTATTGTAGTTATGGTAAATTTCAAATAACAGATTCTTGGTTCTCATCAAGTTATTGAAGAAAACTGCTAAGTCTTCTGTACAACAGACTTGTTTGCCACAAGGCAAATAGGATATATACGTCAACGTTCCACATGAAAAAATAAGTTAAGCGTAAGTTTTTTTTATAGCTATATTTCATTGTTTTTTTAGCTCAAATTCAACATCAAAGAGTTGGGACAAAACTACTTTTCTTTCTCGTCTATAATATATCGATAGTCCTCCCCATTCTTACCTAAAACATACTCTAATAGCAATTATTAATGGATGGATCCCATTAAACTGCATGTCGTCCATGTTGTCTCATGTAGTTCACAAAGCCTGAAAATCATTCCCTTTGCTCTAGACTATGTGATTCATGCAAATTCTTTATGATCTAGGTCAACTCTATGCAATCAATTCGATATCCTTCCTGGTTTTTCATACTATTTATTAGGTTTGATAAACATAGATAAACTGGTAACTAGGAAGATAACATGGATACCAACTAGTTGTGACAATTCAAGAAAGCATGCTATTTCTCATTAACCCTTAATATACTTCATTGGCATCAAATAGCATGGATAATATACTACCTCCCTTCCTTTATGCAATATTATAGTTGACAACATATACTGGTTGCATGCATCCCATCTATCAAGTATATAGGTTTCTTCTTTCGAGTTTGAGGTGTCCATTTAGTTGTCAAAATTAAGCATTCCACCGTATGACTATGAGTCCGCTCTGGCTAAATTATTGGACTAGACTTCAGACCCTTCTCTGATATTGATTTGCTTGCCACTTGCTAGTATGATATGTACTTCTCTGTGTTCCAATGAAACAATAAGTTAAGCTTATGATTTTAATACGAATCAACTTACCTTTTAATTCTTGGAAAAAATCTGTAGTCAGTCCTCTAAACCCCTAGCTAAAACATGCTCTAATGACAACAAGTAATATGATCATTGTGAACTAGCTCCATGCATTATAGTCTCATATAGTTCACGTAGCTTTCAATTCATTCCATATTTCTAGAATAGAGAATTCATGAATATTCTAGGTCAACTTTATGCAATCAATTAAAAATTCCAACTCGTTTATTCTGTAATCCTATAATTAAATAGGTTTACCAATGGCTCCATTAGTTGTGACACCTAATAAACATGCTTTCTTTTTATAAACAGTATATCCCAATAGCTTAAGCCAATTATGATTTTGGTTTGGATAATCAAAGTGCGATGACTATCCCATCACAAAACCCATTCATGCTTAGAAATCCCAAGATGTCCCCTTGGCTTGTAACTAGCGTTTGGAATATTAGAGGGTCTCAAATAGATTACAAACACATGAGAAGATATAATAGAAGCCTCTGAGAAGATAGTAATATCAACAAGAGAATAAAGAGAGCGATTCTTAGGGTACCAGAAATTATTTCTGAACGGAAATTACTCAGAGATTTTGGAAGTTCTGTGATAAAACACCAAGCAATATGGAAGGTATGAAGGGGTGCCAATATAGCTTGATTTTTGCATGGGAATAGGTTTTGGATATTGATTGTTGAGTCATTTGTTTTGCGTAGAGTTATTAAGACAGAGAGGTAACATATATAGAAAAATATGTATGTATATACGTGTGTGTATATATATATATATATATGTATAGACAAATATGTGATTTTCATCATTTCTTGGGGTTTATGATCTTAACATCTAACAGTCCTGTTAATATGCAAGAATTTGAACATCTACAATTTTGATCATCATATTTGTATATCTAGCCCTACAAAACAAATGATGAACTAGACTTGTATGCAACATTTTTGAATTGGGCCAAGCTTTTGATTAGGCACATCGATGTAGATTTTGGGCTGGTCCAGCCTATACCAACAGCCACATCACTTGGTTTTCGAATTAGACATCTATGCCACAAAAACTTGAGATGACCATGACAGGTATTTGCAGCAGAACTAACATAATCCCCTTCGATACGCACCATAAACAGGTAGAGATTTCTTGCAGAGGCCAAAAGCTCCATCCATTCTCGACGCTGCAATGGGTTCGAGATGATATATGGTGTCGGCCGGAGATGGCTGCGCTGCTTGTAGCTCAAAATCTTTCGTCTAGTGCCAACCATGTAATGGCACTGCAATACAGTCGAAGCTTGTAGCTTGAAATCTTTCTCATGTACAGCTAATTTATTGTTTCTGTTCTTGTTTTCTCCTGCACCTTTTGATCTGTTCCTGCTTCTTTCTTCACATCAGATTGACTGATGGACTTTGTAGGGGATTCCGCAAACACATCATGAGAATCTAGTTGTCTCTGCCTGGTTTTGGTCCAGAAGATTCTCTCTTTCCACCCAACTATTCCAATCCTGCGCCAAACAAAAAAACCTACCCACCCCGTATTCGTTAAGAGAAGAAACTCGATGCTCAAGTTAATGTTTGAATAATCCTCTCAGAACAATATTGAAAACAATGGAGCAGCAGTTGTTAAGATATTCCAAAGAGAGATACTTGAATATTTTCACCTCTTTTTTATAATGATTTTAGATAATTTGGTTTCACTTTTGAAAATAATTCAACCATGGTTTCCAAATTAATTAGTCCATGGCATTCGAGAGAGATGGAACATAAAGTGATTGCTATTACAAAAACCTATTCCTTTACATGGATGGTTATTGTTGAAATTCGTAGCGGAAAATTTATGAATCACCTTATTCTTAAATAACACAATAAATAAGAAATAATATAAGATAAAAAAATAACAAGAAAAGACACAACGATATACATAGTTCACCCAAAATCAGATTACGTTCATAGAAGAGTGAGAGATTCACTATCAAGAGGCTTTACAAGAGTTTATAAAAAAGACTGCACTCTTTTTTATTCAACTAAACTCTTTCACCAAGCCTTGACATTGTCTCCAACTTCAGAGAGAATCTCCAAGAGAATACTACGAAAAACTACCACAAGATACCATTGAGAAGCACTAGAAAGACCCACACACAAGAGCTGATGCTCTTTCTCTTTCTCTTCTCTCTATTTTCTATATTCCTCTCTTTTTATTTCTCTCTAGTTTAATCTCAACACTACCCCCACTGAATCCTATGTATTATTAGAATATTTATAAACCCTTATTGAGTCTGAGTTTTACTCTAATTATAACTTCTAATATTACAAATTAATCATAAGTCTGAATTAACTTTGAATTCTTATTTTAATTCAAACTCTAATATGAGTTTGAAACACCTAAAACTCAATAAATTACTACATAGGCTAAAATATATAAAAGATACCGAATTGTTATTGCCCGGTCCACTTATTAGACCTCATTTGGTTGAGGTGTGCACACCGAACTGTGGTGTCTGTTGAATTCAACTTTGATTCATATCACCTTTCGATTTAGTTTAAATATTTGACTCTGGGTCAATAATTTACCTTCACACATTATTGCCGTTTAAACCCTCTAGTCACTTTCTTACAATTTGAGCGCGTGAGCTTATATTTTGCACAGACCTTTCATAACAGTGTTTCCTTTGTGCGATGGTTAGTTTTTGAAATTCAAGACATTCGATGTTTCAGTACCTTATTTTTAATGGTTTGATGAATATTATTATGCCTTAATTCCTCCGGCGCCCCTTCGGGCATTGTCCATGTCTCTTCATTTTTCGAGTCATGACATTCCACCAATTGTTGATTGTTGCTCTTGAACCGTTGGATTCCCTCTAAAAAAAATGCGAGAGAATTTCTTGTTTTTCATTCTGAAGATTTTACTTTTCTGTGGCATTCGTTAGGGATCCACTCTTTTCACTACAACATTTTCATATATTACTGATGCTAAGATGATGGCGTTAATTTTCAACGCTAATCCCCCTCTGTGATTAATAGTCTCGTGAATATTCACAAAATTAATATTAGTGCCATGATTGATCTGCACCATTAGTGGCTAATGGTGGATTTAGTTTTTTATCATGTTCACCTTTTGTTTCCCCCCTGGTTTCATCATCCCAGTGACATTACTGAGACAAAACATATAGCTATATTTCAAAAACACAAGGCGCATCAAAACTTCAAAATATCTGAGTTTCTCCATATTCAAGGGATCATTTTCAAATGTGTTAAAACATTAGTATATTTCAAGAATTAGACATCAACTCAAGGTGACTGTACAGGCCAAGCTGTAGACTGCCTTGCTGTGTAGGTGCAGCTTGAGAGAATTTTCGGAGCTGTTGCCAACCAGAAACAGCAATACGTTTTTCAAACGGCAAGCTCACAAAAGCTTAAAGCCACCAGAATCTTCGGTTCCCCAAGATTTACAAAAGATTGAGCCTGAGCCAAGAGTGCAGTGGTTGCATGCGATGACACCAGATGGTTCATGAATGCGTTCACATATTTTCCTTTATTTTCCTGCTCAACAAAAGAATAAGCATGAATTTCATGCCCATTAGCATCAAAACAATTTTGCATCATAGGTACATGATAGCTCTGATCGATCAGAACATATGGATGACTTCGCATTGTATGAGAGAAATTGTTTTACATACCCAGTAGTCGAGATAGTATGCATGCTGCAAAAATGAGGGAAAAAGGATCTAAGAACTTTTTGCAAACAAAGACATTGAAACAGAAGAAATTTATCATTTATCTTACCTCCCATATGTCCAGGACTATGATTGGCTGCAACATAGACCAAAACAATTTATAATGAGGATAGAAGAAAAAAAAAGAACGAGAAATACTCATTATTGGAGAAATAACATTCATACAGCATCATCCCAAACGAGTAGACAGACGGCATTTGATGTTTTAACCACGGGAAGCCTCTTCTCCCAAATTTTCACTGAGATAAACAGAATGAAGAAGAATAAGCTAATTGTGTCCAACAGTCTTTACAAAATGCAGTGTGGCTACAGCTGAGTTAAGATTACAGTGCAGAAATGGGCTTAAAACTTCATGCACTATAATGCAGTAGAAATTCGAAGTAGATTTTGACTTCTAAGTGGTGTGTTCCAATGCTCTGAACAAATACCTGAAAAAATTTTACATCCCTCAACGACAAAATTGCAGGCTAGTTTCTTAGGTGAATTAAGCAAAAGATATTAGTAGCTCAGAATATTTTGACATGACAAGGATGCTAATCAAAATTGCCCAATGATAGATAGAAAAAGCAAATGTATTAATTTTGACAATATTAAGTTAGTTCGTACTAAATGTGAAATGTAGCTTTGAGAAATACTCACAAACAAGCCACAACCAGCCAGATCCAAATAGAGCTGTGGCTGATTCCACCAATTCATCTCTAAATTTAGTCAAGGAGCCAAAATCTTTTTCAATCTGTTACAGCACATCTCCCCAAGGCATTTCCCCACCATCTGGTTGCATGGATTCCGCAAAAAAAATCATGGTTCCACACCTGAAGATCAATGAATTTGTGATCAAGTCAACAACAACTACAACTCCATGAAACGGAGTCTGAACATATTTGATATTTCACAGCAGAAATGTCCAATTTGGAACCAAATTTCACATCAGAAATACAAATGAATGAGTGACATTTAGATCTGCTACCAGAAATCGAATAAAAAGAGATATCCTTTTCCAATTGCAAATAAACAGCTTCAATTTTGTAGGTTGAGTATCATTTCAGAGAATAACGCATCAACACTCAAATTTTTCCCAGAGGCAAAGCAGCAAACAAGGAGGGATTTCTAACAAGGAAATAATCAAAATCAAGTATTTTCAGCTTGTAATTTACCCGGAGGTGACCTGTTGCTAGGGTTCAACATTGGAGTATGGAAAGGCCCGCCGGTGGTGCTGCCACAACACACGGCGTGAGAAAAGGCGGAGACGAAGGAAGCTGCACACTTCCCGGAGCCAGCGGAGGCGAGTAGTAAGCCTGCATCACATCCTGTATCCCTTGCAGAGCCAATGCTTGCTGAAACACTGGCGCTAGATGAAGCGCCGGATTATTAGCGCCGCCAATATCCTAAATTACTGTAGTGAATTACAATTAATAGTCCGGAGACAACGTCGAATAAATCTCCATTTTGCTGCTTGTTCTGTGTAATCTTAGTATAGACATTTTGACACATCTCCATTCTACAAGCTCTATAGAATGTGGAGAAGTTTAAGGAGGTAGAGGAGTACAAGAATGAGCTTATTGATAGATTTGCAATTGGCTTGTCCGATGGGTATATATAATACACATATAATGTGCTCGATAGGTTAAACAAATTTGACTTTGATCCGTTCAGGAACCTAAACTTGTGTGTGACTGATGAAGACCTGATAGAGAGACATCATGGCCTTAATCACTTCAACTATGGCCTTCCTCGATGCTTGCACGAACCCCTTAGTCCCTCCTAAACTAACTTCCAAGCATGAGTGTGCCATCATCAGCTATTGGCTTTGGCCCTAAGATCTTTGCCTACCCATCTACTTCTATGCAACTAAGGATGATGAACTTGTCCTCCTTGACACTCTAGGTAGATCCAAAGATACAGTTTAAGTCCTTATACGTTCTTTTGTTATCTGTCAAACTTTGTCATTGGTCCACGATCGTGCCACGTCATCTATTCATTAGGCCTCCATGACATTGTTGCATTAAACCTCCATTGTTTTGATGCATCATCAAGGCAGTAAGTCTCCATGACCCTATCACACCTCCAATTTTGTTGTACAAACTCTCCATTGTCTCGAAAGTATTCACTCACGCCACTAAAATGAAAGCCTTGACAATTAGGGGGCCATTGATGCAGGACATGTCTGTTAGACCACACAAAAGTTGATCCAATGCCCACCTTGGCTGAACTCAACTAGGTTGGTACCTCAATCACGTCGACACACCAATTAGGTTGCCAACTTTATTTATATGAATGACAGCCAAGAGAACTTGGCATTCGCCACATGGCTTATATTGCAACACCATCCACGATGTCCCCTTGCATGTCATGTATATGACATTGAGATAGGGGCAATAATGAAAATTGAGCATTAAATAACAAATATTAAATCCAAAATCACCGTCCATATAAGCAAGTAATGAGAGAATCTCAATAATATCCCCCTAAAATAATCAAATCTATTGTCAAACTACAAGTTCGCAAGATTGGTCCTGAGATCAACTCAAAATTCACCTACTCCTCTTTGGTCACATCATACTTGGACAGGTATGTAAGCCTTAGATGGATAATAGGTGAGGGCTTTTAATCTTTCACCTTTTACCTCCCCAAACAAATTACTCTAAATACACATTCTCAAATTACTATTTGACTTGAGTGTTAGGGGATTTTGGATTGAGCCATCACCTCCAACTTACACTTGTCTTATAGGTGAAAAGCATAGCACCAGTGACTTGAAGTTGGAACCAAACTCGATTTTGAATCAGAGTACAACATATTGTGCTTCATCAAGGATTTAGGATTTAAGTTATTAATACCTGCTTAGATTAATGACAATGTCAATGTTAAATCTTGCGTTAATTTTCCAATTATATCCTCATACAAGTCTCACTACAGCAATGTAGATAATTTCAAGTACTATTATAGCACCATTAGAAGTCTAATTAGCCTCGAAAAACTTTTTCAGGTGCTAATTGGTGGTGCTTAAAAAGTGCCACTTTTAGTAGAATTCCTAAACTTGGCGGTGCTAAATTAGTACCATGAATAATCATTCATGGCACCAATGTTAATGTCGTTATTGAGTGTAATTAGTGCTGCTAATGAGGACATTAGCAACGCTCACATTAACACTGTAATATTATCATTAATGATGCTAATATTAGCATCACTAATGACCTTATTATAGCATCATAAATAATTGTTTATAGCCAAACTCTGTGTTTACAATATCAACATATGTGCCACACAAGTTTATTCAACACGACTCATACAATCTTTAAAAATAAATATACCAACAACAAATACAATATCCAAATATATTGCATATACAATCTCCAAATGCATATATAATATAAAGTTGTTACACAATACGAAGCATCGACAAAAAAAAAAACATCACTCCATTTCCGTTTTTGCATGGCTTGTTCTCGACTACTGGCTTATAGACGACTTCTGGTATAGAACTAAATAAATACAATATCAAAATCAGAAAAATATAATTTATATATTATATGCTGTGTTTTACAAAAAAGAAGAGTATTTCATGATTTGTTCTCAAACCCACTCTCATGCCTAAGACCCCACCTCCATGCCCAAGATTCCATCCCTCTTGTTCCTCTATACCCAAGACCCCACCTCTGTGCCCAAGACTCCATCTCTTGTGTCCCCCCGTGCCCAAGACCCCACTCCCAATCCTAAGACTGCACCCCAGTGCCAAAAATCCCATTTGCCATGTCCCCTCATGCCCAAGACCCATCTCTGGTGTCGCTTTGTGCCCAAGTCTACAAAATAACAAATGCTGTAAAAGCAATAAATAGATATACTTGAGGAGTCCTTGAAGTTGAAGGAGCTTCTTTGGAACCAACTTCAGTGTTGCCATGAACGACTTGTTGTTGTGTTTCAACCATAGAAAAAAAAAAATACTATTCTTACGAAAAAAATATTACATATCAATATGCAATATATACAACGTAGACAAACAAGAGATTTAATATATACCTCATCCTCTCCTGGGGTAGAGCAAACTATGGTATGAGAGAAATTATCAAACATCTCTTTCTTGAATCTCTCCATTACAAATGGTACCTCAGTGTGAATCGTAACCTGCATTTGACTTTGAGCATAGAGAAGAGGCTCACCTTATGATAGTTTGGAGGATGAGCCAATTAGAGATTTGGGTATCAGCCTTATACCAAAAGTTTGCATTCAACCGTATTTATCAAGACCGAACAACTGATCGTGGATCGCGTCATGGGTGACGGTATAGGAAAGAGCGTCCTTGGCTGAGACTATCTTAACTAAATGATCTTCTTCTACAATACTTTCAATAAAAATATTACTATTATTTCATTAGAATAAATATTATTAAAATTTAAGTTAAGTACTCACAATGATAGCTGCGGGAGTTGTATCAACAAAATGTCTGTCCTTCTTGGTATGGGACACGAGGAAGACATCCAACCTAGAAGGTTTGGGTCTAGCGGATGCCTCAAGCTACAAGTTTTATTACTAAGGAAAAAAAATACAATATATCTAATAATGTAGCTAGACTTCTGATAATAAGTTGAAAAATATATGTAAGCTCTTAAGTTGGTATATTTTTTTGTTCAAGAGAGTGACCTATTGTCTGATGTCGTTGATATTTTCTATTTACCTAGCTTAATTTATGAATGAATGATGTGAATTTGTCAGTGATAATTGGATTTATATTCCAACAACTAAGGGTTCAGAGTAAAACCAAGGTCTCTCTCATTTGTTAATATCTGACTAGGACTTGCCATTATTCTTCTTTTATTTTCATATATGGGTAGGTGACAAGTCTTTCAAATCATTCTTGTATGATGTGGAGTATTTTTTCTTCATGTTTGCCTTCTAGTCATGCCAATGCTTGCCAAAGATTCAGATGATACCATTCCTTGCATTGTTCTCCAAGTTAGAACTAACCTGAAGATAGAAATATTAGAAAAAGTTGGTAATATACATAATATAAATATTATAACCACGCAAGCAAATGTAACATATAATCATATTACTTTCACATCTACTCAAATTGTTCCTCCTTTTCATAGGGCATAGCCCACCAATCGATATAAATCATCAGCATTTTGTTGTTGTCCTTTGCAAAAATTTTCTGCTGGTTAGAGAGCGTGCTGAGTTCTACCTATTGACTTAATCGTGGTGGTTGATATTAAGCTATAGTTTGATGCCAGAGGTACTCCAAATCCCTATAGCCCCGTTTGGTTTGGGATCAAGATTAGGATCAACCCATTTCAGAATTATTTTTTCTTGTAAAATTAATTTTCAAATTATTAATATTACTTATTAATTTTCAAACTTTAAATTATTGAAGCGTTAATTTTGATAAAAAAAATATTAGTTTAAAAAAGTATTTCACTAGTATTGATTCTGATCCTCATTCTGATCCCGAACCAAATGATGCCTTTAGATTTGTAGGGGCTACGAAGGGTCCTATTCATAGAAGTTACAGTAGGACCTACAAAATCAAATATTAGATTACAATCTTTGAATTATTAAAGTTTGTTGAATACAGAGTGTTTGAGGTGATTTTGCTACAGTCAAATTTTAATTGAAATATGATTAAAATTGAAACTTGTATATCATTAAATTATGGCTCAAATATGGTTTTTAATCAGACTTAAATTGTGTTCTAGTTTGGCCAAAAATTGAGCTCAATTCGGATCTAAATTATCGAGAAATTCGAGATTAAGTTAGGCTTAGTACAAATATACTGAGTGAGCCAGATATTTGAATTAAAATTGGGTTTAAAATTTATCTAAAATTTAGGTCAAAATAAAAAATATAAAAATTTACAAACAAGTCCCTAGGTTAAATAAATTCTTATGAAAATTCTTGATTGAATTTTTCTTAATAACAAGTCCCTGAAATTAAAATCTTATAAAAAGAGTCTAATAAAATCCTAAAATTATAAATCAATCTCTGCAAAATTTAGGATTTATGAATAAACCTTTCAAAAATTCAATAATTATAATTTGATCTTTATAAAATTTACGATTTGCAAATAAATTTTTTAAAAAATTTTTTACGCAAATAAAGCCATAGAATCTAGACTTTTCGCAAATAAGTCTATCAAAAATTTTTATTTATGAGTAAGTCCAAATTTTATTTTAAAAAATTCTAAAAATTTTAAAATTTTATAAATATTTTTTTAATAAAAATACCCTTGATATTCATGGAATTAAAATTTAATTTAAATTTTTAAAAAAAATTGGAAAAATTTCCTTATAAATTCGATATACCGAATGAATATAATTTTTAAATCTTTGATATTCACAATCACTAAACTCATTCAGATAGTTATTTAATTTCAAATAAACTCATTAACAACTATCTAATCCAAATAGTACTTATCTAAGGCAAATAGATAAGATTTTCAATTTAAAATTTAACGAAATCCATTTCAAACTAACTTGATGTTCTCGAATCCAATATAAACCTGTTAATGTCACATAAAAGGGAGAGATTAGAGAGGACCATCAAGAGCTAATTAGGAAGAGATCAAAATGAAGAGAGTAAATCAACGCGAAAAATAAAAAAGAAAAGGGGTGAGTTTCTATCACTCAGCTTTCTTTACGTTTTTTTTATTTCTTTTCCAAACTCCTGCCCCATCCGTGTTTTGCCAAGTCTTTGCTGCTTCCCGTCCTGCCAAAGGCCGGGTCCGGTCGGAGATGGCCAGACCCTACCATCTTCTCCTGCAGTGGTTCCCACACATCTTGAACCCCAAAACTTTCGGAACCTCACACCCTCCTCACAGCAACCGTAAGCCACCTACGATCGTTTGCCTTTCGGCATATCCCCGAAGCACCGCAGCCATCCGAGCTGCCCGTCTCTGGCTTAGGACACCGCCGCCATGACCACCCCCCTGTGCCGCAGCCGTCCAAGCCATCCGCTTCCAGCTCAGGACATCGCTACCATGACCGCCCCTGCACCTCATTCGCACCGAGCTCCCGGCCTGCCTTTCTCACCCGTGCCGCGCGGCCTCCTTGCCCTGCTTCCCCGCTGGCTAGAACAAGTCCGAGCAACCCCATCGCCGACCCAAGCTGTCTCCAGTTGCTGGCCGCCACCCCGCTCCCCCGCCAAACGTGAAGGACAGGTCAACCCTGCCAGAGGTACCTCACCAGAAAAGAGGCTTCGCCGGCCTCGTTCCTGCTCTGTTCAGCATGAGCCAACCCATGCCATCGCCTAGCCCGTAGTCATGCTGTGATAAGTCGCTCGCCGCTAAATCCCATGGCACCCTAGATGGGTGGGAGACCCTACCGAGGCTGCTTGTAGGGGAGGCGACTAGGCCTGCTCCGCTCCTCCTCTGCCTGATCGACCCATATCGCTAGCCGAGTGCTCCGATCCTACGCTGCGCTGGTGGCTGTCGCCGTCGTCTGCCACGTGAGAAGGCCGGATCCGACCAAGCCTGGGCAAATTCGGCCCTAAGTCTGAAGAAGGGGTGGTTGAGTGTTGATTGGCCATGGTGCTCTGGGAGATTTTATTTCGAGAAGAAGAAAAGAAGAGGACCGGTCGAGGGAGAAGGAAGAAGGTACAGGAAAACGAGAATGAAGAAGAGAAAGAAAATAGAAAAGTGAAAAATCAAAATAAAAAAAATAAAAGATGTTGCTCACCGCTCATGAGACGAAGGAGAGAGGATTTTAGGAAAAAAAATAAAGAAAAGGAGGGATGGTGAAGTAAAAATTTTAACGAGAAAAAAAAATGAAAGAAAAAAATATATATAAAAATTGAAGTTTTTGCTAAAAAGGAAAAAAAAGAGAAGCTAAATTTTTTTGTCAGTAATTTCGATCACTTATAATTTTTGACATATTAACAAAATTTTATCAACACTGTGATTATTCGTGGTCCTCAATGTATCGCCGAATTTCATTACCATGGCGGTCACCTGATATCTTACATATTAATGGATCACTGAAATTTAGACCTATCTTTAGGTCCGTCGAAATCCTTCTAGTCTTCGGGCCCATTAAACTTAGTACAGTCTTCAGATCACCGAATGCAGGCCAGTTTTCAGGTCCGTCCACATCATGCTAACCTTTAGATTCGTCTAAACCATGTCAGTCTTCGAGTCTGTCAACATTAGGTAAGCCTCTAGACCCAAAAAAATTAGGTTAGCATTCAGGTCTGAGGAGATTAGGCCAATTTTCAAACTCACTAAAATCAGGTTAGCCTTCGGGTCCGTCAAAACTAGGCCTGCCTTTAGGCTTGGGGTCACCAAAATTAGACTAGCCTTTAGGTCTACTGAAATCATGCTAGTCGTTGTGCTCACCAAACCCAAACCAGTCTTTAGACCTGTTGAAACTATAGGTCGGTCGATTTTCAGACTGACCAAATCAAACTTAAACCAGTTCTTGGACTTGCGTCTGAGTCAGTTCTCAAATTTGCATCTTTGTGCTAGCTATCAAGCTTGCTCATCTCAGCTAGTTTTTAGATTTGCATATTTAAGGTCAACTTGTAAGCTTGCCCAAAATTGTCATGATAGTTCGATGGCTCTTATATTAAATTGAACTCAATGAATAGAACTAAATTGACTTAAATATACTACCATATTGATCTAAATCAACCAACTTGATGGACTAAAACTAAAATTGAATTAGACTGAAGATCCAAATTGAGTTAATACAAATCAAATAAGCTCAAACTTAATCATAATTGGGTTCAAGCTGGGTTAATTCAAAATCAAGTTAAGTTCATATTAAATCCAATGTGGATCGAATTAAGTTTGAGTCAAAGCTTAATTGGGTTAAATTAAGTTCAAACTGAAAGATAATTGGGTCAAATTGAATTCAAAGTTAAACCAGAATAAGGCTTAAGTTAAATCTAAATCAACTTGAACTTGAACCAAACTTTATTAAGATATAAACCCAGACCTTATAAGAGTCCAAATAAATTAGCTCATATTGAATAAATCATTCTCAAGCCAAAATTGAGTTCTAAATATTAAATTAAATCAAATCAGACTTATATCGAAATCAATGTTACTCCCACTAGAATCAATGATAAGTATTTAATAATTTTGTTTCTAAAAATCATTACCAAACTTGGTGAATTGAATTCATTATTATAAATTAAACATTTACCGTCAAAGCCAATAATGATTTTGGGAACGATTATTTCACATGGTTCTTCTAATTATACTATAAAGCATTAGTGTAAACCCAATCATCAAAGGATCCGAGGAGAAAAAATCGAAACATATCATTCCCTTAGAAAGGGATTAGTGAATCGCAATTCAATTAGGTTCTGAATATTGAATTGAATCAAATGAACTGAATCAATTTAGATTCAAATCAAGATCAAGTTTTAAACATTAGATTTAATTAAGTTCTAAATATTAAACTAAATTAGATCATACTTAAATCAGATCAAGTTAGAACTTCAAATCAAACTGAATTAAGGCAGATTTGAACTCACTTAATTAGTTAGCCAAGTACCTTATTTAAATAAAGTCAATCGATAATATACTTAAAAACTGTTAGCCACACTTCAAAACTAAGCCAACCCAAAAATATTGGTAATGTTCTAAATTTAATCAACAATACGTCTAAGAGACTGTCAATTATCAAATCAAAGAGAATTAAGATAGGCTTGAACTCACCTAGTCAGTCAAGTATAACACTTTATTTAAATAAAGTTAACCGACAACACGTTTAAAACCATTAGTCATACTTCAAAACTAAGTCAACCCAAAATCATTAGCAATACTTCAAATCAAACAAAACTAAGGTAGACTTGAACTCGGTTAGTCAGTCAGTTACAATGCCTTGTTCAAATAGAGTTGACTAATAATATGCTCAAAGTTGTTAGTCACACTTCAAAACTAAGTCCATCCAAAAATATTAGCAACACTTCAAATCAAAGCAAATTAAGATAAGCTTGAACCCAGTTAGTCAGTTAGTCATAATGCCTTATTTAAACTAAGTCAACTGATAACATGTTCAAAGCTATCGGCCATATTTAAAAGCTATACCTAACCTTATACGTTGGTGTTATCAATATGCTCAGAGTTGTTAGTCACATTTCAAATCTATACTCAACCTCATATGTTGGCGATATTACTAAATCAAAAAGTTAATTACCAACATGCTTAAAGCCATTGGTCATACATCAAACTACTCAAACCCAGAAGCCATTGATGACACACCTTTTGAGCTAATAAGCCAATCCAAAAATATTTGTAATGCTCTAAATTTAATTGACAATAGGCCTAAGAGGCAATTAATTATCAAATTAAATCAAACTAATGTAGGTTTGAACTCATTTATTTAGTCAGTTAAATATCTTGTTCAAAATACTTTAAACTTTTCTCATCGCCCTTCATGTCCTATCGAATAACACCATTAAATCAAATTATCAACTTTCGCCAATGGTCAAATCAAGGCTGACACGTGCCAAACTTTGTATGGTCCAGCATGCGGAAGCAGAGTAACAACAAACATCGAGCTCTTCCTATTTTCTTTTTTATTTCATATTCAAATTCATTAAAATGTAAAATGAGGGTGTGCCCTTATTTAATTCATGTACCATTTTTTTTCATATCAATCAAATTATGCCCTTTTCTTTTGTGTCTCTATCTTTTTTTGTTAGGTTTTTTGTTTTAGAATATTATTAATAATTATTAGAATAATTAATAAGAGTTTATGTCTGTTAGAAGTTATGTTCCCATAATATTTGATTGCACATTCAAACCACCATACTTTTAATTTGTTGCTTTAAAGTTACTTTTCAGAATCTTCGCTATCCCGGATAGTAAATTTTGATCCCACACAAAATAGATAAATGTACCAAAGAGTTTGATACCTTTAGCACCATCATAATTTATATCCTGATCTAATAACTCTAAAGGGGCAAAGTCTATAGTAGCGCCAATCAAGTCATCGTCTGAATCTCCACTCTCATCGTGAATCGGATCTAACATCTTGACGTCCTGCAATCCCGCCTCCATGTCTCCTATAAATCATCCTTTTCCTCTACAATCCATAACAATCTACAAATTCAAAATACAATTATGAATCATTAGGTAAATAAGCAATGTAATAAAATAATAATTAAAAAATATGCTCATTAATAAATAACACACTAAAATAATATGCTAATTGGATTTATCAATCATTGTCTTTAGGTATGAAATCGTCACTATCGTTGTTGCCATTATATTTGTCTTCTTCCGAAGGGATTTCTTCTTTAATATCAAAATCATCGATCACGATATCATCTTCTTGATCTTCTTCTCCATGTGACTGATACGAATCGACATATGTCGCATCTAACGTTACTTCTTCAACATTTCTATAGTCTAATTCATAATCAAAATTTTCAAGTTGTTGTGTGGTGTAGGCCTCTGTAATGGTCTTTTCAAAATCTTTATTGCATGCAGTGAACCGACAGTCAGGCAGAAAGCAATGGTGATCGTTGATCAGATTGGTGAGTCGTGAGGGAGGGATATAAGACAGAATCGAGATGGGAGAAAAAGCTTGAGCTAGAGAGAGGTTTATAGGATCATTAACGATCCTAATTATTTTAGCACCATCATTAGTGGTGCATCTTTAATGTCCTTTGATTAGCGCCGAAAATACCTTGCTTGCTTGTAGTGTCTCAATCTACCTTAATAATAACAATGGACAATTTTTTTTCAGAACTTTCCCAGTTTAAATAGAATTTATCCAAATATACAGAAGGGCATCCATAAGAATGGATAAAGAAACCTACCCTATAATTCAAGTTGAATATAGACAAAATAAGGCCTATTTGACATGTTAATTGTTGTCAAAATCAAGACAACCAAGCCTATTATATTTTTTTTTGGCCACAACCCTTTAGCAACAATTACATATTAGTCTCTGAAATATTTCAAAATTATGTGGAAGTCCTAACTTTTGTACACTCCTCGCTTTGTGTTTCTTGTCTCAAAAAAATCCGATGGGTTATTTTAATCCAAAAAAAAATTATTGTTTGGGTAAAATATTGATATTATAAAACAACATTTATCATTTTAGGAAATATTAAGAATTATCAAAGCTCAAATATATAATTTTTCAGAAACAAAAAATAAGTACAATCATTCAGATAAAATTTGAAATTTGAGAAGTCATTCTTTTAATTTACAAGATTGGAAAAAAGAATTTTAGACCCTAAATTGCCTTTGGCATCTTTTGGTGTCTTCTTCTTTCCCAATTTATACCAAACAGAAGTCTAATTGAAACCGGCTATTTAATGATCGTTTGAGATTGATTCAAATAGAGGCTAAAATTGCTCGATATCCCAATCCGGTGTACCAAATCTAAAGCGAGTGGGATCTGTCGCCTTCGTCTCGTTTGAAGGAAAGCCATTCATGAAATCGTCGTAGACGTCATTTTCCAATCGTTGTCTGTCGCGCGCACATGTTCCAATTCAATAAAAAAAAAAAGAGGCAAAGGGTTGTTAGAGAGTTACAAGAATATTATACCAAATTCATATAGTGAGTCGAACATTAAATTATCTTAAAAATTTAATCTCATGGAATATGAGTCTTTTTCACTCTATCTATTCAATATGCGATATTAGACTAATTCATCGCATATGACATTATAACAATCCTCTTCTTTATGTGTGATTTGACCATATCACTTTAACACTCTTAATTAAGAACTCTTTTATTCGACCACTTTCATCGTGTGACTCATGTTCTTATATTGGCTTTCGATGTCCGTGTCCTTGTCGGCCTTGCGTTTGTGCTCTCACACCGGTCTCAGGCACCCACGCACGCGTCCTCTCCCGGCTTTACGTCGGTCTTACGCCAACACCCGAGCACTTGGACTAGGGCCTGCGCCCTTTCGCCAATCTTTGTCATGAAACTAACATGTGACTTAATTCAATTGCATCATTACAATAATTTTGATCATAAAAATTTGCACAATTTCGAACCTAAATCTCTGATATCACTTATTGGAGAGCCGCAAGAGTGTCAAACTAAATTTATATAATGAACCAGATACCAAACCATTTCAAAAACTCAAACTCATAGGATATAAGTTTTTTTTACTATATATATTAGATTTTATCTATTTAATATTTGATATGGGACTAATTCACCTCACGTAATATTATAACAAAGAATAAAAAGGGTCTTTTTCCTTTACGAACCCCAGCGACTTTTTGAAAGAGAAAAAAAAAAGATGATACAGAGTTGTGTGATATATACAGGTAGATCCTAAGCTTCTTCTGTACGCAGAACATCAAGCCCAAACTCGAAATATTCAGGCCGATGCAACGAAGAGGGCTTCCTGCAGGAATTGGCAGCCCCTAGTACATGTGGGGTAACCGCGTCAACAATAAGCCAGCTGCCAATCAATCCCAAGCTCGAGCCCGAGACTTTCAGACCTCACCTATTCAATATTTTCGAGCTTCAAAATTTTTGGGTCCGACTCTCAGGCTTTGTGGGCCTATCTCGGGCCATCAAGTGCCCCGAGTATACGGGTAAAACAGTAAACAAGTGTATAATTAATCTAATGTGACAGCCCATGCCAGGCTAATACATGTAAGCAGTACCCCGCATTTTCTGCTTCAACCCTACAAAGACAGTGGCACAATTGGGCCATGCCCATGCAGTGATGTCTCTCGCCGCCGGATGTGAACTTCGCTTGCTTCCGGGGCCTGACTGGCCCATACATGTCGGCCGGGCCCAGGCCCTGTTGGCAGCCCGACATAAGGACGTGCATGGCTCCGACTAGCTCTGTTGCTATCACGTAGCTGCCGTCTGTTTATGTCTGGTGGTCGGAGACAGCGGCAAAGCAAGATGCAATAGTATTTCCTCAACGTTCGTGGTCTTTTTCTAAGATTTTTTAGATGGAAGTGGCAGCCAGATATATTGATTACTTTTACGAGGGCATATTTACAATGACAAGTGGGTTATTTTTTTATTACATTTTTCATCAAATCTCTAATTGAGCGATTTTTAAAAGTGCAGATAAAGGTGTATATGCAAATATCATAATTTGATGTGGTTATTTTATACATATTTTTTTAAAATGCAAAAGATTTTTATGTTCCCTTTCTTATTTTTTTTTATTCAACGAATTAATTTAGACATAACAAACAAGATTATATTTTTGAGAAGACTTTTTTCAATAGACAACGTCTATTTTTAACCCTTTTTATTATCCTCAATTTTGTTGGATTAAAAAAAATATAAAAGAATATAAAAGACTTTTTATATTTTAATTTGCATTTATTTCATTGAATAATTCAAAGCCAAATGGACTTGATAAGCAAGGGGGATTCTTGGTTATTTACTTTTAAAAGAGAGGATTAAAATAATTATTGAAATTACGGAGTTATCGTTAAATATGATAAATTTAAGGAGGTTGTGTGTAATAATTTCTAATTTTTTAAAAAATTTTGTTGGAGGGATATCGGTGAAAACCTTCAAAGTAAGGGCAATATAGATGATATTGTAATTTTTTGAGGGATATATATATATATATATATGAAATTTTGGGTTTTTTCACAGGTATAGAATCTATTTTTGCTATTTATTGTACAAGCTGTGCTTGTCTGGTCATTATATAACAAAAATTCAGTATTCCATCAGTCTTTTATATGATTGAATGGAAAAAGAGAGAGGTTGATTGAGTGCAAGTTTGTTGACAGAAATATTCGTGCTTATGAATGCTAGGGTTCATGTTTGATGTACCAACTGTCTTCTGTCTGTGGTTGGAGTTGGGTGTCAACTTCGTCATCTCCTTTGCATACCATAAATGGACAGGGCATTGGCAATAACTGGCAATTTGTTTGTGCAATCCACGTCTAAATTATAAATCAGTGCAGATTAAAAAAAGAGAAATTTGTATGTATACCCCTAAAACTTGTCTAATTACATTTATACCTTTTAAAATGGTGTAATTGCATATCTTTCATAATTAAAAAAAATACACATATATCTCTGTCATTATTATGTTATTTTTCGTCTAGATTAGAGTTAAACCTCTGTAATAAAATATTTGTTTTGCCGCTGAATTATTTTCTTTATACATGGGAGTCAAAATTTTCGGCAAAAATAATTGATCACGAACTTTTGAGAAGTATATGGCACAAATCGTAAATCGTTTTCCTAAACCTATCATCAGTCCAAACGCATAAAGGATATCAAAATTAGGGAGAATTACTGTTGGTTCCTCTCAATTTTTTCCATCCCATTTATTTTAATCTATATTTTTGTTTCCTTTTACATCACGTGGGATTTTTTAAGTCATCAAAAACTTCTTTATGAACAAAATTGCTTCTTCTCTCAAGGCGAGAACATGAAAAATTGCTGACGGTTTTTCATTTCATTAATTCCAAATCTTTATTGAGGAAATTCAAGAATATTAGGTTAGATTAATACAGTAAATCAAATATTAAATTATACTAAAAACTTAAGTTGATAAGATATGAATTTTTTCATTATATTTATCCAATTATCCCATATGAAACTAATTCATTATAACTAAAATGCTGATTATATCTCTAGTCTATCTCGAAATCTATTTTTTTTCATTTGATCTTATCTCCATTCTATGGTGGATTTCATCAAGAACTTATTTGCAATCACACGATATGAAGGCAAAAAATGTATTTTCCCTGTCTCTCTTGTTTCAACAATGAATTCTCTCATTAGGAAAATGTGGGAGGTGACTTCTTAGATCTGATGTTGTATGGCTGAGGTATTTCATCTCAAATGTTCTCAAATGTTCTTATTTCACCGGATGGGTAACATATCATAGTATGTACCTATGAATTGATTAGTGATTTTCATAGAAATTTCTTTTTTCATGTGCATACATTCTTCAATTTTATGAATTTTTGTTGCATGTATTACATTTATAGACATTCTTCATTGCAAAGAATGAATTATCTCTTTTTTAGATTCATTGAGCTATGATTTGAGAGCTTGCAAGACAATGTGTACTTGTATTTATATTGGTCATGCTATAGTAACAAAACATTCATTATATCTAAGGAGTATCTATCTTGTAGTTATTATGTATTTATTATATTTAAAATGTATTCATCTATTAGTTATTATGTATTTATTTTTTTGTATAAAGTATTACACCTAAAATGAGCTGAATGACAATAAATGTATAGCAGAAGTCCACACAATTCTAAGTTTATCTGCCTTTGGAACATAAAATATTCATTTTATAATAACAAAATATTTATTTTTTTGGAAAAGCATTTATTTTGTTATTGTTATGTATTCATTTTAACTTAAAAGTATTTTTCTAGTTGTTATGTATTTATTTTTCTATACAAATGATTTAATATTGAAATGAGTCGAATGACAAATTGATAGTAATACATAAATGAGTACAAATAAAAATATATTTAATAACCTCTTGAATACGAAGTGTTCATTCTATAATAACAAATCTAGATGATAATGATACATATATGAGTATAATCAAAGTACAAATAGAAATATATTTAATAATCTAATTCACAGAAAAAATGCCCATTTTCATGAGTAGAAGTACATTCAATAGTTCATCTCAGTTCATTCTCCTCTTATAGTAGAGGAAATTTTGCATCAAAAGCCTTCCTACTAGTAATGTCCAGCTTCTTAATAGCCAAATTACTCGTGTGTTATAATTTCAAGATAGGGATATTGATGCAATGAAGTTGAACTAAACAGTAAGCCATCAACAAATATGCATAATGCATCGTGAAGGTAATACAATCCACAAATCTAGAAAGGGCAAGTAAACATAATAGTAGAGAATAAATAAAAGTGTACAGTACATATGAGACAAATAAGTATAATATAAATAAGAAATGAATAGAAATATAAAGAATATGAATACATGATATAAAATAACTGCATCTTTTTTATAGTAAAATTAGATATTCAGTCCAAGTTCAATTCTAACTCCAATTACAATCTGCCAGAATTGATACAACTACAGTCCGAAGGTCATATCTCTTATGATATTCATTCAAATTCAGCAAATAACCATCCATTTGAAAGCTGAGATTGATTCCTATAATTTTCTTATTTACTATTTTGGATAATTTAAATTTTGTATTAGTCAAAATTAGAATTTATTTATTAGTCTGAGACAATAATAGTCATATTCAAATAAGGAATAGGATTAGATATTTTATTTAAGATATGTTAAGTAAAATTCTTAGTGGAGTCTAAGTCCTATTTTTAGTATACACCAATTAGTGCTCAAAGTTTATTAGAGGGTTGTATATACAACTCAAGGTTATAACAAAGGGGAGTTTTTCTGTCAATGATATTATCTTATTTTGGGTTTATTCCCTTCCATCTTTCTTATGGATTCAAAGATCTATCATGGTGAAAAAATAGTGATATTCTTTTTACCCCTTATGCCCTCTCCTGTTGCATCAAGTGGTATCAGAACAAAGTTGTTCCTGAGCTTAACTCCATTGATTGTAATTGATGGCAACAACTCCATAAACAGTAATTTAGGAGATTATCAAATTCAAGATTTGATCAAATAAAGTTTTCTTACTTCTATTACTGGGAAGTATGAAGATTTGAAGCAGATTGGAAATAAGAATCAAGTTTGTCAATTGATTGCCGAAGAGGCTCGCGGTCCGACGTCTTATAGATTATCACATGAGATAACTTCTTCAAATTAGCTTTCTGATTTTCATAGATATGAAAGCTTTCTCAAGTAGGTAGAATAACTTGAAGACTTCTTCAGGCATTTAAAGATTCCTGAGATGATAAAAATTAAGATTGTTAAATTAAAACTAAAGGGACAAGTTTTATCGTGATGAGAGCAACTTTAACAACAACGTGCAAAAGAAGGTCATCAAAAACTCTAAACATAGCTAGAGATGCGACACCTTTTAGAAAAAAATTTCTAAAAGAGGACTACTTTATTCATTATGAGGAGATATACACCAAATTAAAACATGAGATTTAAGAAAGGGTAAAATTCAATCTAATTTCTCAAAAATTTCAAAAGAAACTCACAAATCTTGAGATAAATCATTCAGATATTAGTGTTGTCATGGATTCTACTATAATTTTCCCCTATATTAAACTTTATTCCTTTATAATGATGAATACCAAAGAAGAAAATGATAGTGAAAAAGTAATTCTAAATATCTTTCTTATGGATGAAGCAAATCCAAATGAGGATTTGTATATGCCTATTAATAGTTCTCAAAAAAATCTTATTTTACAAGAGAAGTCATCTGCACATATTAAGAATTTCAATCAAAATTGCAAAGTTACTAGTGATATAAATCACAATATTACCTTTGTAAAGGATCAATTATCTTATCCAAAATTTACTAGTGAAGATGCGAAAATGCCATAAAATTTTTTACTAATTAAGGATGATGAAATAATACCTGATTTTAGTTATTATTCATCATACCCAAAAATTTATTATGATTACTCGAGATATAATATTGAATATAAAAAGTTACAAGTTCTTAATACTACTTTAGAGGTTAAGCAAAAGTGCAAGTACCAACTAATAGTAGAGACAAATATATTGAGGCATTAGAAGAATAAGGATCAAATAATTGATATATCTCGGCAAAGTCTAGTTAGTCTTCATCATCAAGTTTTGTATTGGAAAGAGTTCAAGAGGAGCACAAATGCAACAATGGAGACTCCAATCTTTGACTTGAGGATAAGTCTTTTACAAGTGGAAGGGTCTGATGTAGGATAACTATATTTTTTTATACTAAAATTAGAGATCCAGTTCAAGTTTAATTCTAAATCCAATTATGATCCGTTAGAATTGATACAGTTACAATTCGAAGGCCATATCTCCTATAACATTCATCCAAATTTAGCAAATAATCATTTTTTTGAAAGCTGAGATTGATTCCTACAATTTTCTTATTTACTATTTTGGATATTCAAATTCTATATTAGTCAAAATTAAGATTTATTTATCAGTATGAGTCAATAATAGTCCTAGTCCAACAAGAAATAGGATTTATATATTTTATTTAAGATATATTAAGTAAAATTCTTAGCAAATTCTAAACTCTATTTTTAGTCTATATCAAGTAGGACTCTAGGTTTATTAGAGGGGTATATATATAGCACAAGGTTGTGATAAAGGAGAGTTCTTCTATCAATAATATTATCTTATTTTGGATTTATTTTCTTTTATTTTTCTTGTGGATTTAAGGATCTATCATGGTGAGAAGATGGTGATCTTCTTTCTATCCCTCATGCCCTCCCCCACTGTTGGCTTTATGGTGTCTCAAATCCGGATTTTCCGAATAGTCTTAATTATATTAGGAAGTTATTTAGTGGGCCTAATCTTTATCTAGATTTATCTTCTACAAGAAGACTTAAATTAGTAGAAGTTTTATTTGAGTCAGTCTTCTACTTTGACTCAAACATCATTAGGCTATAAATACACCATTGATGTAAGGGTTTCAATAGAGTGAGAGAGATATATATAGATCAATACTTTCAATACGTCTTGTGACGGTTAGGTTACTTAGTCTTTTGTGAGAGTTAGTGATATTGGAGTTTCG
Organism: Trichopus zeylanicus subsp. travancoricus; assembly: GCA_005019695.1. NCBI lineage: Eukaryota > Viridiplantae > Streptophyta > Magnoliopsida > Dioscoreales > Dioscoreaceae > Trichopus > Trichopus zeylanicus. The sequence continues at coordinate 373,703 of RXID01022410.1, forward strand.
TCTCCATCATTGTAATCTTCTCTTTCTCTTCTCATCAATACAATATTCTTTGGATCGTCTTCGCCACATATATCTCTTGTCTGCTATCTTTTCCTCTTTTCTATTTTTTTCTCATATTCGTGAAGTGAGGGGAGATTCGATTTTTTCCGCAAAAGTGGCATCAGAGCTTAGAGTTAACTGTCTACTAACTACGAGTTCGATATAGAGAAATTCATGGAAAGCAAGGATTTCATTAGTTGGCAACAAAGAGTGCGTGCAATTCTGACTCAAACAGGGTGTGTGACACACTTGGAGGACATCAGAGCCTGAAGATGTCACCTAAAGTTCCCTGGGAAAAAATCAGAAGGCTAGCGCACATAACACAATCATCCTCAGTCTCACCGATGAGGTACTTTATTCGTTTCTTGATGAAACATCACCTTCAGAGTTATGGAAAAAGCTGGAGAAACAGTATATGAGTAAGTCTATCTCAAATCGAGTTTATTTAAAGCAGAAGCTCTTCAATTTTCGAATGACAGAAGGTACGAATATAGTTGATCATCTTAATGCTTTCAATAAACTTGTCTCTCAATTGTTAAACATTGATGTTAAAATTGAAGATAAAGACAAGACAATTATTTTATTATCGTCTTTACCTCCTTCTCTTGAGAATCTTAAAATTACTCTCATGTATGGGAAGGATTTGAAATTTGACGGTATTTCTGCTGCCCTTCTATCTAATGAATATTTGAAAAAGATTGGAGGGGATGTGTCACACTCAGAAGCATTAATTGTCAGAGGTCGTACCAAAGAAAGATCAAGGACAGGTCGTTCTAGATCCAAATCCAAAGAAAATAAATTACAGTATTGTAAGAGATGGAACATACAATAAAGAGATTGGTTTGAAAGCTCAAATAAAGAAAGAAGAGAATCTCATTTAAAGAGCAAGCCAAAGAACAAGTGTCAATTGTTGAAAGAAGTTCTGATGATAATTTGGGTAACGTTCTCTCTATTAATTCTAATTTTGATCGTTACCATGATATTTGGATTCTTGATTCTGGTTGTTCTTACCACATGTGTCCTAATAAGGATTGGTTTGAAGACTACAAGTCCTATGATGGTGGTTTGGTTTTGATTGGTAATAACAATCCATGCAAAACTGTTGGAATTGGAATAATCAAAATTAAGATGTTTGATAATATTATTAGAACTCTTACTGATGTTAGACATGTTCCTGATTTGAAAAAGAATTTGATCTCTTTGGGTGCTTTGGATTCTACTGTTTATAAGTATTCTGCTAAATGTGGAGTTCTTAAGGTTGCTAAAGGCTCATTGATAGTGATGAAGGGCCTAAAGCATGAAAATTTGTATGAGTTAGTAGGAAAAATCGTTGCAGGTGGAGCAGCAATTTCTCAGGCCTCTTCTTCTGATATGACCCACTTATGGCATATGCGTCTCGGTCATATGAGTGAGCAAGGTTTAAGTGAGCTCAACAAAAGAAAATTACTGAAAGGCCTCAACTCATGCAAATTGGATTTCTGCGAGCATTGCCTCTATGGTAAACAGTCCAAGGTAAAGTTTAACACCGGTATTCATTGCACTAAAGGCTTAATTGAATATATTCATTCTGATGTGTGGTGCTCTCCTATTCCATCAAAATCTGGTGCTCGTTATTTTGTCAGTTTTATTGATGACTTTTCCAGAAAAGTGTGGATTTATTTTTTGCATCACAAAGCCGAAGTGTTTTCTGTTTTCAAACGGTGGAAAATTTCAGTTGAAAAAAGGACTGGTAGAAAAATCAAATACCTCAGAAGTGATAATGGCGGAGAGTACAAATCAACAGAATTTCTCAAATTTTGTGAAGATGAAGGCATCAAACGCCACTTTACCATCCCAGGAAAACCTCAACAAAATGGTGTGGCTGAAAGGATGAACAGAACCTTGTTGGAGAAAGCACGTAGTATGCTCAGTACAGCTAATCTTGATAAAGATTTTTGGGCAGAAACAATCAATACAGCATGCTTCATTGTGAATCGCTCTCCTCAAACAGCCATTAATTGCAAGACTCCTGAAGAGGTATGGACTGATCATCCTGCAAATTATTCTTCTTTGAAGATTTTTGGTTGCCCTACTTATGTGCATGTTGTCAAGGATAAGTTAGATGCACGTTCCAAAAAGTGTATTTTCCTGAGTTATGCCAAAGGCGTCAAAGGCTATCGTTTGTGGGATCCTACTATTTCAAATATAATTATTGAGAGAGACATAGTATTTAATGAAAGTGTTATGCTAAAATCTCTCAAGAAAGATCCTAATGATATAATGCAAGTGGAGGTGGAGCATGTAGTTCCTTCAGAAGAAGATATTCAGGATATGCCCAACTCTCAAGAAAATTCTAAGAATTAAGTTTCTGAAAAGTCTCCACTTCGAAGATCTGAAAGAAAAATAAAGCCACCTGAGAGGTATGGTTTTGAAGATATGGTAGCTTTTGCTTTAGTTACTGACAATGGTGATCCTTCTTCCTATAAAAAAGCAGTGCAGGATAAGAATTCTTCTCAGTGGCAAGCTGCTATGAATGAAGAGATGGATTCCCTTCAAAAGAACCATACTTGGGATCTGGTGAAATTACCAGAAGGTAAAAGAGCAATTGGTTGCAAGTGGGTATTTCGGAAAGAAAGAGGATTTCTCTGAGATAGATGGTGTTAAATTCAAAGCTCGTTTAGTTGCAAAAGGGTATTCACAAAAGGAGGGTGTTGACTTTAATGAAATTTTCTCTTCTGTGGTTAAACACACATCTATTCGTTTTCTACTTGCTTTAGTTGCTTTTCATAATCTTGGGTTAGAGCAGTTTGATGTCAAAACTGCCTTTCTGCATGGAGAATTAGAAGAACAAATTTTCATGCAACAGCCTGAAGGGTTTATCCAAGAAGGCGAAGAAAATTTTGTCTGCAAGTTGAAAAAATCACTTTATGGTTTGAAACAGTCTCCAAGGCAATGGTATAAAAGGTTTGACAGTTTTATGCTGGGACAAGATTTCATTCACTGCAAACATGATTGCTGTGTTTATTTTAAGATGCCAATAACTCGTTTATTATATTACTTCTTTATGTTGATGATATGCTTATCGCTACTCAAGACATATCTCTACTGAATGATTTAAAGTTTAAAATAAAAAAGGAATTTGAGATGAAAGATTTAGGTGCTGCAAGGAAGATTCTCGGTATGGAGATTGATCGAGATCGAAAGCATGGAAAATTATGCCTCAAACAGAGCAAGTATCTCGAGAAGATTATTTCTCGTTTTCACATGCAGAATTCAAAACCTGTCAGTACTCCTTTGGCATCTCACTTCAAGCTTTCAGCTCAACAATGTCCTTCTACAGATGAAGAGCAGGCATACATGGAGAACATCTCATTTTCAAGTGCTGTTGGAAGTCTAATGTATGCTATGGTATGCACAAAACCTAATATTGCACAAGCAGTCAGCGTTATTAGTCGTTACATGACAAATCCAGGAAAAGAGCATTGGCTGGCCGTGAAATGGCTATTGAGATATATCAAAGGTACTCTTAATATTGGTTTATGTTTCGACAGGAACACAGTGCAAGAGGCCAAAATTATTGGCTACGTCGATTCAGACTATGCTGGAGTCCTTGATCGACGCAGATCCCTCACTAGTTATCTTTTCACTCTTTGTGAAGGACCTATTAGTTGGAGGTGTACCTTACAGTCAACTGTAGCATTATCTACAACAAAGTCTGAGTATATGGCAGCTACAGAAGCCGTCAAAGAAGCTCTATGGCTAAAAGGTTTAGCAAGTGAAATTGGTTTTTCTCAACATGTTCTTCCTATTTTTTGCGACAGTCAGAGCGCCATACACCTTGCGAAGAACCAAATATACCATGCCAGATCAAAGCATATAGATGTCCGATTTCATTTTATTCGGGACATTATTGAAGACGGCAAGATTTCTTTACAAAAGATTCATACTTCAAGAAATCCTGCAGATATGTTGACGAAGGTGATTCCAATTGATAAGTTCAAGCTCTGTTTGGACTTGATCAATATCCAAGGTCGTTGATCCTATCCCAAGAGGTAATGGCAAGTACATCTATTGAAGATTCAAATTCAGAGAATAAGATGATTTGAGCCAATGTGGAGATTGTTGGCTTTATGGTGTCTCGAATCCGGATTTTCCGGATAGTCTTAATTATATTAGAAAATTATTTAGTGAGCCTAATCTTTATCTAGATTTATCTTCTACTAGAAGACTTAAATTAGTAGAAGTTTTATTTGAGTCAGTCTTCTACTTTGACTCAAACATCATTAGGCCACATCTATAAATACACTATTGATGTAAGGGTTTCAATAGAGTGAGAGAGATATATATAGATCAATACTTTCAATACGTCTTGTGGCGGTTAGGCTACTTAGTCTTTTGTGAGAGTTGGTGATATTGGAGTTTCATCTCCATCGTTGTAATCTTCTCTTCCTCTTCTCATCAATACAATATTCTCTGAGTCGTCTTCCCACATATATCTCTTGTATGTTATCTTTTCCTCTTTTCTATTTTTCCTCTATATCGTGAATTGAGGTGGACATCGATATTTTCCACAACACCCCACTACATCAATACATATGAACTTAATTGTGAATATACATGAGCTAATTTGTGCATATATTTCTGTTATAAGCTAAATGTGTTATACATAAAAATAAATTCCAAGAACAAACATACTACATACTTCAATTTCTCATCGAATTGCATTAGAATATCAACTGTTTCACATCCAAACATCATTTTTAATATTCATAAATAAATAGTTGATTATCATAGAACTTCAGGATTTATCATAATTGACCCTAAAATCATGGCCAAATGGCAAATTACCAACATAAGAAGGATCAAAAAAAGAGAAGATTAAGGAAAAACATACTGAGAAACTCAAATAGTAGAACAAGAGGAGGAGGGGGAGGACAAAGAAGGTCATTGTAGAAAAGAAAAGGTCAAAGAAGGACACTACAATGGAGGAAAGACTGGAGAAGGTGGTTAAGATAGAGGAAAGGCCAAAGAAGATCGCAAAGGCAAAGAGAAGGCCGAAGAAGGTCATGAAGGCGAAGAGAAGATTAGAGAAGGTTGTACAAGTGAGGAAAAGATTGGAGCAAAAATATAGCCATTGAAAACCAATACAGACTTTTTCTATCAAGTTCAGACAACCAAACTCATATTCAAAGTTGTTCGAATAATCGAAAAAACTAGCCATTTATGTTTGTTCTCACATGCTTGGACAACCAAAAATTAAAGTTCGAATTACCAACCATAGTGTAAGGATGATAGTTTCTGCGTATAGAGAATTTGCTTTCTGTCTGTTAACTTTGGATGACCCAACTTTCCTATTTAGATGATTGAACCTGAGAAAAAAATTCAATTTAAGCCAATTTGCAAATCTTGATTAAACAATTATTTAACACTTTATTAAATTAATTTAGAGAAATATAAAATAGTTTGATGAAGGTTTTTTCAAGTTAGTTGGGGTATTAAATAGAGAGCTTTAAGAATTTAACTACCAAATCCTTGACTAGATATAAAAATAAAAACTAAATATAATCTATTGGAGTCGATCCCCACATCTTTTCTTAAACTCTCAATTTGATCTTTAATATTCATATTGAAATTATCATCATTCTATTATCTCTGAGTCATTATTTTCACAAAGATTGATTTAAAAAGTTTTAATCTCGAGACCTAATCCTTTATTAATATTACTAATTTTGAAACTATTACAATTTAACAAATTTATTAATCTCTAATTTAATTATCATTAAAATTCAAAAGGTAATAAAAAGATGTGAAAGGTACAAAAAAACACTTTAAAATGTTCCAAAAAATGTTAAACATGAGCATTCCAAACTAATTTTACAATTTAGGAGTACTCAAGTAGCTATGCGGGAAAAGTGTCCGATGGATACTTGAGAGAGCAAAATTCCATAACCCTTTTGGATTTGGTTTTCTCTTTACTCCAATGTCTACAAAACCAATCATTTGATAGAAAAGATTGGTCGTGCAAATCCGCCACAGGATAGTGGAATTCTACTAATTTTTAGCATTTTGGAAAAATGTAGAGTAGAATTTTGTCCTACCAACTAGTAAAATTCTACCTAGTCCCCGTCATCCTTAAAAGTTCAAACCAGAATTTTGGACTATAGGAGATTAGAATTTTGCTCCCATCTGATGCTACCTCAGGCTATCTACTACCACTTGTCATATACGGCAAGTATTTGGAGGCATAAATGTTAAATCCCTGAGAGTATCTAAGTATTGATTCATATTAAATAGATTCTAAGCACTCAACAAGCATATTCTCAATCTATAACTAAAGAAAATGAATATTACATTCAAAAGAAAAGGTCTTGAGTTGAGTTCCATTTCGTCTTTAGTGTCTAAAAGGATCTTCAAGTCACTATGAACTTTATTTTTAATTTATCATTGTTTTTATGTATTCGAGTTATTATTTTCACAAAAATTAATTTAACAAATTTTATTTATAGGCTTGATCATTTACGTACTTGAATGAACATAACTAAATATGAAGTTATCATAACTCAATAAATATATTAAAATATAAATTTGTTTGTGCTTAAGGGTTTTTTGATATTTAAAAATAAATTATTTACAAAAATAAATAATTTGCCAATTTATATTTACTATAATAAAAACATAAATTAAATGTGTAAATGTGAAAACTATCCATAAATATATATAATCCTTCATATTTTAAACTTATCAGATTAGTAACTTTTGTAATTTCATACAAAAATAACTTTTAAATCTATATTGTTTTTAAAACATACAAGCATTTTACACATACTTGTGTTCTAGTATAAAATAATATGTTATTAGAAATATCTCGCCCCACAGGCAGAGGATGTAAATGAGCCAAGCTGACCTAGGCTTGGCCGGGCCCGAATCCAAAACTAGCCAGCTCGAGCTCAACTTGGATCTGTGCACGGCTTGACTCAAATATAATTTTTGAAAATTAAAAATTTTTTATTTTAAAATTAATTTACACTAAAATAATTTTAAAAAATATCGAAAAATATCAATTTCAATATTATAATTAAATAATTAAATATATATTATTAAAATTATATTTTATATATTAAAAAAATAAACAAACTCTTGAGTTAAAATTGATGGAACTGGATCTAGCTTAAGTTCGGTTCATTATTAAACAAGTCTAGTTTTCCAACTCGAGCTCGAAATAAACCGAACCAAATTTGAGTTAAAGCTCGAGCTGCTTGCGTGCTTATGAGTTAAATTGACATTACATTTTAGGTTAATTTTCAAAGCGGCGAAGACCACAGGATACAGAATATCACTGATCTCCTTCACTTCTCCAAGACATCTGATTGGTCGTTTGAGAAGGATTGTTGAGGTCCTTCTCCCCAATTGCTTTCATCATTTTCTTTCATTGCCTTCGGTCTAAAAGTGTGCTAAAGGAAGGGGGATTATATCTATCTAGCCGGGCGATTATATGGATATATTTGCTCGCCTCTAAGTATAAGGTGCAAATATTATTAAATTGCAATTGGAATGAAAAACAATAGATTTCTTGATTGATTAGTTGTAGTCGCATAGGCTTTGTTTAGATGAGGAAGAATAAACTGATCAAAATAGTTTAAAGATGTTGTGCATAGAAGATAAACACAAGGATTTTACGTGAATCAGAGATTTTATTAAGACTAAGATTTTCTCTTAAGTTAATTAATCGAGGCCATATTTCGTGATGACTGGAGGATTTTTTAGCAAGGTTCATTCATTTTTCCTTGAAGACTTGTAGTGACTGAGACTTTGTAAACGATAATATTGTTGGTGAATTGTTCTATTAAAGTATGAGAACTTTTTAGATTTGTTTGTACTACCAAGTTGTAGTAATTTCTTCATTACGACAGGAAAACGGATTTAACGCGGGTGTGACATTAGCACAAGATAGCTCAAAAAGATCATGAATTTATGGTTTGATGAACTTATAAGATCATTATGCGTTGCTTTGTTTAGGTATTTATTGATGATAGAAATGAAAACTATATAGTAGAGAAGAAAATAAAATTTTCTAGCGAGATGCTTTGGTTGGCAACAGTATATTGAAGATTCCCTAAAATCTTATGAACCAAAATGAAAGGGAAAACACATACTGCACTGGCTAGTCATATCAGCTTCCCATAGGACAACACTAGGCCCCTCACTCTCCCCCCTCTCTCTCTCTCTCTCTCTCTCTCTCTCTCTCTCTCTCTCTCTCTCTCTCTCTCTCTCTCTCTCTCTCTCTCTCTCTGCAGAAATGAACGAAGCTAATGATAATAAATATTATTAATATCATGAGCTCATATTTATTATTTTAATATGTCAAATTTCTTGGACAATTCCTTGGAATTTGCGCAGAAGATCAATGAATCCCAACAGGCAAGCAGCAAAGGATCCCCGCACCGTATGCTATTCACTTGGCCTTGTCCTCCTGCTGTGGGGGCAATGAGATCTTTGATTCCCATCCTCATAGCATTCTGAAAGATACAGAAATATATATAAGAACTATCTGAAATGGAGCAAAACAATTCTTGATTAATCCCCTTCAAACTTACAGTTTAGATGTGATCGCTGAAAAGAGCACATGTTGTTGAACAGAAGCTGAGTTAGAAACCCTTGTTTTTGAGCACCCATTTGCATGAGAGAGCTGCCATTGGTGTCTTCCTGGATTTCATGTCCAAACTCAAGAATGATAATGAAATAAAATCGTGTATGATGTTCAAATACTGAGCAAGAAATACCAACCTGGGAATGCAGTAAGAAAGGTGTAGAGGAGTCCATGAATCTAGTGTCTTGAAAAGCTAAGAGCTGAGAGTGATTGGTAGGGTACACAGTTGGCAGTGGCCTTGACTGGCCTTCAAATTTCTAGCATTCAATGTCACAAAAAGCCCCATCAATATCAAAGCACTAGACACCAAAAGAATAGAGACAAACATGAAATCCACAATCAAGTTTGATTAGAAATCCTCTGATCTTTTTTTCAGCTTACCTCTTCTTGATTGACATAGCCATCAAAATCAACTCCAAAGTTGTACAGCATTGGATTCAGTGAAGCAAGCTTCATAGACAAAAACTAAACTCAAAAGAAAGAAAAAGAAAAAGTTAATTATAACAAAGATAATATCTAAAGCATGATAAGGTCAAGGTTATCTTGGCTTGGATTATTACCTCAACTTGATTCTGCAATGACTGCACATAGTTGATGATTTCATCCAACAGGAGAGCTTTCCCAGTGACCTACGGCAAAGCTTTAAGATTTCATTCAAAAATGTAATCCTTAAAATAAGGTGTTCATCAAAAGCTTCTCACCTTATCACAGCCAGGAACCAGGCCTTGCAGAAGCTTCATCCTCTCACTGATCTTCTCTCTTCTCACCTGGAAAATAAGACCATGCAAACAGGTGAAATTGAAGAAATTATGTTTAGGGTTTCAAACTCCAATGGTATGCAGTGAGGTAGAAAGATTAAAAATAATACTCTTTCTGCAAGGCTGTGGCTATCTGTTGCTTGGCCTCTCCTTGCCCTGACATGAATGAACCCTTGAGGAGCCTCCTCATCACCTTTTCCCTTCTTCTTCGCCATTTCCTTCAATGGCTTCTTCTTGTTCTTGCTCCTACTCTCCTTTGTATCCTAACAACAACAAAACAATAACAATATACATTAACCCATTTTTTCTTTTGATATAGAGAAGGGCATGAGCTCCTTCTACCTTGGATTGGATATAGCTCAAGCAGGAGCCATCTCTATTCTTTCTTTTCTTCTCCATGGAGTGGGAGGACTCGGACCTGTTCAACCGGCTTTCGTCTTTCCATTGAGAAAGTGGTGGTGGACTGGAAGCTGTCTCTCCATTGAGGAGAGCGGAGTCAAGGAGGTATGAGAAGCTTGCCATTATGGAGAAAGGTGTGAGATAACAGATCTGGGATGGAGAGAGGAACAGGAAAATGGAAGCGAATCCAAGTGTGGCTGGTGACAGGGCTGGACTGGTTTATATAAAAGCTGTGAGTGAGAGATTTGTGACCATGTAGATTTCTCCATTTGACTGGTCTTTTCAGCGCTCTCTCTCTCTCTCTCTCTCTCTGTTGCTTTGTCTGGTTATGGATAGTATACCAGTCCAGTATAGGGGAAGGTGGGCTAGTTAATGCCCAGACTGTTGAATCTTTCATACCATGCAACTTTCTGCAAGAAAATTTAATAACTGATGTTGAAGGTTGGGGTGGATTTCAAAACCATGAGGGGCCAAATGAGGTGACTGTTTTTTGAACTCGGTACATTACAACTCGGTGGTCTTAATTTTTTTTTATTTTTTCATTTTATTTTCTTATATTTAAAATTTCTTTTTTTTATTTTCTTAACTCAAGTAAGTTCAATTTGGGCTGGACCGTAGTTTAGAAATTGCTAGATGATTGACCCTGTAACAGCCTTGATCCTAGTTCCAAATTTAATCACGACAAAACACAACCATAACAATTTGGGAAATCGATCTATTTAATATTTCATTATGACATATTCAACCTAGTCACTTAAACCACATAAGTTAGCAAATGTATGATATTTGTCTTATTAGAGAACAAGACTCATTTGGTTTTTACGTGGACTACTAACTCATTGTTCTCATTAGAGGTTCTAATTCGAGTTTGATCAAGTTGATCTTGGTTCAAGTTTCGCTCGTGAACAAAAAATATTGACTTGAATTTGGCTTGTGAGCTCATATAAGACAAGCTCAATTTTAAATTTATAATTTTATAATTTAATAACTATTTTTAGCTAATTAATATCAAAATAATTCTTAAAATATAATCCAAACTACCAAGTGTGGAATTTTCCTGAAAGTGAAAATACGTAACCTCAAATTTGTAACCCTAATATTGCTGATGAGAGGAACAAGTGATAATATATAGGTGATTCATGACTTGGACACTAATCTTTTATCTTAATATCCGATGTGAGATTATAAATAGAAAAAAAGGAAAAACATGGAGATGAAATAAGTTCAATTTTTCTAACTGGATGGACTACGCTGAAACTACTACGATTATATTTGTACATATTCAAACCCTACATAAGATTCTAATAGCTATTTCAATTGTATCAAGAAGATACAATCAGTGACATAAGACATGATCTTCCATTCTTCATACAATTTAGTATCATCAATAAATTGGAGAAAATAATATGCAAGCTGACAACCACTTTCTTAAATAAAAACAAGATAAAAAAAAAAGGGAGAATAGCACCAAAAAGAATTGAGCCATCCAAATGACAGGAAAAGCATATGCTCGAAGGATGGCGAGCGTACTACGATGAAAGCTAGAAAGCGGAGAAGTTGCTTTTTACACTTAGTTTGTAGCAGTTAACAAGTCAGTCAATGGCTTCTTATTACTGAAAAAGAAAAGAAGTAAATTGCTCCTCTTTCTCTCAACACAGAGGAGTGGCCCAGGGCTACTTGTTGGCTTGCTATCGTAGGATCCTATGACCTGCAGGGTGAACCCTAGGGCATACCCTTTGCACGTTGTTTTTGAATACTTCCAAACAATTTTCGGTGAACCCGTGTTGATTGAAATTACTTCTGTTAAACATCAATATTATTGTTGGGGTCTGATCAATGTCTTCAGATCTAAGTCGATTTTATTCATGATTTACAAAAGAACAAGAGGTAAAGAAGAACGCCGAAATTTTTTGACGGCAATCCTTTTAATGCTCAAGTAAAAAAATTAATTAATAAAAAAATAAAGAATGATTTTTAAAGAATCGTGTATTAGCCTTATATCTTAGTCATTTTTTCTATTTATACATGATCTCAGTATTTGGTCTCCCTTGATTTTTACCGTGATTTTTTACTCCACTATGGTTTTATAGTCCAAGTCATAAATCTAAATCTTCACAATCTTTTGAGATACTTTCCTAAGTCTTTTTACTTTGGTGAATGTTATTCTGAGTTCTATATAGTCAACAAAGCTTACCCTAAAACTCATTTACCTGGTAGGGACTAAATCAAACTCTTAGAAGTTCAGTGTAAAACTACCTAAGCTCAACGTCGGATCAATTTTGGCTTGATGAACCAGTTATTAATTCACAAAACTAATTAAGGGATTCGGTATATTATCAAATACCTGAAATTGCTATCCTGCTAGTTGATATTATGCAATGTAACATGGATAACCTCCCCTTCAAGTACCTCGTACTGCTAATCACAAACAGAAAAATTGTGCAAAGATGAGCGGCAGCCTTGATCAACAAGGTAGAGAAAAAGTTAGATGTATGGAAAATAAAATATCTGTCAATGGGTGACAGAGTTATCGTACTGAACTTTTTACTCTAGGCCACTCCAATGTACTAGATGATTTTCTACTATCTTGTAAAGTTGGTTATCTCTAAAATAGATCAAATGAGAGCTAGATTTTTGTGAAGAGAATTTGATAATCATCACAAATATCACTTAGCCAACAGGCCCTAATATGCTCAAGTAAAGAAAATGGTAGAGTGAGAGTTTCAGATATAGCCATTTTCAATCAGGAATTATTACTAGAATGGTGGCAGAAACTTTACAACGATCAAAATTGCCCTTGGAAATGAATTATACTAAGCAACTACTATAAAGAGGAATTACCTATGCTCCAAACTCAATCCGATCCCACGTCTTGTTCCAGCTTCTGAAAAGTGGTGCTGAAGGTCAAATAGGCCTTCATGACAAGCAACAACTTCAAGGTTGGTGATGGAAAGTATATTAATTTCTGAAAAGATAGATGAATTGAAGGATATAGTCCAGAGATACTCCGAAGCTTTTCAATTTGCAAGAAATAGTGGCACATCCATTCAGGAAGCTGTGACACAAGAGCCTCTGTTAAGAAGAAGAATACCACCAAAAATTCAAAACTTGGAAGCACTAATCTAGAAAAAAATCCCCAAGCCTCTATAGCAGAATGCATACAGTATACAATGGAGATGGAATACATCCTTCTCTGTATGATCAAGCTACAATTCTAGTTGAGAAAGAGGTTCAATTATCCTTTCCAAAAGATATTTGGCACTTGCCCTACCCACTGAAGATCAAAATATTCAGCTGGTTAGCATTCCATGACCAGATCTTAACCATGAAAACCTAGAGAAGAAAGATTGAAAAGGAGAGAAACATCCTTGTATTTTTTTGTCATGAAAGTGCAGAAGCTTTCAACCATTTGTTTTTTTGAGTGCAACACTAGAAAAGACATATGGCAATACTTTTACCCGCAGCTAGGAATACATCATATCCCCTCGTCTAGGCAAGATTTATAGTCAAACTGGGGATAGTTGGATCTCAGCTTTGTTATAGCTTTCTTGTCGGAAATATGGATGGAGAGGAACATGAGAATATTACAAAATAAAACCAGAAACATAGGAAGTATTATCCAAGTTGTTTGTATCTCTGTTGCATTTATGGTCTAGTACTCTCACTGGAAAACAAAGAGACAAGTTAAGAGTGATATACAAATTGTAATACGTAAAGCATGTGTTTTGTTTTACAGTACGCCCTGCACCTAAAAGAACCAATCATGATGCAAGTCATAGCTAGACTGGGATCTCAATGCTGCATGGTTGGGGAGCTGCTACTTTTAGAAAATCAAGACAACTCGTAATGGGTATTTTGTTTTATTGGGAAGCTTAATGACTCTTACCTTTTGTTGTTTTATAATGATGTAAATCCTTGTATCATTTTATCCCTTGCAATAGCAAGGCTATAATAGAATATTCAGTTGCTCAAAAAAAATAGTCATATTATTAGTCTATAAATGCATAGACTTTATTGCTAGATATTAACACTTTTTTTTTTATATAATCTTCTTTTTTTTCTGTTCATTTTTAAGAAATTTTTTGAGAAGCTTTTAGTAATTATTATCTGCAAGCTTTTTGATTTTATTGTATCCTGTAGGAATATTATCATAATTATATAACAATAATTTTATAAGTGAAAATAATTAATTCATTTAAAATAGTCATATTTCACGTTTTAAAGTCTTATTAAATACCCATTATTAGAATAGAAAAAATTCAAAATATTTTGTTTTTAAAAGATATCCTATAGGACACGATGTAATATATTTTCTTATGGATTCTTCAAAAAAAAAAATTCCATGCATCAAGATCCGTATGCATATATAGGTATGCAATTGCATGGGGTTTCCACCGTACATATCTCTTTTCTACTAATTTTGTTCCATTTTTACTATACTTTGACATTTATTTTTGATTTTGAATTTCATTTCATATTTGGTAAGCATTTTACATGTTTGACAGTGATTATGTGATAATTTATTTTATTTTTTTTTGTTTTTCTGAGTTGATATGTGACAAATCTTGTTACAAACTTTGAGATTGCTTCCGACTTCACAAACATTGACTACAAAGGTTCCTCCGAGAAACAAAAAAAATGAAAACAAAAAACTCACGCGGTAGAATCAAATGCCTAAAAATGTGCCAGTCGGCCAAGGTTGGGTTGGGGTACGGTCCGGTCCGGTCTGGTCCATGGGTCGGTTCACGAGCGAATGACGACGGGCATTAATTTCATGCATGGTGAATGCAATGATAACCCTGCGGATAACAAACTGGATTGGGTCCAACCTAAACCTACAAGGTAACTTTATTTTTGTACTCCCAAACCCAAATAATAAATATAGACATAAATAAATTTAATTTAAATAAAAAGCTCTACTTGTATGAGGATAAGCGAACAAATCAATGGCAGAACTAGGAGTAGCAAAAGAGACGATTGGACCAGCCTTTGCATGCATAGAGTGGCTGTTGTTACCTAAAGCCGGGTAGGCGATTGCTAGGATCTGACTATCGAAGGACATGCTCATCATTGATATGCATCACATATAGTTGGAAGCACCAAGAGCCCCATGTATATGCCTCCTAATTCTAAAACGGAGGAGAATAAAGCATGATTTTTAGTTTTGGTCACAATATTTTGATTTTAATTTTTAATTTTTAATTTTTAATTTTTAATTTTTAATTTTTAATTTTTAAACAATATATTATACTTATATTATAGAATATTATTAATGTAGTGGTTAAGGTTTTAACAATCATAAGTAATCCGGGTTCGAATTCTCCTATGAGCATTTTATTTTTTCTTTCACATTTTTATTTTTTTACCAACAAAAAATTTTATTTAATATTTTTAATTTATATATATATATATATATATATATATGTTATTTTCTCATTTTTAAATTTTTTAAAAATATTTTTAAATTAAAAAATTAAATTTTAGTTAAAAATTTTAAAAATAATTTGATTAAAATCGAAATAGAATTAAAACGACTGAAATGAGACCAAAATGAACTGGTACCAAAACTAATCTCAAAATCAAAACTTAAAACCTTAGAATAAAGCATCAAGCACAAGAAAAAATTTGGAAGAAAATTTATGTTGTACTTCTAAGTTAAGAAAATTGGAGCCCACCATCAGTATCAATATAAATCTTTGAAGTTTGGTTCACGAAAAATTGAGATATACCTTGATTTCTTTTCAATTTCTCAAAATATAATTTGGAAAAATTGAAATTTTGTCTTAAGTTTTGATTGCAATTTGACATTCGTTAATTGTAATTTAAATTGCAAAATGCATTGAAATGCAATTCATTTTTAGAGCATGGTTATATTAATCAAAATTTAATTTTAATTAATTATTTAATAATTTTGAATATTTATGAGTTAAAATAGTTAAATATTTTTCAAAAGGTTTTGAGATTATTTTAATCTATAAATATTATTATTTTGTGTTTATTTTAATTCTAATCAATCTAACTCAAAGATTGAGTTAGTGAAGAGAAAAAATAAATATAAGATATTATGGGAATTTATTTATAACAATAAAAAAATCAAATTGGACTTTTGTTGTTTGTTATGATGATTGTGGATCTTATTGGTGGGACATCTTGATTTGTATTATACTCCCAAATGAGATAATATAAAATTACAATATAATCCCAACTTCAATTTTGATGGTTTGTGGGATATTGTGATTTATGTTAGTCTCTCAAATGAGCTAATGCAATATCACAATATAATACTAATTTAAAGTCAATAAAATCATGGATTATTTTATATTAATATATATTTGTTATATATATTTGAGCCGTTTATTGTAAAATTTACAATATAGAATCTATTAGTTTGCTTTTCAAAATCAAGATCTTAAATGGATCAAATTACTCAACTTGGAGAAATAAAATAAAAGCTCATCTGGCATTCGAAGGTTTTGATATTGCTCTTGATACTCCTAAACTGCCAATTAAGTCTAGCCAATTTGAAAGGTCTCAGTTTAAGAAATGACATAGAGCAAATAAATTAGTAAAGTTGATAATTAGAGGAATAATTTCTGAAATAAATTGTGTCAGTTTGCTAGATATTTATTCTGCCAAAAAGTTACTTCAGAGTATTCATAACAGGTTTGTTGGGTCCTCTAAAGTCAAGAAATTATCTTTGACTCATAAGCTCTATAACACAAAATTGGCCAAGTATAGAAATATCTGAGAACATATCTTGGCAATACTTTTAATTGCACATGAGTTGAAAATTTTGGGTTTGAATCTTGATGATGAATATGTCGCATACTACATATTGAACTCATTGCCTACATCCTTTGAAAATTTTATTGTCAATTATAATACATATGATCATTGTTCAATGATAGATAAATTGTTGAATCAGTATGTCTCAAAGGATGAAAGAAAAAAACTATTAAAGCTGAACTTGTTAAGATTGAATTAACAAACTTGATTGAGAAGAAATAGATATTTAATCCTTAGTTCAGAAAATCCTTCAAGAAGCATACCTGGAAGAAGAAATTTGTAAAAAAACAAGGATGACGTGCAAGGAAAGACACCTACTTAGTTAGAAAAAAATATTTGTTTTTATTGCAGAATGAAAGGGCATTTTGTAAAAGACTATTATAAATTAAAATTTTTATAGGAAAAGAAATAAGGTAAATATATTGATGTTTCTCCTTATGCATGTATTGTGGACTCAGGATCATCGGTCCATATATCAACTATTATATAAGGGTTTCTAGACCAAAAAAAAAACAAATGATCAGGAGAAGTGTGTCTTCATAGGAAATAATGAGCGAGCTAAGGTCATTAATATTGGGATGTACTCTCTGGTTCTCCATGGTAGCCATACTGTTTTACTGCCAAATTGACGTAGCAACAAGCGTGGTAGATGAGGAAAATACCATTACCTCTGTTAAGAACTCCTTGAATTCACTAAAGAGAAAATTCACTAAAGTAGAAGTTTATTGAGAGTAATAGTGTTTCCCCAATCCATAGGGCTGAAAGCCTATTTATATAAATACTAGAAGTCCTATTTGAGTATGTTTCTGGCTTTCTAAGTCCTAAATTGAATACAACTCAGCTTGAACCCATTAATTGGGTTGGTAGAAGTCCTAAATAAGTTAACCTACAAAAATAAAATCCTAAATAATGATTAATCCTTCCCAAGTCTTAAATTGAATAGGATTCAGCTCAAAATTAATCTTGGGTTGGTGGAATCTGCGAATAAGACCTAATTGATTCATACTAGGAGAGACTCATGACATTATAATGAAGAGAATTTCAATATAGGAAGGTACTAAGTTAGATAAATCTTAAGTTAAATAAAATAATGAATCAGATCATTTGCTATGGCCCCTTGATTTCTACTTCTAAATTAGTTTCTTTTGATATTTCTGAACTTCTTTTGAGCATCCTACACTAGTGTCCTCTTCTTGTAAAAAACTCATCCTCGAGTTATTTTGTCATAACTTGCAGTTCTCAGGTGCATAGTAGTCAAACAAATCTTGAATATTAAAAGTGTTTGAGATTCCCAAATCCTTCGGGAGGTCGATAACATAGGCATTATTGTTTATCTTTCTTAGTATCTTCAGTGGCCCAATTTTCTTCTATTTCAATTTGTTGTAAGTTTCAACTGAAAATCGTTCCTTCCTCAAGTGTACCATCATCAGATCTCTTTCTTGAAACTCTTTTAGACGCTTATAAATGTCCACTTTAATTTTGTATTTGGCATTGAATTTTTCTAATTTTTTTTCTTTACCTCAGTACGCACTTCAATAATTCTCTCCACCATATTATCTGCAGCTATGCTTGTTCCTAGCAATTTGGGCAACACCACCAAGTCTAGCAGGTGCTTTAGGGTTCTTCCATTAATAATTTCAAATGACGATTTTTCCGTAAACCTGTTTTTCATGTTATTAAAAGAGAATTCAGCTTGTGCAAGTGCATAGTCCCACTGCTTTGGTTTATCTCTTATAAGACACCGAATGATATTTACAAGTGTTCGATTCACCACTTCAGTTTATTCATCTGTTTGAGGATGATAAGCACTACTAAATTATAGAGACGTATCCAATCGCCTCCACAATGTCTTCCAAAAGTGACTTAGAAATTTTGTGTCACGATCAGAAGTGACAGTCTTTGGCACTCCATGTAGCCTTACAATCTCTTGAAAGAATATATTAGTCACTCTTGTTGCATCTATTGTCTTCTTACATGAAATGAAATATGTCATCTTGGAAAATCTGTCGACAATAACAAATACTAAATCTAAGGCTCGTTGAGTCTTGGGGAGGCCCAAAATAAAATCCATCAATGGATCCTCCCATGGGGCATTTGGCATAGACAATGGGGTATAAAGGCCAGCGTTTTGAGAGCTTTCTTTGCCTGTTTGGCATATATAGCACCTTTATACGAAGCGACTGACATCTCTCTTAAGTTGTGGCCAATAGTAGCACTCTTCAACTAGTGCAATGCTCTTGTCATTCCCAAGATGTTCTACTAGGCCATTGCTATGCAACTCTTTCATCACCTTTTCTTTCAAGGAGCACCTTGGAATGCAAAGATAAAAACCCTTAAAGAGAAAGCCTTCATGAAGATATAAATTACTTTTTTGTCCTTCTTGACACTTTCTAAACTCCTCTTTAAAATCTTCTTCATCTTCAGCATACAATTCCTTCAAATAATCAAACCCTTCAACTTCATTGTTTATAGTTACCATCAAGACTACCCTGTAGCTCAAAGCATCTACCACCTTATTTTCTTGTCCAGATTTGTGTTTCAAAACATAGGTGTATTACTGTAAGAATGATGACCATCGACCATGCATGCGATTCAATTCCTTCTGGCTATCAATAAATTTCAAAGCTTGGTGGTCAGTTTATAGAATAAACTCTCATTGAATTAGATAGTGCTTCCAATGACGAACTGCTTGTACAACCACATAAATTTCAGCTCATATGTTGACCACTTATTTCGAGCTTCACTCAACTTTTCGTTGTAGAAAGCTACTAGTCTTCCTTCTTGTGATAGAATGGCTCCAATGTCTATGTACGAAGCATCACAGTCTACCTCGAGTAACTTCTCAAAGCTAGGCAATGCCAAAATAGGTGCAGTAGATAACTTCTCCTTGATCAACTCGAAGCATCTATTAGCTTCTTGAGTCCAAGAGAACTTGCTTTGCTTCAAATACTCAGTTATTGGTGCCATAATGGAACTAAAGTTTTTGACAAACCTCAAATAGAATATCGCCAGACCATGAAAACTTCTAACTTCTGATACACTTTGGATATCGGTCATTCCTTAATAGCTTTTACCTTTTCTTCATCAACATAAATGCCTTCGGCACTTACCATGAATCCCAAGAACAACAAGTGGTCAGTCATAAAATGGCATTTCTTTGAGTTGATGTACAACTTCTCCTTCTTCAGCACAATAAGTACTTCTGCTAGATGCCTTTTATATTCTTTTTCATTATGACTATACACCAGAATATCATCAAAGTAAATAATAACAAATGACCAATCAAAGGTTTGAGTACCTGGTTCATCAATCGCATGAAGGTGCTTGATGCATTTGAAAGTCTAAAAGACATAACAAGCCACTCATAAAGTCCTTATTTTATTTTGAAAGCTGTTTTCCATTCATCAGAGGGTCTAATTTTGATTTGATGATATCTACTCCTTAAATCTATTTTAGAGAATACCTTTGACCCTTCCAACATGTTCAGTATGTCCTCTAAGCGAGTAATTGGGAATCTATACTTTACCATGATTCGGTTGATGGCTCGACTATCTACACACGTCTACCAACTTCCATCTTTCTTAGGCGTCAATAAGGTTGGAACTGCACATGGGCTCATACTGACTCTGACCATTCCTTTTCTGATCAACTCTTCAACCTTGTCTTGTAAGATTTGTGACTCTTTTGGACTCATTCTGTAATGGGACAGATTTGGTAAACTCACTACAGGAATAAGGTCAATGTGGTGTTGAATATCTCTCATTGGGTGTAGCTCATCAAGAAGATCATCGGGTATAATTTCCTTGAATTCATCTAGGAAGGGTTGTAAGTCTTTTGAAGCTTCAGTGAGTATTGTCTCCATTCTTTTCTCAATCATAATAAATATTTGAGCTATCTCTTTAGTCGCGTTTATAAAATTTTACACAATCAAAAAGGAGTGACCCTCCTCTTGTAAAAGTTTGGGTCGATGCTCTTCGCCAATGGAGGTGAAGATAATTTTCTTTCCATCTTTGAAGAAGATGTAACAATTGTTTCATCCACGATGTGTAGAATCTCTATCAAATTGTCAAGGTCTGTCAAGAAGGATATGACATGCATCCATTTCCACAACATCACAGATTACCTCATCCCTGTAGAATTTTCTAATGGAAAAACAAATTTGATACCGTTCAGTTATCTTAGTTTCATCAACCATTTTAATCTGGCCGATCTTATAGGGAGAGATGTGATTTTTTTTTTCAATTGAAACTTGTCGACCATAGTATTGGAGATGATTTTTTCACTGCTTCCTCCAGTAATAATTATGTCACAGATCTTGCCATTTACTGTGCATTGAGTGCGGAAGATATTGTGATGTTGTAAGTTTTTCTCTTGCTTTGGATGTACATCAGATTCTGAACTACTAAAGATGATCTATTACCATCAAGCTTCTTGAATATTCCATCTTCATAGTTTTCTTGATCACAAACTAGGTCATCATCTTTTGAGTCATGTAAATCATCAGCCACAAAATTATCTTCAATAGCCAGGTTCACAGGCTGTCGTGCTGGACAAACATTAGAACGATGTCCAAATTTTTCACAGCGATAGCACTTTAAATCAGGATTTAATCTTGAGTTCTTTGCTGATGTGGTGTTTCCTAATGGCCTTGTAGGTCTAGCTTCAAGACTCACTTGTGTGGGATGTCGAGAAGATTGTGTAGCTGCACCTCTATTTAGGAATAGATTGTGCTCCTTTTGAATTCTCACCAATTGTTCTTTCCACCTAATTTTTGATGACAAGTCACTCCAATTGGGACTCCACATGAGTTGCACTCCTCACAGGCTCATTAACTATCCAAATAGGTTGCAAGAAAATCCTATCTTGAATGGTTGTGCATAATCCACTGATAAATCTTGCCACTTGATGGGATTCAGTCTCTGCTAGATTATTACGTGCCGATAGGCTATAGAACTCCTCAACATATGCTTTTACACTAAGATTACCCTGTCAATAATTTTGATATTGCTGAAAGAGTACCTGGTCATAATCTATGGGAAGGAATTATTTTTCTAGAAGAGCCTTCATCTGTGGCCATACTTGAATTAGAGCTTTATTTTGGCGTGTCATTTCCAACTGGATGTGTTCCCACCATGTTGATGCACCCCCCTTGAGTCGATAAGTAACAAGCTTCACTTTTTTCGAATCTAGAATCTCCATGTAGTCGAAAAATCGTTCCACTTCAACAAGCCAATCGAGAAAATCTTCGATCTGAAGTTGGCCATTAAAAGTTGGGAGATCAATCTTCAAGTGAAAATCATGATGTTTATTATGCTCAGAAACTAGTCGATGAAGGATTTCTTTAATTTCTTCATCATTGGAGTTTCAAGGATTTGTAAACTCTTTGGATTCATTTGCGGAGCCTTTCCTTGACCAATTGGATCACGAGTCACTTCATTGATCCATCAACGTGGTTGATTCAGTCCTTCAAGTTGATCCATCCTCAGCATCAAGCTTGCAAGTGAGTTTTGGATTGCCTCCATGGTCAAGTCAAAATACTCATGGCTGATGTGATTACCCACAGGAGCACCGTTCTTAGGGTTGCTACTGGTTGCATTGTGATTAGACATTAAGCAAGAAGAGTCTCACTCTGATACCACTTGATGTAGCAACAAGCGTGGTAGATGAAGAAAATACCATTGTTTCTATTAAGAATTCCTTAAGTCTACAAGGAAAAGAGAAAATTTACTAAAGTAGAACTTTATTGAGAATAATAGTAGTTCCCCCGTTTATAGGCTGAAAGCCTATTTATACAAATACCAGAAGTCCTATTTGAGTAGGTTTCTGACTTTCCAAGTCCTAAACTAAATACAACTTAGCTTGAACCCATTAATTGGGTTGGTAGATGTTCTAAATAAGTTAACCTATGAAAATAAAATCCTAAATAATAATTCATCCTCCCCAAGTTCTAAACTGAATAAGATTCAGCTCAAAGTTAATCTTGGGTTGGTGGAATCCATGAATAAGACCTAATTGACCATACTAAGAAAGACTCATGACATCATAATGAAGAGAATTTCAATATAGGAAGGTACTAAGTTAGATAAATCTTAAGTTAAATAAAAGAGTAAATCAGATCATTTGTCATGACTCCTTAACTTCTGAATTAGCTCCTTTTGATATTTTTGAACTTCCTTTGAGCGTCCTACATCACAAATATAATTTTTACACTAACTATTAGATGCAATCTATTATCAGTCTCCAGACTTACAGAACTTGGTCGCTCTTTTATTTTTGGCAAAGATTGTGTATCTCTAATGTATAATAGTGTTGTTATTGTTACTGGTAATATATATGATGGTCAGTATAAATTATATGTAAAAATGGATCTTGATTTTGCAGTTCAGTATTATAATATTGATTCCAAGCATATGTCTAAATGTATTGTTGGATAAAAATTTTTCTCGTTTGTGACGTTATTTAGGTCACATTGGTAATGATAAATTAGAGAGACTTTACCATGATAGGATCTTGCAAAATATAAATTTTAATAATTTTAGCGTCTATATAGATTATATTAAAAGTAAGATGACAAGAGCACTATTTCCAAAGGCATTGAGATCTGATAATTTATTAGACTTGATCCATACATATTTTTGTGGTTTGAATGAGATTGTTAGTCGGAACAGCCAGAGGTATTTTGTAATATTTATTGATGATTATTTACAATATGAATATGTGTATCTGCTACATAGGAAGTTAGATGTATTTGAAGCATTTAAAGTATTTAAGGCTGAAGTTGAAAATCAACTTGGTAAAAAGATCAAAATCATCAGGTCAAATAGAGGAGGCGAATGCACTTCAAATGCTTTCTAAAATTTTTTACAAGAATATGGGATCATTGCAAATAGTAGAATGGAGTAGTAGAAAGGAGAAACAGAATTTTGATAGTTACAATATATTACACGCTAGTTTATAGTAAATTACCAGACTCCTTATGGGATGAAGCATTGAAAATGACTACATATATTTTAAATAGAGTACCATCCAGATCTATTCCTAAAACACCTTTTGAGTTATAGCATGGTAGAAAATCTAGTCTAAATCATCTTAGAATTTGAGATTGTGATACATAAGCCAGAATTGCTAAACCTGGTATGCCAAAAACTATAACTCGCAGTTTGAGTTATAAATTTATTGATTTTCTTAAAAGGTATGAAGGTTATAAATTATATAATTTAGTTCAAAGTTTTATATTTGAAAGCAGAGGTATCAAATTTATTGAATAAGAAACATCTGTTATAAGAAGTAAGAGGAAAAGAATTAAGTTTGAGGATGAGTTAGATAAAATTAAATAAGATGAAGCACCAATAGTTGCACCAAGTTAGTTGGATGAAAGACCCAAAAAAAATCATAAGTCAACTATATCATATGATTATATTTTATATTTAGAGAAAATTGAAGATCTACATATTCAAAATTTAGATGTTCCAGAGGAGGTACTTATATCATTAATTATAGAAAATAATGATCTACTGAAGTTTTTAGAGGTTATGAACAGTGAGAATGTAAAATTCTGGATGAATGCAATAGTTGAAGAAATTAACTCAATGTAGAAAAAAGAGATTTGATCTATTATGCAAGCTCTTAAAAATTGTAAACCAATTGGGTATAAATGAGTTTATAAGATAAAATTGACAGCCAATGGTGAAGTTGACAAGTATAAACTGAAGTTAGTTACTAAAAATTACACTCAAAGAAGAGGGATTGACTATGATGAAAACTTTTTTCTAGTCTACAGAAAAATTCATTTAGAATTTTTATAGCATTGATTGTATATTATGATTATGAACTCTTACTGATGGATGTTAAAAAAGCATTTCTGAATATAATTCTTAAAGAAGAAATTTACATGATTCAGTTAGAAGAGTTTATCAGAAAAAATAATAAAGTAAAAGTCTGTAGATTGTATAAATCTATCTATGACTTGAAATAAGGGTCTTGATAGTGGTATTTTAAATTCATGAGATAATTACAAAGTTTTCCTTTCAGGAGAATATAGTCGATAATTGTGTATATCTGAAGGTCAATGAGGGTAAAGTTTAGATATTGATGCTTTATGTTGATAATATCTTATTGGCTGCTAATAAACTAAATTCCTCAAAGAGTCTAAAAAAATGCTATCTACAGTTTTTAAAATGAAGAATATTGGTAATGATTAATATATCTTGGGTATTAAAATATACAGAGACATAAAATATTGATTGTTTGAGCCTTCTCAGGAGACATATTGTTAAAATTCTTCAGAGATATTGTATGAATAATTACAAGATTAGAGAATCACTTAGTCAAATGTGATAAGCTTAATTTTCAACAATATTTTCAGAATAAGATTGAAAGATGGGAGATGAAGAAAATTTTTTATACATTAGCTAATTGTAGTTTGATGTACTTAATGATCTGTATTCGTCCAAATATTGATTTTGTTATAAAACTTCTTAGTAGATATTAGAGTAATATAAGAATATCCTATTGGAGAGTAGTTAAATTTTTTTTTGCTATTTGAAGAAAATCTAAAATTATGTATTTTTCATGGTTATAAACCATTAAATGTTCTTAGATATACAAACTCTGATTAAAAAGGATGGCAAGATAGTTTAAAGTAAATATTTGATTATGCATTTACTTCAGCAGAGGGGTTTATTTCATGACGTAGTATGAAATAGATTATCATTACTTTATCAACTATGAAAATAGCGTACATAGTTTATTGTGAGGCCAGTAAATATACTATGTGGTTAAAATATTTTCTTTCTAAACTCAAGATAGTTAATTATATTGACAAGCCAATGTAGATAGTCTATGATAATAATACAACTATATCTCTCATTAAAAATATTAGATGTTATTCCAAAATAAAACATATTAAGTTGTATTTCATTATCTCTATGAAAAGGTTCAAAAAAAAAAAATATCATTTCACGAATCTGCTCTGTAGATAATCTGACTAATCCAATAACTAAAGATCTTACAGTAAAAATATATAAAGAGCATGTCAATCATATGATGATAGTATGTAGAAATGATATCATATTTTGATTACTACATGCGTTATATTTATTTATACTTTGTTTATCAATATAATGTTACTTTTCTCATTTGAAATGATTTTATTGGTATATTTTATTTTAAGTTTTTTAAATTTAGAAGATGGAGTCTTTGAGAATGTCATGAGTTACTAGATAGGTTGGTGATGACCACATATATAAGGGCCTATAATTATGTATAGGTAATTTCTGAAATGCTTGAGGTGAAGGAATGACCAGCATCATATCTGTTTTATATCTCTTACTTAGATAATGTATATTAGCATTTGTGGGATGCCCTTAGTAAAAATTTTTTGTATATCTAAGTGACATATTTTCAAGACGAAATACAAAGTGAGGAGACTATTAATAAAAAAGATATAGAAATTATTGCTATTGTTATATTTTTATTGTGAAACCACATGCATATTGTTTATGTTTATATTTTGATATTATTCAGCTGAACTGATATAGTACTCTATTTACTTTGACATGAAAATAATTAATATCCATTCATAATTAAGCATATATAGGAACTACTGACGAAGACTGGTATGATCCATTTTCTCTGAATTACACAATTGGGATCCCATGTAAAAACTATTTTTTAAAATTTATTTTTAGCATACATCTATATATATATATATATAATATATATATATATATATATATATAGGCTAAGTGAATTAGTCCTAAGGTATTATAGACTATTTATTAGTTTGATTTTAAATAAATTTAATTGTATAATTCGAGTTAGACAGTTTAAAAATTTAGTGAGTAACTTAAGTTTGACATTCTGATTAACATTTGTATGACAATGGATGATAGTATAGATGGAGTTAAATTTTTTATATATATTCATTTAGATATTCCATGATAGGTTGAAATATTTTACAACATACTCAGTATCTGGTCTCACCTTGACATTATCTACTTAAAAAAGGATAAATTTTATGAGATTGAATCTAATTAAAAATTTGGATTTGAATTGATTTATTTGAGTTATTTGATTATTGGATCTTTTTGTAAATATTTTGGCCTTGTTTATAATTACGAAATTTTAGTTTGTAATTACATAATACTTGAGGAATTTTTTGCAAGAAGGCTAATCTTTTGCCTTCTTAAGTCGGTGATAGAAAGCAGAATGAATTCAATTCAAATTCATTTTTTTTCTCTTCCGCTGCGAAACCAAGAGGCCTTTTTTTTATTTTGGAAAATTTTCTTCCTTCTCAATTGTTTTCTATCAAAGAATGACATAAACTCAAGGTAGATCAACTGGAATTTGTAAAAAATTTTAAAATTTTATCAATCAAATTTTCAGACTCTAAGATATGTAAATTTACTTAATTCAATTTTAATTTATTTTTTCTCATTGGTCATAAATCAAAGGATAAAGTTGGAGCCCACAAAGATTTTATCAGCTATTAACAACTCATAGGTTTGCTTTGAAAATAGAGGTGAACCAGGTTGAAAAGAGGTTGAGCCAAAGAGCTTCACCATTGCTTTGAAATCATTTTGTGAATGTGCCAAGCCCATGTTTTTGGCCTTGGAAACCAAAATTGTCCATGTAATTTGTACTTACGTATCATTAGGCGTGCCCATAACAGTGGGAAGGCAAAAGTGAGTGGTGTAGCATTCTTCAACATGATATTGTCATGGATATGTAGCATAAAACGGATCCCTAGCTCATCTCCATTTTTCAGAATAGTGATTGACGATACACTCAATCAGGTGACAAAACTGAGATAAGAGCCATGAGAGTGAAACCTAGGAATGAGCATTATTACACCCGAACTAAGAAACTCCCCCTTTGTGCCGTGGTACGGAAGACCCAATACCAAGCTGCAACCAGCATGGCCTGCTTTCACGCTGAGTTAACTAAACTTCGATAAACTCGGATAAAGGTCACTTCGAGTCTCCAAACATAAGCGCCTCAGAGGAAACAGAGTTTAAAGGTCAAGTGATAAAAGGATCCTACTCACCTTCATTCTGGGATATAAATTCTAAAAGATTCAAGATTTAAAATCTATTGTCATGAAGAGTTCGGCAAAGATTGTGACATCAAAGATCATGAGATTTTGATACGATCAGTACCTTATAAATACCACAAACCTCAAAGAGGTAAGGGACTAATATCCAATTATTCATTCTACTCTCTTATCACTAATCTCTGCTCTAACATGAGCGTCGAAGCTGCTATCGCAGGAGAGCTTTCGACAATCTTCTTCATTGTTATTTTTTGTACAAGACAACGAGAAAGTGGCCTAGCGAATTGAGTTTTCAAGGAGTTACACGAATCAAAGCTGATTTCGAACTAATGCTTCGTCAATAGTAGTATTTTCATTGAGATCTGCTCCACCATCTTCTCTCATCTAGATCATAGGAGATTTTCTGATCATACCTCCGGTGACACGAGTGTCAACATTCAAGAATCAGCCTTGGGGGCAAATCACTCCCAAATCGGCAGAATCAGGCAACTCTTCTAGTAGTCTGGTTCGACCTACTCATCGAGTCGATTTGACAATCTGTCTGCTTCCATAGAAAAAAACTAGGGGAGCCCTCTACATACCATTTTCGGAGTTCCCATAGCCCCTCCCGACTTGGTAAGTCAACAATAGTTTCAAACGTTGACTGCGATAGTTCAGCAAATAATGCAAATGCTTGAAGCTCAAGCTCAAATAATGCAAAACCTTCAACCCCAATCTTAAGCTCTATTTCAGGATGAGTGTCCAAGCTTATACAGCGAGCCACATCCACAAGGCATCAACCAACTGCACCCTTGGAAGCACCATCAAACGAGCTATGAAGACCCTGCTGTGGGAGCCTTGTTTTAGCACCAAGCTTCAAGGGGTCATGAGAGATATGATTCCACTTATGACCCGACTAATGAGATTGCGTACCATACTTATGCAAGCTGAACCTTGGATAAAGTACCCAACAGGAGAATGCTTTGCATGTGACTCATGGAGTGTCAGTCGTGCTTGATCATCACCTCTTATTCTTAAGATTGTCTACTCTTGGGTGTAGCTAAAATTTCATCTACGGCCATATGAGGTGTACGATGGCTCTAAGAATCTTGTCAATCATTTTAGCACATTTCAAGATGTCATGATCTTTTAGGGTGCGTGAGATTCGACCATGTGTAAGGCATTTCCCATGACACTTCAATAACTGGCTTGCACATGGTACTTCAGACTATCAACGTATTCAATCACATGCTTTAGTGATCTAGATGACAGATTTAAAGATCAGTTTATTTCTTTGGTGCCTCAGCAAAATGACCTTTCCACACTTTTAACTCTGAAACAATAAGAAGGTGAGAGCTTAAGAAAATATTGAGCTCAATTCAATAAATCTTAGCTGAAAATTTTTAAGCTTGATAGTTCCATTGTCCTTTCTGCAATAATCAATGAGATAAGGTAACCTAGAGTAGCCTACGAGATGGCTCAAAAACCTCCTAGGACCTTGGCCAAATTTATCCAAGAAGCTTGAAAGAACATTGACACCGAGAAGGTTATGACAGCCAAGAGGGAGTTTGAGAGTCGAGGTAAATAAAAAAAGAGGCTCGGGAGGAAAAACCACCTAGGCAGAAGAAGCAAAGTACCGAGTGAAGAGAGCACCGATAGGAATTTTGAGCCTACACACCACTAAATTCAGTCACCCCATTTGGCATAATTGATTTACTTTTAACGAATGGAGAAAGTCTGAAAAGTATTACAATCAGAACAAAATTCATGACGGTTCAAATTCATTCAACTTATAACGTGATAGTGGGATGACTAGTATTGAACTAGTTAGAAGTAGTAATCTCGACTTTTCATTTGGTTATGAGATTTTCTACTAAACATGACACAGGTAAAGCTTGGGGTGATCAAAGTCTCATGAGAAAGTGTGAATTAGCCTACTGGCAGAATAGCCTCGGCGAAAAAGAAAAAAACTCGACAATAGCAAAAATCAAGGAGTTCGTCAAAAGCCTAAAGAAGGTACAAGTTGAACTTGTTGAGCAACTGGTCAATAAGGTTGTTGATGAGAACTCAGGGCAAACTATGAAGCTCAGAGCAAAACTTGTTGAGCCCATTCAAACCAAGCTTGGTGAATTTTTACAAAGGAATCAAGACATCTTTGCATGGTCACCCAAAAACCTACTAGGTATAGATTCTTCAATGGCCCAACATGAGCTTGCCATGGTGGAGGATTAAAAGCCAGTCAAGCAAAAGAAAAGACACTTCATCCTCGAGAGCCAAAAAATCATCGCCGATAAGATAAACAAACTTCTTAATGTAGGGATCATCAGGAAAGTTTACTATTTCAAGTGGCTCACTAATGTAGTGATGGTGAGAAAGCCAAATGGCAAATAGACAATATGCATAGACTTCATCGATCTCAATAAAGCATGCTCGAAGGATAGCTATCCTTTATCCAAAATTGACCAACTCATCAATTCGACCTTGGGACATCAGCTTTTAAATTTTCTAGATGCATTTTCAAGTTATCACCAAATTTGTATGCATCCTAAAAATGAAGAAGAGACGACTTTCACCACCGACCAAGGAACTTTCTACTACACGATGATGCTCTTTGGACTAAAAAATATCGAGATGACATACCAGAGAATGGTGTGCAAAGTCTTCGAATGTCAACTCGGCAAGAATGTGGAAGTGTATGTTGATGATATGCTCGTGAAGAGCCCTAAAAATTTAAAACAATACTTGAGATGAAACCACTTGGCTCCACCAAAGTGGTTCAAAGACTCACAAGTCAGTTGGCAGTAATCAACTATTTTTTATTCAGGGTGGTTGAGAAGTGCTCACCCTTCTTTAAAGTGTTGAAGCAAGGCTCCCGATTTGAGTGGACCAAAGAGTGTAGCCGAGCTTTAGAAGATCTTAAGAAGTACCTAGCTTAGCCTTCCCTTCTAGTAAGGCTAGAACCAAATAAGGTGTTATTCCTCTATGTAGCAGCCTCAGACCAAGCTATTAGCTCAGTTTTAGTAAGTGACCGTAGGGGAAAATAATACCCCATATATTATGTAAGCCATGTACTTTCAGGAGCTAAAATCTGATATCTTCTGTTAGAGAAGTAAGCTTATGTCATAGTCTTGGTGGCTCGAAAGCTTCACCCATATTTTCAAACACATCCTATTATTATAGTACTCACCAATCTCCTGCTTCAGCAAACTTTGCAAAAGCCGAAGACCTCAGAGCGATTACTTAAGTAATCCATCGAGTTAAGCAAGTTCGAGGTAAGTTTTGAATCTTTGAAAGCTATCAAGACTCAAGCCTTAGAAGACTTCTTGGTGAGAATTACTTCATATCCTATAGGATCTGAATCTAAACCTTGGGAAGTTCACAAACTTTGGGAGTTTATTTTCAAATGTGAGCAATGCTAGAGGCATGCCTCAATCCATCACAACCCCACAGTCCAACTTTAGCAAACACAGTCAGTTCGGTTATTTGATCAATAGGGGATGGATATACTTGGTCCGTTTTTCTCAACTTCAGGACAAAAAATTTTTAATAGTCATCATCAACTATTTCACTAAATAGATAGAAGTCAAGCCTTTTGCAACCATCACAGATAAGAAAGTCCAAGAGTTTCTCTAGTAAAGAATAATCCACAGGTTCAGATTACCTCGTGCCCTCATCATAGACAATGGGATAAAGTTTTACAGCTCAAAATTTAAAGATTATTGCAATAGCCTTCATATCGAGCAAAAGTTCACTTTAGTGGCACACCGCAAACAAATGGACTGGCTGAGGTAACCAACCGAACCTTGCTTTTAGGAATAAAGAAATACCTAGAGAAGGCCAAAGGAGCTTGGGTCAAAGAACTACTGCATATTTTATAATCATATTGTACCACCTCTCAAACCCCAACCGGTGAATCATCTTTCCTTCTTGCTTATGGATTGAAGTAGTCATCCTTATATAAGTTGACTTCACCTCATCATGGCTAAGGGCCTATGACCTAGAGGTAAATGAGCAGAATCTCAGGGCAGAGAAATACCTAGTATTGGAAGCTTAAGAAGAGGCTCGCATAAGAATTACGGAATACCAACGACGAGTAGTTTGGTACTATAACACTCCAATTCATAGTAGAGAGCTATGGCCGGGAGATTGGGTATTATGCCGAACTAAACTCACCGACCAGGATTCAAGTAAGCTATCATCAACATGGGTGGGCCCATTCAGAATCATCCAAGCTGTAAGACCAAGAGCATACAAGTTGGAGTATGGAGATGGTAAAGGCCTTCGAAGGACATGGCATATTGACAACCTAAGAAAGTTTTATCTCTAAGTCTTATTTCTAAAATAACATCTATATCTCTTAAGAAATGTTGAAATTTTAGCAAAGTGTTAGCTTACACCTTGTAAAGATTTGGGTTCACCCAGCACAAAAAATCTTAGTTCATTGAGGCGTAAAGACATGGGTTCGCTCAAGCACAAAGACCTTGGTTTGTCAAGGTGTAAAGACCTAAGTCCATCTAGGCACAAAGGCCTCGGTTCACCGAGATGTAAAAACTTGGGTCTGCCCAGGCACAAAGACCTCGGTCCACTAAGGCATAAAGACTTAGGTTCACCCAGACGCAAAGACCTCAACAGCAGAGACATAAAGATCTAGATCTGTCCATGCACAAAGATCTTGATCTACTAAGGCATAAAGACCTGAGTCCACCCAAGCACAAAGACCTCGGTCCACCGAGATGTAAAAATATTGATCCACCAAGACACAAAGACCTTAATTTGCCAAAATGCAAAGACCTTGATCCGCCAAGCGTAAAGACCTCAATCCATCGAGACATAAATACCACGGTCCACCTAGGTGCAAAGACCTCAGTCCATTGAGATATAAATACCAGGGTCCACCCAAGTATAAAGACCTCGGTTTGTCAAGGTGTAAAGACATGGGTCTGCCCAGGCACAAAAACCTCAATCCACTAAGGTGTAAAGATCAGGATTCACCAAGGCACAAAGACCTCGATCCACAGAGGCACAAAAACCTGGGTCTACCCAGGTGCAAAGACCATGATCTACTGAGACATAAAGATCTAGGTCCATCCAGGTACAAAGACCTCGGTTCACTGAATCATAAAGTCTTGGATCCATCTAGGAATAAAGACCTCAGACTACTGAGGCATAAAGACCTGAGTCTGCCCAGGCATAAAGATCTCGGTCCATTGAGGCACAAAGACATGAGTCCATCCAAGTGTAGAGACCTCAGTCTGCTAAGGCGCAAAGGCTTGGGCCCCCCCAGGTGCAAAAAATCTGGGTTTGCCCAAGTCCACAAACTTTGGTCCGCCAAGGTGCAAAAGACTGAGGTTAGCCTAGGTTCAAGGACCTCATTCCACCGAAGCTCAAAGACCTTAACGAGGCACAAAGCTCTCGGTTGACAAGGTATAAAATCCATGATTATTGAGACATCAAACGCTCAAGCTATTGAAGTACCAAAACCTTGGGTCTCACAAGGGCCAAGGCCTCGGGTTTGGACCGAATCTGACCTCCAGCCTCTCTAACCCATTTGGGTTAATTCCTAATCTAGAATAGGAATTTTTTGCAATATGATAGGAGAAAAAAGTATATGGAAACTATGGTTATAAGTTCAACAAAGTAACCACTACTAGCTTATCCACACAATATGCCGAACTAAGCCTTTGTAATTTTTGCAACAAGCCAAAGGTCGTGGCATATATTAGCTCAAATGATAAAGCCCAGGATCTTAATATGTGCCAAGCCAAAACTTAGGTATAAAAATGCAAGTTTTGTAAACCTAAGGATTAAGGTTTTTAACTCGTGAGACTGAGATAAGCATTGTGTTAAAATTTTGCATCAGTGATCGCTTAGTACCCGAGGTAAAAAAAGAAAAACTTTCATTAAAAAAGAGAAGTTTATTGCATTCAAAATGCCTGAGTACAAGTTACAAAAGAAAGCCAATTCGAGTTACCGCGGGGGGTCAAAAGCTTGTGCTAGGTCATTTTCTTTTGACGACCCAAGGGAAAATTCAGAGCTAATGATGGAGGGGTCTTCAAAAGGAGGCTAGTCCTCGTCACCAGGGAGCAAGTTGGCCGTTACACTGAGCTCTTGCTGGATCCTCTTGATATTCTCTAAGTTGTAAAGCTCTATCCTCAATGCCCTTGGATCAAAGTCCATCATTACTAAGTTACATATCACTATGTCCCAACAAGTCAAGTACCCATCTTCAAACACTTTGGCGTTAAGGCTACCAACCTCCTTCAGATACTCCTCAGACTATTTGAAGTCATAAATCACTTGAGTCTGAGTGTCTTGCAAGAGGGACTCATATTCTCAGCTTGATCAGAAGGTTGTGAGGGCATCTTCTTAAGCTTTTAAGAGGTCAATAGCATGGGATTGCAAAAGCCTTTTATTGTCTTGACATGCTGAGTCCTGTTCCTCCTCGGCCTTTGCCTGTTTGGCAATGGCATTTTTTTTCTCCTTTTCAGCCACCTTCAGCTTCTCCTCAGCTAGTTTTTTCTCCCTTATAGCTTTCTATTTATTGTAACTCTCTGAGTTCAATTCGAATTGGAGTACATCCACCTCTAGTTGTAGGGCCTTAGTACCAGCTTTAGAAATGGCTAGCTCTTTCTTACAAAAACTTCTTCTTCACCTCTAGATAATATCTCTCGACATGATGGAAGAACTCTGCTATTCGAAGGATGAGATAAGAGTTATGACAATATTTGTTGAAACATGAAGAGAGTATCATTACGACACTTACATCACAAGCAAGGTTTTCCCCTGCTAAAAATAGCTCGGAAGGGGGCATTCGCACAATACGTGATTTTGGATCAAAGGTCCCCTCTAAACCCTCCTCTTCTCTAGCAAGCTCCTTCCCAAGACACCTCATTGTCTGAGGACTCAAAGCGGTTGTTGTTCTCTGGCATATTGGAGAGGGAGATGAGAACGGTATATCCGTAATTTCATGCCAAGTCTCAACCCCAATTGTAGGGTCGATTTCAATAAGAGACTCAGTACGCACCCCATAAGCTCTCTCCCACAGACAAGAGGGCTTGAACTTTTTTTCCTCAGCTCCTTCTCCTTATTCTTCTTTTTCTGACTCCCAAATGTTGTAGAGCTAGTGCAATCACTCTCTCAAACCCCCCCACCACACCCGCCTAATGCCCTTGGCCTCTTCTCTCTCCTCTTCAATTTAGTTGCCCCGAAAGGATCCACCGAGGCTCTTTCACTCACCAAGGTAGGAGATTGCTTCTTTTTCTTCTTCTCCTTTGTCACCGAGACAAATGGCTCAAAAGGCCCCTCAGCCCTCTTGACCTTCCAAGGAGGTAAAGGTGGTGCAACTCGGGGGGCAGTCGCTCATTGTTGGAGGCCCAAGTTCATAAAATCAATATGATTTAAGCATGCAAGGAAATCCAAGGAAATGGTTAAATAAGGTATGTATTTGCAAGTATCTAAAATAACACGATTTGAGCCCTACCCGAGTCCCTGGTGACTGATAGGCTAAGCTCAACGAGCTTCTTTTCACTTGACCATCTCGGGGTGGATCTTACTTTCTGTACCTTGAAAGACCAAGCAAAGAGAAGTTGCCAAACCTCAAGAGATACTTCAAGAGGTTTTCTTTGTTTAGATGGCACTCCCCACTTACTTCAGAATCTAGAATCTATTTTGGAGAACACTCTTACAGGATGACCTTTCCAAAAGTGGATCGAGGATGGGTTTGACCCGAAAAAATGTTGTCCTTTCCTTGAAGAAAAATACCATCTACCATCAGCCCACGAACTACATCCAGCACGAAAAGCATCATGAAACATCTCTGAGGGGGGTTCAACACCCTTGGAAATGGTCAAAGCTTAGAATGCAATGACAATCCTCATCAAATTGGGAACCAATTGATCAAGAGCAAGGTCGAGGTCGGCCAAGATAGTCATAGTAAAGCTATCTATAGGATACCTAAGTCCTACTTTGAATATTTCCCAAAATATTGTAAAGACATGGCCAAATTGATTCTTGAGAGAGTAACTATTATCTGTCAAACCCCATACATCAACTTCAACACCATCGGAGAAGCCGAAGACTTGGACCAAGTGTTCTAACTTCTTTTCCCAAAGAATCTCCTCGAACATCCAGGCTCAGACCGAAGGAGATCCTTTGTTACCTAAAGAGAAAAAAAAGAGGCTCTGTCATGGGAAGTTTGGATAAAATGATGTTCACCGAGCAAAAAAATCAAGGCGATGTGGAATTTAAAACAATGTCTCAGTCTGGGGGGTTGGGAAACCATGGTTCAATCAGTCCCTAAAGACTACATGTCTTGGTTTGAACTCTACTAGAACTTAGACTCTGATGATCTAATCCTAATCTATTATTATTTCATCAGGAGTTGAGAAATATAAATCAAACAAATAGACTGAGATCAAGACAAACCTTGAGTCTGTGAAGATGTCAAAGGGGTAACTCTTAAGGTATAGTACCGGAGGCCTCAGGAGACATTGCAGTGGCAGGAGTGGCCGG
Source organism: Trichopus zeylanicus subsp. travancoricus (assembly GCA_005019695.1). Classification (NCBI taxonomy): domain Eukaryota; kingdom Viridiplantae; phylum Streptophyta; class Magnoliopsida; order Dioscoreales; family Dioscoreaceae; genus Trichopus; species Trichopus zeylanicus. The sequence continues at coordinate 409,854 of RXID01022410.1, forward strand.
TATCACCACCATGATGCTTCTTGTTGAGGGCAGATTTGGTGCAGGAATGGTCGAAGGTGCAGGAGGGCAATTGCTGGAGTTGTTGCCATCCCTCACCATCAAGTTGAACAAAAAGGTCTGAGAGATGGTAAAGTTAGGGTTTGGATTGAAAGTGAAAGGAAAAAAAGGTAAAATCACCACCCCCAAATCTAATTTTATAGCTCCACAAAACTACCCAACAACTGACATGTGGCTAGATCCAAACCCTTCAATGGCTTGCATAGTTTTGAAAAAAAGAAATCTGAATCTTCACAAAACACGTGTTAGTGCCCTACGACCTCCCACCGAACGAACATCCGCCATCACTAATGATGGGATGCGTCATTTCGAAAACACATGCCTTCATGATGAGCAAATAACTTTTTGAGAAGGCGACTCCTCGTCTCCCGAGGACTTAAATGATTCACTGAATGAAGAAGGGATGGTTTCTCTACACGTAATCTCGAACCCCGAGCTATAGCAACTCAATGTCCAAGCTTGAAGGGCACTGATGATACACTCGATCGAGGTGACAAAATCGAGATAAGAGCAATGACAGCTAAACCTAGGAATAAGCGTTATTATACTCGAAGTAAAAACTCCCCCTTTATGCTGAGGTACGGAAGACCAGTGTGGCCAACTCTCACACTAAGTTAACTAAACCTCAGTAAACTTGGATAAAGGTCACTCCGAGTCTCTGAACATAGGTGCCTCAGGGAAGCACGATTTAAATGTCAAGTGATGAAAGGATCTTGCTCACCTTCATTCTAAGATATAAATCTCGAAAGATCTAGGATTCAAAATCTATTATCACGAAGAGTTCAACAAAGATTGTCACACTGAAGATCACGGAATTTTGATACAATCAGTACCTTATGAATATCATAGTTCTTGAAGAGGTAAGAGACTAATGTCTAGTTATTCATTTTACTTGCTTATCATTGATCTCTGCTCTAACTTAAACATCGGAACGGCTGTTGCTGGAGAGCTCCCGTCGGTCTTTTTCACAATTCTCTTCTGTGTAGAATGACGAAAAAATGACCTAACAGATCAAGTCTTCAAGGAGTTAAACAGATCGAAGTCGATCTCAAATTAAAATTCTAGCAACAATGATATACTCCCAATCCTTCAATGACATTCCTTTAGTGCTATCTTTGCTTCCTCAAATGAATTGTCGGATGAGTTTATGAATGCTTAAGGACCGATTGGGGAATCCAACAAGTGCTCGTGTAGTAAGTGGGAATTGCTTGTAACACTGTATCTACGTATTCGATCTTCACAACCAAGATAATGTGAATGAGACCAAGTGTGAATTCGGCCAGCAACTTTAGAGGCAAAAGTTGATTAAAAAAAGTCTTTAATATAAAACACTCTAATAAATTAGTCTTATATCGTAATTGGACAAATTACGTCCATAATATGATAGGTGCAAAGGTTGATCTAGTCAGCTAGCTAAGATTCTCGAAATCACCTCATAAGAGAAGTTACATAGTACAATAAACCTGTTGTAGGAGATTTCCTTGGGAGTGGGATTTCTAGGAATAAAACTAATGCGAGTTTTTATCCGCTCAGTGTTCAATACTCCCGAGATAAAAAAATGTTGAACCTCAGTAGTGAAGACCTTCTTCTATGAGCTCCAACGGGCTTGATAGAAACGTAATGGAAAACCGTCCCGGCCTGGCAATTTACGAGCCCCAAAAGCTAGTTTACCTGCGCACTTACACAGCTTTCCCACGATGGTTCATTTGGAACAAGCGTTGCTCTCAATTATGATTTCTCTTGGAAAGTCAAGGACGAGTATGCAATGGTGTTGTTTTATGCAAGACACTTGGCTGATGAATACTGTCCATTTATGTTTTGGAAGGTCCCCATTGTCTAGTTGTGCAAACGGCTTTACTTTCATTGCTGATGGAACCTTTACCTCCGAGGATGAGTTAGCTGGTGTCGGATGGCTACTTTTAGAGGGAAAGTCACCATTGAAGTTAGGTTGCTGCCCTTTGCGAGTTTCAATCCCCTCTTGAAGTTGAGCTAGGCGCGACTGACACTGCTGCATCGGCTATTAACCAGTATTGCAACCACAAAATTTGCATAATATCTGATTGCATAGCTGCTATGGATGATCTATGTGCATTTCCATCTAGCCCGGCAGAACCACAAAGTTTGTTTTCCTTTATTAGAAATAAGTTAGGGCCCGTTTATTAACGAATTAAAATTAATAAACTATTTATATAAATTAAATTTTTTTTATTAAAATTGGCTTTACAATAATTTAAAATTCAAAAAATTAATTAATTTTTTATAATAATTTAATTTAATAATAATATAAAATAATTAATTTTAATTTATAAAAAAAAAAACCAGAGATAGCTCTGACTTGACCGTTACCAAACTTCAATTGTGCTGCTGGACAATCCTTGGCTGCTTGTTTTAAGAGTTCATTCTCCCGCTGATTGGCTTGCCATGCAAGTTGTTCGTTCAGGTGCCTCTAGCTTTTGGAATGGTAACTTTCCTATGGAAGTTCTTTTGGTTCTGGCTGATACGTTACAATCCTGCTTTTAAATTTCGATCCAAATTAAAATATTTCGGCCGAAATATTTTAAAAACCGATGTCAAAATATTTCGGATTATTGATTTCGATTTTAATATTGTTCATATTTAGATATAATATTTAATGTTTTATACTAATTTTATATCAAAGCTTGTATTTAGTCTAATTGGTTAAGACATTAATTTTTTTTAAGAGAACATGGGTTTAAATAAGACCAATTACAAATTTTATTTTTTTCATATTTAAAATATTTTTTAATCAAAAATTTTTTTATATAATAATTTTTTTAATATATCTATATATATTTTTTTCACATTTTTTCTATCTTTTTAAATATTTTAAATTTAAAGTCAAAGTTTAGTAAAAAAATTAAAATATAATTCAACTGAAATCTAAACGAAAATGATTTCGATCGAGACGACAAAATATCGATTTCTTTACATACCAAAATCAATTCCAAAATCGAAACTTAAAATCAACTCTTCTTTTCCCTAGTTGTGGTTTAATGCTTAATAGTGCTAAAACTAAAGCCACATATTTATGTGATTCTAATAAATTGAATTAATTGATAATAGTTAACTATACCTTTACTGCAACCATTTTGTTCTCGAATTTAATTATTTGTCACTACATTATTATAGTTAATATTGTTCAAAAATATGTTTAATAAAAACAAGTACATAGATATACCACCGTGGAGGTAATCTCAACCCCCACCATAAAATTCGGTGACCATAAAATCAATCTCGCCCATTCCCAAACATAAGAGGTGGGAATTCTTGAAATTCAACCAATTCAATTGCATCCAAATGTGAGAATGGTCAGAATTTGAAATTCTTCAAATTTAAGAAAGAGGCACATCCAAACATTAATTCTGAATATTTTCACTAATTCCATTTCCACCAATGTCATAGAAATAGAAAAATCGGCCAATTCACCAATTCCATGTATCCAACTAAGGACGTTCATCAATTCGATTTTGGAGTGGTAATAGTTGTTCATGACTGAACTTATTCGATTTTGGATTGGTAAACTGTATTCCGAAATTGAATTGCCTATATAAGCGGCTCGTTTTTTTTTTTCGATCCAAGCCTATCCAGCTGAGTTTTAACCCAAATCAAGCTGAATTTCATCAGCAAAAACCATTGAGTTGGTATATTGCCCAAAGACGAAAACATAATAAAATCAAGCTGGCCTTGAATTTTATCTGCAGTATGTTCCATTCATTCTTAGAAATTTTCATTCAAATAAGCTCACTTTCAAAAGCTTCAGATTCACAATTTTTTTCAAGCAGCTTTAAACCAATTGATAAAAAATGATAATCCATAATAATATTTGATAATAATTCGGGAATGTCTTCACCCCAATAACCACGAAGAATATTTCAATCCGAGCAAATTTTGCAATATATAGAGTAAAATATCTAGTCATGCTTGTAGATATTTATTTTTTCGAGCCTTTGAACTCATAACCGTGACTTATAGTCAAATCCAATCAACCATCTTTTATGCAAACTAAGTTTTAGGGCTATTTGTCTTATAAAATTTAAAAAATTCTAAACAATTTAATATTTTCGACTTCAAAATCTTGAATTTAAAATTTTTACTAGTATATTTATTTTGTAAAACATATAGATTTAAAATTTCAAAAGTCAAAATTTATTTTGTTGGACTTATAAATTTCATAATTATAAATTTTATATTTTATTTGACTATAAAATCTAACAAATGATCTCATATGTTAAGTTTTAAAATTCAAAATTCTAAAATCCAACTAATTTTAGAGAATCAGTAAATTTTAAATTTATTAAAATTTATAATAAGTTCCAAAATTTGAATGCTCTATATAATAAATACTAGATTTTATAATTCTAAGAATTTAAAAGTCCAAAAATTCTAAAATCCCACATAACAAACAAACTCTAAAAAATCATACTCATCGCATACATGTTTCCGCTATTTGTAATACAAATGATACTAATAAAAAACCAATAAAATTTAAAGGAGTTTTAAATTACCCTATGTAGTTATATAATCTTAGAAATATATTGGAATGCCAACCATATAATTCTTCTCTTCATAATTTATAAAAGACAACGTGGCTATATTCCAAGAGAGATTAACAATAATAATTGATATTACATAGAAGAGCATAAAATTTGAAAATTGCTCAAGAGAGATCAACACTAAGAAGTTTTGAAACATCAATTAAAATAAATTATTATACTTTTTGGCCCAAAAAAAAATGAAAAGTAAGAAAATCAAATATTACCAAAAAGATCAATACTCAAAGATTATCAAAATTTAAATCAAGAGCAAAAAACTCTTATACCAATTGTTGACCCAAACAATGATAAGTTAAGATAGGGATGAATTAGGTTTTATAAAAATATAGCAAATTTTTCGTGATCCAAAACCCAAAAATATTTCAAGTGCAAGTAGATGCTTAAAACTCAATTTCAATTTATAAAATAATTAAGTCAAATTAGAATGATTAATCCAAAATCATATATAATGTAATTTCTCAATCAATATCAAATTATATATTGAATCAATCAAATTTGGATGTATAAAATAGATAGAGAAGTAAAGAGTGTGTAAACTGATAAACGAGATTAGGTTACCAACTACACCTACTCACTATCTTTACCTCAACTTTGAGAACTTAAACTCTTTACTAAAATTATCGCTTCATTCAGATAAAGTCACACACTTACATTACCTTGCAAACCATGTCACTCTACACAGAGCCAATCGGTCACTTCTTATAAATACACTCTCAATCTTAAAATCTAGAATAACACTTAATCTTCTCCTAATAATACAAAAAAGTAACAATGATAAAAATTAAGATAAAAGAAATATATATATATATAATAACAAGAGCTTCTCAAAGATTGAAACACAAGAGTAATAAAAATCTAAAAGTTAAACATCAATTAAAGCTCTTTGGACCCTCCTCTACCAAGATTGTAAGCAAGTCCTCTCCACTATTTTATTATTATTTTTGTTATTTTAAATTAGATTTCTCATATGAGAACCTCAAAGGTTATTTAAATTATCTTTTCAGGTATATACAAAAATGAGTTGCCTCTGGGCCGAATATACCCTACACTCAATTAAGAAGTTTTACAAGTCTTCTCGAGAACTCGTATGTTTTGTAGGCAAAGCATACGAATCTCAAAATTTTTGCACACTCATTAAGTCCCAAAGGATATAATCAAAACCAATAGGCTACACTCAACATTAATTTTGAGTAGAACTACTATAGAGGAATATAAAAGAATTAGTTTTTCAAGATAGTAGAATAATTATTCACACTATCAAAAAAATTACATAACCATAAAAAATTAAATGGAGGGAAATACTAAACTTTATTTATCATTAATAATAATAAAACATATATGAATACATGAAGTACATGTTGGTATAAAAATAATGTAAATATTTATAATAGTGTAGAAAAAAGTTATAAAAGTTAGAGAAAAGTAACAAAAGTAATCATACAAAAAAAAATTTTAGAGGAATAACTTTCTTTGGATAACTAATTAGAACTAATGCAAACAACATTTTTATAATAATTAGAATTTCACAAAAGTTACTTTAATTATTGAACACTCACTCTTAAAATTACCTTTCGAAAACTAATCTAATCTTGGCTCAAAAATGCTCAAAATGCTCAAATGGGCCTTTAGAGAGAGATTGTGAAAATGTTAACGATGTTGTCCTTACTTTATACCCCCAAAATTTCAATGGTTTCTTCAAGCAACTTTTCACAAATTTGTTGCTAGCTTGAGCTTAATCTTCTTAATCAAACACACACTTGAGTTGCTAAACAAGAAGCTTTATACTTTGTTTTTATTCTGAAAAGAGAAACATCTCTCTTTTTTATTGTACATAATGAACCACACATGGAGACATAGCCTGATTTAGAGCATCAGCTATCCCAAATAGCATCCATATAACCATGCAAAACAAATGAGACATTTGTTTTATATAATAAACTAAAACTATGTGTAGAGTTGATATACTTCAAGATTCTCTATACTGCATTATAATGTGGCTTCTGTAATACTTGAAGATAATTGAATAACAAGCCCAACAAAGAAAAAAATATTGGGACTTGTGATTATTAAGTAGATGAGACTACCAATAACAAACACATGATAAAATTGATGATCAAAGAGAAGTTTATCTTTCTTCCTTTTCAATTTGACATTTGTATCAACAAGAGTGGAACATTGTTTTCCTTATTTTTTGCACTTCCAAACAAAGGAAGTTATTTAGTTCACCCAAGTCCTTCGTCTCGAATCGAATGAAAAGTTAGGCTCAAAGGGTTGCAACTTCTTTATCATCATTTTCCATGATAATCGTATAATCAACATACAAAAGCACAAGAAGATACATTTTTTCTTGCTTCTTTATGAGCATACTTGAATTTGAATTAGCAACAAAATAACCACAAAATTAGAAATATTAGGTTATTGTACCATACCATACTCTTTGAGGTTTGCTTTAACCTATAAAGGGTTTTCTTAAGCTTGTAAACTTATCCTAGATAAGAACTTGAAATATATCCTACCAATTGCTCCATAAAAATATCTTTGTCAATCTCTCGACACCAAAAAAAAAAAAAGAAAGAAAAAGCGTTCTTGAAATTAAGTTATCATAATTTCCATCCTTGGATAGCCACCAAATAGATTACCACTCTAACAGAGTCATTTGCCATGGTTGAATATTTCCATAATCCTCTCCATATTTTTGAGAGGATCCTCAAGCAATAATAAGTCTCACTCTATGTCTTTCAATGCTTCCATCAGCTTTTTACTTCAACTTGAATACCCATTTAAAAGAAACAGATTGCACATCATTGGGCTTCAAAACAAGAACCCAAGTCTCATTCTTGAGAAGTGTTCTTATTTCTTCATTCATGACCTCATCCCATTCTTTGATGTTTTTAGCTTCATCATAGGATAATGCTTCATTATTCTCATTCAGAGGACCCACAAAAAAAACATGAACTTAAGAGTAACTAAGTTGTAATAACCATAGCAGACTAGTCTGACAATCTTAATTGTGGATCTTCATAATATTGCATATTCACCATCTTTCAAATAGTATTTTCATTTAGGTGTTCATGAACTTCATGAATAGTGCCACTCCTCTTTTCACCATTCTCTATTATTGGTAAAGAAGATGGACTTATAGGAAAAATAGGAGCATTTGAAGACATTGGAGGTTTTGTCACCATCATTGATACTTCAATATTAGTGCTTCCATTTATACTACAAAGAGAATCGTTTTGACAAAAATAAAAGAAAGACATTTCATCAAACACCACATTCCTTGAAATTACATATTCTCAGTTATGGGATCCATGCACTTGTATACTTTTCTTCTTTCATTGCAGTCAATGAATATACATTTATTATCTTTAGCATCCAATTTTTTTCTCTTGGAATCTAGTACATGAATATAGCATGGAGAGCAAAAACTTTTAAAGTGCTTCACATTTAGACTTCTCTCCCCATATTAACTCATATAGGGACTTCATGTTGACTGGACTAAGAGGAAGTTGATTGATGACAAATGTTGCAAAGCCATTAAGTCACTATGAATCCATTCCAGAGGTGTTTTGCTTCTTGACGTAAGTGATTTGTTAAACGGAAAGCATTGTGTCTTTCCATTTTGATAGCTTTCATACACATTGATATAAACAAAAAAAGTAATATTTGGCAATCCCATGATCAATTTCTTCATCACCATTGCTTCTAACTTCTTCATACTGCAATGGCTCAATCAAGCATGCCAATATTTGCGCTTATTCTATCAACATAGGAGGTTGAGACTAACAAAACAAGGACATTTTTAACTCTCTTGCCAACATGGGTTACATTTACCATCAAGTGAGTAATATTTTTGAGAAAATTCAAAAATAGAAGCACCTTCATTTGCACTTATCCTATCAACATAAGATGTTAAGGCCGACAAAACAAAGAGATCTTTAACTCTCTTATCAACATGAGATACATACGCTTTCAAGTGAGTAATATTTTGGAGAAGAATTCACATCTTTAGGGCCAAATAAGACGCAATGGTCAACATCTGTAGTATTAGCCACTGAAAACATATTTTTCTTCATTCCAAGTACACGATAGACACTATTGAGACCAAGAGTATCACTGGCATTACTTTTGCAAAATGACAATGCCTTCTTTCTCCATCAAATAGATTGTTGTCTACCATGATGATAAGCTCAATGTGATCGTATGTTAAAGATGTGAGATTTCAACTCATTTCTAGCGAGGCGATGGCCACAACTAGAGTTCACGATCCAATGTTCATCAAAGTTGATGGATGCCAAGGAACCCACTGATGCAGTATTTGTAATAAAACATTTACCATTCCAATTTTCAATATCTCCTTTTGAAACACCCTCATTATCATCAATATTTCCATGCTTCAACTTATTACAATAATTCCATTTTACATGCTTCATCTTACCACATCAATACATTTTACAACTTTTTATTTTGATTTTTATTTTCACTACACCCTGCATCTTTTTTTCTTTTATTTATCCTTCTCCTTCTCATTTTTCTGAAATTTTTTCTTGCTAGAAAATAAAGCATCACCTTCATTAAAATAAATAGAATTTTCTATCATTTGTCTTGCTAAGGATTCTTGAGATTCAAAAAGATTCTCAAATTCCACTAATGAAAGTTATCTATCCCAATCTTAGAATTGAAATAACATAAAAATAGTACTTCCCATGAATGATGTAATGCTTCATTTATGCCTCTAAGATTGTCTCCTCTGGGTACAAGATTAAAATTTCCAACCACAAATTCTTGATCTTCAAGAAATATTGAGAAATAGAAAAATTATCTTACTTTGTATTAGCTATCTCATTCTCTAACAACTGCATGCAAGTTATATTTCTCCCGTTTATCAACCCATCAAGAATACTTCAAATCTCATTCGTTGAATTTCAGCATATAATGTGTTTAAAAATATCAACTGAAATGGATTTTCTCAACATGAACTCAGCTCTAGCGTTAGGTATCATCCTCCATCATTTGTAAGTTAAACATCTCAGGTGTGTTTGCCAACGTCTATCATTGATGCATCAAATGAAGTTGTTCTCCACGGAAAAAATTGAAACACACCAAAACTTTATCCTTCTAGCCTTAATATCATTTACAAGAATTAGTTTTTGAGATAGCGGAACAACTATTTACACTAGCTTAAAAATTATATAACTATAAAATAAAAAATAAAAAATAAAAAATAAAATAAAGAGCAGTATTAAACTTTATTTAACATTAATAATGATAAAACATTCATGAATATATGGAGAATATATTGGTATTACAACAACATAGATATTTGTAATAGAGTGGAGAGAAAAGTTATGAGAAATTGGAAAAAAAAAATAAGAGAAGTTACCATAAGAAATAACTTCCTATAGGAACAACTTTTTCTAGATAACTAATTAAAACTGACGCAAGCCTTCTTACAATAATATAGAATTTTATAAAATTCACTTTAATAATTTAACACCTATAATGCTCAGAAGCAGCACTCCTCTAGCACACAACAGCAACAGAGAGCAGCCAAACTGCATGATTAAAGAAAACAAAAAGAAAAATAAGAAAAATGAAGTCTCAAGATGACAAAAAGAATATAAATTCATCAAATTAGTGATAAAATCGTCAAAGTATTGATCTAATTTTCATCAACTGCTGATGAGAATAAAGAACATATAACACCTTTTTTTTAAGAAATGATAGTGGAACAGGGGATCATGAAATAATCTTTGAGCTATTATGAAAAATAACTACCAAGGATTTGAGCTTAGTCTTCATTTAACAAGAAAAACAAAGAGTGAAAAAATTCTACTTTGCAATTCAGAAAATTTGTTGGCGTGATTCATGAATAACACCATAGAAAAGAAGCAATTAGATCCTAATGAACTGATCTGATTTGATGGTGAAGATTCTGTGTTGAAGAAAATAACCCATAGCAATAGAGATTATAGCATATACATATTGTCACAAAAACTAACTAATGACATCAAAGCATACTGAAGAAAGATTCTCACAAAGAGCATTAGAAATGCAATTGCAATAGATGGATTCATAGACTAAGTATATGTGATATAGGACAACTTCATCTTTCTACAAAATGAATTAATTCAAAATTCCAACTTTTACTTGAATTTAGCAGAATTAGTATAGATGCAGTTCAAAAGCTATATTTCTATAATATTTAAATAACTATCCATTGAAATATTAAGATCGAATCCTATAATTTTATTATTTATAACTTTCCTTAATTTGGTAATTAAGAAAGTCTGAATTAGGATCTCATTTTTACTATGAGTTTGTAATAATCCTAATCCAATATAGTATTAAATTTAAGTCTTTTAAATTAGAATAGTTCATCTAGAATTAGTACTAGAATTTGATTCTTATTTTATTATATTCCAACTAAGGTTCTAAGTTATTTTAAAGGTTATATATACAATTCCAATGTTATAATAAAGAGATTAATTTTTCTATACATATATTCTCTTATATTAGCTTTGCTTTCTTTTCTTTTTTTTTTCAAAGAGCTATCATGACGTCATCAATTATAATTGTTGGTAAAAACTTTATGAAGGGTGATATTAAAAATTATCAAAATTGAGATTCTATCAAACAAGTATTTTTTTTAATTCTATCATGAAGAAATATGAAAGGTTGAAGAGACTTAATCCTTAAACGAGCTCAATAAGAGATCATTGAAATGCTTACAATCAGACATATCGAAGATTATCATATGAATCTACTACAGAAAATTATAAACTTGGTGAGATGAATATTCTAAAATTTCATATTTATGAAGATTTATTTGTTTGGATAGAAAAAATAAAAAATTTTATTAAGCTCACGAAAATACTTGAAAAAAATAAAATAAAGATTATTAAGTACAACCTAAGTGGTTTTATTGTATATTGGTAGGAAAACAATACATGAAGAAAACAAGAAAACTCTCTCATAGATGAAGATAGTGCAACTATTTAATATGAAGTTCTCAAAAGAACATTAAATTAGAAAAGACAGATTTTTTATGTAAAAATTTTCAAAAGTAGAATATATAGATACAAGCATAATGCGTTAATTTCATATCTTGGTAAACTTCCTTTGGTTTTTGAATTATCAAGTCTAAAAAGCGATTGTAGATTTTATGGAAGATAAACTTCAAGTGAAAAACTTATTAATTTCTTTAAAGGTTCCCTCATTGATGACTTAATATTTGAACATAAAGAAGTGACTCTGAACACTTTAGAAATTACTTAAAAAGTTATCAATGAAAATTCATATGAATTAATTGATTATATTGAAGATTGCAAGAAAATTTTTTCTATCAGAAGATATTACTTATGATACTCAATATTATTCTCCAGATTCAATAAAAGCTTACTCTCTTGAACAAACGAATATGATTTTTCAAGAAGTAATCATTTTACAAAATTCAAAATTCACATTGACATGTTATAATTATCTTATAAATAATTTAAATATTTATGAAAAATATTTCGGTTGCAAAGGCATAAATGATTAAATGACTCAAAAAAAGGATATCTAAAATCGACTTCAAGATCTTGATAGAGAACTTTCGAAAACTAGAGTAGTGGTATTACAATCAAACCGAAAATTGAATTGCTAAAGATATTCTTAGAATAAACTTTATTGGTATACATCGCTAAGTTTTAGATTTTTCCGTATTGGGTTGTAACAAAATTTGTCAAATGAAGAGTTCCAATTTTGATTTGAGTATAAATCATTTATAAGTAGAGAAATTTAATGTAAAACAACTTGATAATTCTATAACAAAACCAGAGATAAAGACAAAGTTAAATTCTAATTCCTACTCGAATTTGACACAATTGGTACAATTGTGTATATACTCGTCTTTTTAAGCCTTTGGACTCGTCAAAGTGACCTTAGCCAACCCAATCTACCACTTTTATGCAACCAAATTTTAAATATAATTTCAAAATTTTTTAAATTTTATTGCAAAACATAGATGTTTTCACAAAATTTAACAAGTTTGAATTATTCAAAATGAAAGTTTCCGAATTTTTAATGCGTAATTATTTGCAAAATTTCAACTTTATAGCTTTTTGGATCTTTTCTCAAATTTCAAAAATCCAATTTCATTTGCAAAAATATGGAGACATGAATCTTGAGGCACTTCAACCAATTATTTGTTTTATGAGTTAAAATAATAATAAAAAAAAGTTATTTTATTATATTTATGTAAAAATTATTTTTTTGAAAATTTTTTAGAAAATGACATGGTTGGACTCCATGTGGGTGGAGTATGTGTGGAACAAACTCCACATGCCTAACATAACTGGATGCTAGGCACGTGGCATCTATGTTTGGTGGATATTACATTCGTAACACCGGCCTATGTATAGACCCTTAGGTCCAAGTGTTTGCTTATCCATCTGCCAGCCAATGTCTTATTCCACTCATATTCCTTTCATATTCCACATCCTACACATAAACACCTCTTTTTCATATTTTCTAACAACAACCTTTCAAGAGTTGGAAACTTACAATGAAGATTTCCCTTAGATTCTCTACAATTTTCAGAAAACTTTGATAATGATTCTTTCCTAATTTTTGAGCAAGAATACTAGAAATATTCACACGATGGAGCTAAAATCCGAACATTTTTCTTCACAATTTACAACAAGTGTTCTTTCAAGAAGGGAAAGGTTTGCATAGGCATCGCATGATCCTTCTCTTTTTTTCTCTTTCTTTTTCTTTCTTTTTATTGTTACACCATTGTTTCTTTTATTTTTGCATATAACATAGACTAATTAACCTTTAGGCAAATCTAAAGAAGATCAAGAAAAAATCTTCAAACCCTCCTGTCGAGGTAGTAGATAAACCCCCTCTAATATTTTTTATATTATTTTTTTATTAGTAAGCTATATTTTACATACAAAGTCATAAGCATTATTTCGATTATTATTTTAAGTACAAGCAAAATTAAGTCGTACACCCGAGATGGGCGTGTCCTGTACTCAGTAAAGGAGTCTCACAAATATGCCTAAGAACTCGTGAGTTTTGTAAGATAGGAGTGCAAAACTCAAATTTTGTGCATGCATCGTGAATGCCCAAATAACACGATTAAGATCGACGCAACATACTCAACATCAAAACCATAATTCCAAATAGACCTATATAATAAAAATTATAGTAGAACTTCTTTTCACTAGATAAATATTTCGCATTTGTTTAAATTCTTTTATTTACTGCTTTGTTGAGTTGCAACTAGTTGTAAGATAATTTAAGTACAAATCACTTTGTTCAACTAAAAGATCTCGCAAGTGCGTTATTTCTAAATACTAAATCCCACATGAAGCGACATCACAGAAATAGAATAGGTCCTAAACATATAACTACTTGGCCAAATGTTTGTAATTCTCACCTTAAAAACAGACAAATTGTGTCTCATTCTCCCATAAAAAGATTAATGAATTGCACCAAACAAGATTTGATCATTATAATAAAGAACTGGTAGTTCATCAAATGTCTCTCCCAACCTAGTGTCAATTTAGAGACGCACGTGAACTCAAAAAGCAACTACCCAACTCAAAAAGACCAATGTGTCACGAGAAACACAATCCATAGACTAATTGTAACATTTTTTCTTACAATAGTCGTATGTGAAATTTGGAATACGGCGCTAAAAACTATCTTAAAATAAAAGAATAGTACGCATCATACAAATTATTAAGAAAACAAAGTAAACCCTAAAAGCAGCAATAACTATTTGACAACTATAACAAATATGCATAATTTTGAATTTTTTGTTGTAATGACCATGATTAGCAATGAGTTTGGTTTCGATAAACTAGCACAATTCATTGCAAAAAAATAGCAAACCGTTGGTAGGGTATCTTTTGTGTCCCCATCTAATAATAGATATGTTAATTTGATGCATACAATAACTTTGTCAAATAGATCACCTTTCTCCAGCTAAACCATACGAGAAATAGATATCACAACTTGTCATAAAATTTCTCACACAAAAATTCTCATCCATCGCTCCCCTGGCAATGACTGATATCCAACTGTCATACATGGCATTCCCTTTCAATTTTAAGATACAAAAATTTCAATTTTATGATCAAATGAGAGATTCTAACCATCACATAGTCAAACTTCTCTTTGATGTGTAGGTTTATAAAGACAATGAGCCGTCAATGATTTATTTATTTCAAACGTCATTAAGCCTGCTAGAGTTTAGTTGGTTTATTAGCCTCTTGCACAAGAAACTACAATCTTTGGAGGCTATCATCACTATATTTCTGCAATAGTACTCTCATCCAGTAGTTCATACAGCAAATATCATTGAGTCGATAATTGCAAAGATGAAAATTAAAAAAACCTTTGCCGACGACACCAATAGCTAGAGGGAAAAAATCATGTGCTAGCAAATCATCCTAACAAAGAAATAACAAATTAATCTACTAATTAAAATTTCTCTTTGTGATCTTAAATTTGATTTATTGTTTGTTTGCATTTATTTTTTTAAAATTTTATACCAAAAAACGCACATACGAAAGAAGTTCACAAAGAAGAACTGGAGCTATATCCACAAAAATTCTTAAAGAAAAAGGCGCAAACCTCTACTAGATAAGCCATTAATGGAGGAAATGAACCTCATATTAACCAAATTTAAGAGCAATAACCAATCTCAAAAATAACTAGCATCAACCACTTTTTTCGTGAACTTCTCAAAAACAGATATGAGTGGACTTCACACAACTAGAATCCACATGGGGTCAATGCACATGGAATGAACTCCAAATGCCTGGAGTCCAAAATGCACGTGGCATCTATACCTAGTGAACACCAAGTTCCTTGCGTCTGTGCAAGTATGAATGCCTAGTTCTAGGCATCCACTCTAGGCCGACGCCATGTTCATGGATGTTGTGTTCCACCTTTATTCCTCTTGTATTTTGCCCCAGCACCTATATTAACTCCTCTTTTCACAATTTTCAACACAATAGCCTCTTAAGAGTAACTTACACTAAAAATTTTCCTAAAATTCACTACGATTTTTATAGAACTTTGAAATCATTCTTCCTCAATCTTCATGCATTTGTGAATTTTCACACGATAGAGCTAAAATTATAATGTTTTTCTTTGTAATTTTCGATGAGGTTTCTTTTGAAGAGACGAAAGGTCGTACAAGCATCACATGATCATTTTTTTTCTTTCTATCCTGCTCTTTTCGTTTCCTTTTATTGCTACACCATTGTTTCTATTATTTTCACATATAGTATAGAGTAATTAATATTTAGATAAACCTAAAGAAGGTCAAAGAAGAATCTTCAAACCTTGCCTTGCTAAGGTGATGGATAAATCCCTTCAATATTTTATTTTTTAATGAGCTAAATTTTACACATGAAAATCAAACGGAGATTCTTCGATTATCTTTTCATGTACACACAAAAACAAGCTATACACCATCAAGACCAATATATCATACACTTGAGTCTCACAAACTCCCGAAAAAACTCGCACCCTTTGTAGGTTTGGAGCATAAATTTCAAAATTTGTGTACACATTATGAAGTCTCATACAACGTGATCAAGACTAATATATCACACTTAATATCAATACCATAATTATGAGGAGACCTACATGCTATAGTCCAGAAGCCATACTTCCATAATATTCCTCAAAATAAGGCAATTAACTATTCGTTAGAGCGTTGAAATCAAATATTGCAATTTTACCATTTATGACTTCTCTTCGACGGTCTAAATTAGGATTCAATTCTAAGTATGAGTTTGTCATAGTCCTATCTCAATATAAAATAAAAATTAGATCTCTTAAAATAGAATTATTCATATAGAATTAGTACCAAAATTTGAGTTTTATTTTAGTCTATTCCAACTATACTTTTATGTTATTTTCAAAGTTATTTATACAATCCAAGGTTATAATGAAAAAACTACTTCCTTATTAATAAAATACTCTTATTATGAATTTGCTCATTCTCTTTTTTTCTTTTTGTATCAAAGGATCTATGCTAACAAGAACATGGTAATTTTCTTATCTTATCTCATGCACTTCTCTACTATGTTAGTAAGACGGACCCAATCCTAAGAAAATACAACAAGCTTTGACGCTCTAAACACAATTATGAGACAGAACTATCGGAAACAGCAAGGAAACACAAAAGCTGAAACTCCAAGAGGTGACATATCCTCACAATTATAAATGCTACCTCTCAATCTCATAACGTATCAACATCACTACCGATGTCTGATAACTAAATAAAAGCGATCTCTTCTTCCCATACATGCAATTTTATGCAGGAATGGCAAATTCTCGTGTATATTGGTCCTGCTTAGAATTTGTACAAATTTCACAACAATTCAGTTGAAAAAACCAATGTAAAACTGCTCAACAACCAATGACGACTTTATCCATCAATCACTAACGAAATCTCATATATGATAGACTAGAAGCATAATTCACTACGTCCTGTATCAGAAGTGACATTCATAGATATTTCTTGTTAATTTTGTTAAAAAAATGAACCTATAAATCTTGTTAATTTTGTTAAAAAAAATGAACCTATAACCCCATAAAAAGCCAGTAAGACACACATATGCGTCCATAGATTCTAGAAATGCCTAATAGAAACTATGGAAGGACAAGGGCCAGCAAAACTAGAGCAAGGTCAGGTGCATACCATCCTTTTAGAAACGAGGAGCAAGAAGAGTTGTCGTTGTTGTCATGGTCGTGGTGGTGGTGGTAGCACTGAGTAGGAGGCGGCTGCGGTGGAGGAGCTGATGGATATCCATCATTGAAGTATCCCTGGTAGCCTCGCGGAGGTGGCGGTGGGTACCCTCCTGGCTGCGGTGGTGGCGGGTACACTCCCGGAGCCGGAGGATAGGGGGATGCATGTCCCTGATGTGACTGGGGGGGATAGGGATATGAATATCCTACAAGTACACATCTCGTCTAATCACCTCTTCCATATCACAACATTCAGGAAACTGTCTATCAACTCAATTAAACCTTGAAATTGGAGTTTAGAACTAGCAATAATCTTAACCAGGTAAAAGAATTAGAGGATTTAGCATCAACCGCAAAAAGCAAACAAGATATAGAGCAAGAATAAGGGTTTAGAACTACCCGTCATCTTAGTCTCACACAACAATTAGAAAATTTAGCATCGAGTCAGAATTCCTATAGAAGATCTACAGCAACAATTGGGGTTTTGAACTGCTGGTCACCTTAATTTCATAAAAGAATTAGAAGATTTAGCATCAATTGACAATTCCTGAGCAAGAAAGATCCAAGTAAGAACAAATTGGGGCAATCAATAGCAGCAAAACAACAACTCATAAGTAAAAAACAAAAGAAATCAAGATCACCAAGAACTCTAGGCCTACTAAGAAAACTTACTAAAATTACATAACCCTAAAACAATCACAGAAAAACACAAGATCGACCAATCAACCACAAATATATAATCTAGATGAAAAAAATTTAAGAAAACATAAGGCGTTTAGTATTGCCTGGTGGAGGGTATGGCCCTGGAGGAACTTTCTGATAACTCATTCTTGATTTTCTTTTTCTTCCCTTGATCTCTTCTTCTGCTGTTGGAGATTTATGTAGATATTGAATTCCTGGGCCCCATATCTCTTTCAGTGCTCACGGAAGCCACGACCTGCGGAAACACTTTATCTCCAAGTAATGCCTCTGGATTTTTCTTTGTATATACACCCCTGAAAATTAAGATTGCATGAACACCCTTATAAAAGTTGAATATAATATATATATATATATAACAAACAAACAGACAAATTGTATATTTCTTTAAGATAAAATAGAGACCTCCTAGCGGCATATAAAGGAGCAATATACAGGAAAAAAAATATTTCTCCTTTTCCCAAAGAAATGTCATATTTGGGACAGTTAGTAATAAAGAAAAAGATTAATTAGGTATACCCTCAAAATTTTCTTTAATTATGAAAATACTTTTAAAATTTTCGTAATTAGGTACACGCTCTTTTTTTTAAAATATTTATTTACCCTCCTATTATTATTTAATCAAATTTTTTTCAAAAATTTCACTTTTACCTTCCGTAATTTTATAATTAAATCCTTAAAAAACTTATTATTTATTTTATATATAACTTTCAGATATTTGCATACAACACCCTAAAATTAGTCATATTTACAAAAAACCCCCACTATTTACAGTTAAATTTTATTTCTTCTCTCCCTGCTGTGTTACCTAGTCCCGCGCCGCTGCTCTATTGATCCCCAGCACCATCGCTCCCCCGCACCATTGCTCTGTCAACCTCCCATGTCGTCACTCCCTCGCACCACTGCTCTGTCGGTGCCCCGCGCCGTCACTCTCTCGTGAGTAGATCCGCACCTCCTCCCCCGCCACAAGCAGATTCGCACCCCTCCGCTAGCAGATCGGCCTCCATCTGCCTTGCCAATGAGCAAATTCGCGTCAACCTCTCTCGCTGCGAGCAAATCTCCTCCCCACCCACCCCCCAAAAAACTCCTTTCCACGATTGTGGGTGTCGATGCCATGCCGACGAGGGTGTGCAAGCGTGCAAGCCCGAATGCCAAAGGCAGGTGCGAGCGCGGGCCCCAAGTCGACGAAGGCGGCGAGCGCTGACACTGAAGGCCCGCACGAGGGCACGCGAGCATGTGAGTGCGGTTGCCCGAGGCTGGCACAAGCGCAAGCCCCAAGCCAGCGAGGGTGCGGGCATAGCCAGCAAGGGGTCTATTCGTAAAATTTAATTTTAAAATAAATAAAATTTGGACTTATTTATAAATAAAAAATATTCAAAGGGTCTAATTTTAAAATGTCCAAATATTAAACTTTTGATTTTAAGTTTTAAGTTTTAAAACGTTCAATAGCTTTTTTGTAAATTTTTATTTAAAACATGATAAAAAATTTAGACTTATTTATAAATAAAAATATTCAAGGGGTCTATTTGTAAATGTACAATATGAAACTTGTAATTTTAAATTTAAAATTTTCAAACCTTCAATGACTTATTTATAAAATTTAGTTTTAAAACAAATAAAATTTGGACTTATTTATAAATAAAAATATTCAATGGGTCTATTTTTAAATGTACAAATATTAAACTTGTAATTTTAAATTTTAAGTTTTAAAACCTTCAATGTCTTTTTTGTAAAATTTCATTTAAAATATGATAAAAAATTTAAACTTATTTATAAATAAAAATATTCAAGGGGTTTATTTGTAAATGTACAATATGAAACTTGTAATTTTAAATTTTAAGTTTTTAAACCTTCAATGACTTATTCGTAAAATTTAGTTTTAAAATAAATAAAATTTGGAGTTATTTATAAATAAAAATATTTAATGGGTTTATTTTTAAATATAC